>CM062295.1:178689136-179188371 GCA_031216915.1 Pictodentalium vernedei
AGCGGAACCTAAGGACACAACGGGGTTGCCGCAGGTGGAATTCGAACAGAGGACCACAGGCGTCTGGGGACCTGATCTAGAGCGATAAATAGCACCTAGAAGGTCTAAAATCACCCAACATCAAAATACCCCTACTGTATTATAAATATACACAAGGCTGGAAACTTCCAACGCTCGAAATTTTATACACGAAATTAGAAACCACTCGTTTCAAATCAACGAAACGCGTTGACAGCTCGCATAGCACGTTTATCGATGCATAAATGAATACACTTCAAGTCTGCAGTGCACCCCTTAGCATTTTCTTGCAGAGAATGCCTTTATTTTCACTCCAACTCGACAAAACACACACAAAATTCAGCTGGACGAACTTCCATTCCACGGGAATCTCCGCACTGAATTTTCTCTCTAGCGGGGGGATAACGGCTCAGGACATTCAAAATTCGCATTTTTGTGTATCTTGCACTGTTAAAAAAAGTTAAAACATACAGGGCTGTGGATAACATATTTGGGGTCTCAAAATAATTAGTTTTGATTTCATGTTTGGTCGAAAATTGACAAGACTCAGAAAGAACCTCAACGGAGCTTCCCGCAAGTTTTTAACACGTAAGACCTCGTACCGGATTTTGCAAAGCGGCGTTTTTCGCATTTGAAATGCTATTTTTCAACTGCGCATGTGAGACAATTTTTTAAAAATTTGAAATACGTCATAAATTTAAACTGCGCATGCTCCCCGCGTTCAATTTGAATTTGTAACTTATTCAAAAACAGTATTACCCGCGATAACCTAAATGCGAGACGCGATTTTTTGGGCAGTTTTCGCTTTGTCATAGTAAAAATTGAAAGTTGAAAAAATGCAGGCCCTTACGAAGACACTCACGATTTTAGAAGAAAATCTTCATGTTTCATTGTGGTAAGTGAATATATTTATTGAACATTAATTGTCCGTAAGTGCCAACTTAGTGTTATGTGGCAGCGGGTTGGTGGATCCCTCATGAAAATGTACCATGGTACAACCATGGTATGTCCCAAAATACTGTGGTATTACCATGGTATACCATAGTAATACTACGGTATTTTGGGACATACCATGGTGTACTAGGAGTGTAAGCTTCGGGGGGGGGGGGGGGGGGGGGGGGGGGGCGCTGTGAAAAGAAAGCTAAAGAACCACGGGTTGTTTGGGGAGCCAAAGAAAGTGGAACCAGGAAACGGAGGCACGAGTGAAATTGGGGAGTGGGCGGGGGGAAGGGAAGGGGGGGCAGAGCAAGATTATGGAAGGGTCAGAACTATGTTGGTTAACCTGTGAGCCTTCTACGCCCCGATCCAGGTATCCCTTGGCTCACGAGTTGAGGGGATACCCGACTCGGGACGTAGAAGGTTCACAGAGTGGAGCTTCCGCCTACTGGGATATTCAAACCTACATGTATAAGGTTAGTAGGGAGGACTGCCCCTTCTATATGTGGGTGTATATGGGGTGCAACCCGGGAAAAGTTTTGAAAAAATAATTTCTCTAAAAAGGTATCTGTAATGATTTGACATTACTGGGTGGACATTGTGAAAAATGACTTAGAAATTAGAAATTTTTGGGAGCATGTGGAAAATTGGGGGGGGCACATGCCCTTTGTAGTGTAGCCCCCCCTCCCCCCCCCCCCCCCCCCCCCCCCCCCCCCCCCATCTCGTGGCTAAGCGACTGCAAACCAAAGAGAAAACATTAATTTTATGTTCAGCTATCAAAACATAGCCCATGAGTTTTCACCAGAATGCAGAGACTGCCTGTTCGGGGGGTGGGGGGGGGGGGGGATTGATTAACCATTTGGAAAAAAAAGAATAAAATACTGAACGTCCGGCAAAAAGTATCGAACATTAACGAATGCCAAGACAATACCACAGACACAGCCTCGCCTAAACATCATTTTGTCCTAATTGCATTCTGTCTTAGAATGCACTTAGGGCAAAATAGTTCTGGAGCGACTAGTGCGGGGCTCGCCTTGAGAAAAATGGTCGGGCCTAAAAAAGTCCCCCACATATTGAGGTCGGGGCCTTTTCGGGGCTGATTCCCCATTTTTTTTCCATAAGACGTACTCCCAAGACTAAGGTGGCAAATCACTACACGGTAGCCATTTACTATAAATCCCAAATTTGGTCCTGATCGGCCCAGCAGTTTCCGAGATCTTTATTGCGCATGTGCGAAGCCGGATGCCTCACCCCCAGTTTGCCGAGTCAAAAATCTTCCAGGGTCTAACTGAATATGCATGCCAAATTTCGCCCCGATCCGCCTAACTATTAGATGATCTAGTCTATTCGTTACAGACAGACAGACAGGTACACTCTTTCACAGACACGCACACATAGCTCCCCCACCCCCCTCCCCTCCCCACCACACACACAAATAAACTCTAATGTATAGAAGAAGATTACATTTTCCACTAACAACAATCTTTTAGTGCTGCACTGGTTGTTTTTAATGTGTACCAATCAACAAATTACAAGCTGTTTTAGTATAACGGTCGTGAGTGACTTTGGTAGTTATTCTGTATGGTCCTTTCCTGTGTAGCGCGCGAATTTTGAAAGTCCTAAGCCGATATCCCCGCTGGAGAGAAAATTCAGTGCGGAGATTCCCGTGGAATGGAAGTTCGTCTAGCTGAATTTTGTGTGTGTTTTGTCGAGTTGGAGTGAAAATAAAGGCATTCTTTGCAAGAAAATGCTAAGGGGTGCACTGCAGACTTGAAGTGTATTCATTTATGCATCGATAAACGTGCTATGCGAGCTGTCAACGCGTTTCGTTGATTTGAAACGAGTGGTTTCTAATTTCGTGGTATAAAATTTCGAGCGTTGGAAGTTTCCAGCCTTGTGTATATTTATAATACAGTAGGGCTATTTTGATGTTGGGTGATTTTAGACCTTCTAGGTGCTATTTATCGCTCTAGATCAGGTCCCCAGACGCCTGTGAGAGGACCTCTCGCCTTGCAGCCTGCACCTCTACCAACTGAGCCACCGCGCCCCTAGTTCAGCGATCTGAACGTAGTGGCTACCCCTCTACCGTTGAGATCGCTGAACTACCGCGCCCCCCAACGAAATTGGGAAATATGGAACAAATTGCAAGTTCAGCTTTGACTAATTACAATGATGTTATTAGTATTACCGTTATAGATTAATCGTGCAAAATAAGTTTTGTTAACAGCTTTGAAGGTACATAAAAAGATTTTTAAATAATATTGCAAATGAGAACAATTTTTTAGACAAAACACGGAAAACAGCGTTGTTGACAACAACAACTTCCGTCAGAAAAATTCGGAATGTCTCGGGTTTATCCGTTTTTCAGTAGAAAAGATTGAACTCGAACATTCCCTGGTCAAATCGTACTTTGCAATTTGACCCAAACCGTCCATTACATTTTGACCCGAATGGGCCGCAAATGGCCGCATGCCTTCAAGCGGTGATAACATGTAGTAAATGTGTGTAAAATGAACGTTTTCTATAAAAAAAATTATCAAATGATATTTAATGAAAACAGGATTTTTTCACATTCTTAAAGTTTTATTTCATTTTGACATATTTTTCGTTCTAACAATGACGTTGAAGGCTTGCATAGTAGATAGAATGAAATGCTGGTATTAATACACAGTTTTATGTATTAGTTGACATTTTGTACAGAGAGAGTTGCCTTGTAAATGTTAGCGTTGGAGTGTCGGAACATAACTGAAGCGCGAGCAAAAGGCCAAATGCCTCGGCATTAAGGAGATATTTGAATAACTGATTTCTGTATACACCAATTCCGGACCTGGACTAGGCCTCGGTATACACCTTTTAGTGATAGCCCAATGCAGAGACTTGCAGAAAAAAGTTTTCATCCTCCGGGAACTTTATACAAACAAAGAAATGTCAACAAAGGCAGTTATTAAAAAATGTTCACATATAAATGTTCCGACTGAATAACTTGTGTGCACAATTATGTATCGATCCTGTTAAATTATGTATCCTGTTAACCTGACATGTATGTCATACGTCGATAATGTATATTTTCTTGCAATGTTATTATTTCTCTAGTTGTTATGAAATAAAAACCAATCAAAATTCTTATGTATTTCTATATTACATTTCCATATTTCCGCGCGCCATCCCACCTATTCTCTGGGGAATGTATCCTTGGCATATTAAATCACTTTAGTAATAATAATAACACTTCGACCGGCCGCTGATTTGTCGCGGTTCTCGTATGAGAATGCCTTGGTTACCCATGTTCTACCAACTGCCTCCCTATTCCCGCGCTTCTTCTCTCCTCCCAACACTCGGAGATGAACTGCTGATGACATCCCTTGCCCCATTCTTCCCAATCTCTTCGATTGGTATATTAACCTTCTCCTGTGAGTCGCCCCCTAACCACATGTCCTTTATTCTCCCATCCCACTCCCCCATTATACTCCCCGTGAATCTTGTTCTTTTAGACTGGTATTTTGGGCATTCTATAAGAAAGTGTTCCAGCGTCTCCACCACGCCCAAGTTACACATCTGGCACTCCTTTTCACTGTTTTTCCCAACTTTTCCCCTCAGCTCCAGGGACCGCGACCTTATTATTATTAGTGTCGCCCTCCGTGCCCATGGGATAACCTATCAAAACACTCCACGACAGAGCCGATATCCCCACAATAAAAGACCGCTTTGCCTCTCTAGCCGCGAAAAACCATGGCCGGCTAGCCGATAGCCAACTAATATCCGAACTACAGGTAATTTGCGAAAGCAGACCAAAAACCCATAACGCCAAAACTTAGGAAATACTAACTAGGACTTATAACTGAGGGCAAAACGCCTAAACTTAAGGTAATACTAATTAGGACTTATAACCGAGGGCAAGACAGGAAAGTAACACCTCTGGGTGTGGCTCTGTGTGTAAGCATGTTCTTCGCTACCTCAACTATCTAAAATAGGCCGATCATTAAAATAGGACTTTTAAACGAGAAAAAGAGAGAAAAGTAACACCCCGGGTGTGGCTCTGTGTGTAAGCCTGTTCTTCGCTTCAAAACAAAATAGGGAACGAGAAGGTGAACTAACAGGCAGATTAATATCTCAGCTGTGCCCTTCTACCAGAAAGGGCTGCCTTCACCGACTCAGCTAAAATTACATCATATTTAAAGGCTGCATTAAACTAAATATGCTATCTTTATTTTTTTTTGTTTTTTTTTTACATATTCTAATGATAACTAATTCTACCTTCTTCTTTTAGCAGGTGCACAGAAGATGCTTTTTGACCAGCACCCCAATAACCGCTATGGAAACTAACCGTTATGGAAACTGTAACCCCCATGGTTTCTGAACATCCTCCACTCCATCCCTATTATATTATATTATTATATTTGTTTGATTGAGCTCAGTTAGGATGATCGCCCCGTACCCGAGTACTGGGCGCGCAAAGGCTTTGTATAGTTTGAGTAGAGTGGCCTGGTTGGCTTCCCAGGACGTTCCCTTAAGCATTTTAAATAAATTAATCCGTTTGGTTGCTTTACTGGCAATATCGCTGGTGTGTTTGTTAAAGGATAGATTTTGATCAATGGTAATGCCAAGGAATTTTGCTTCTTTGCATTCTGGGAGGACTTTATCTATTAGTTTCAGGTCAAGGTCACAGTTTTTTGTCTTGCGAGTAAAGGTGATTCGTTGGGTTTTATTCGCGTTCAGCTTTATTCTCCATTTGGCACACCATTGTTCTAGGTCTTCGAGAGCGCGTTGCAGAGGTTTTTGGAGTAGATTGGCCGTATTGTTAGAGTCTTAGAGGCCCTTGTCGTCCGCGAATTGGGAGGGAGACTTGAACACGATCCTCGGAGAATTTGAGATCGTTTACATAGAAGATGTAAAGGAGGGGGCTGAGGACGGATCCTTGGGGGGGGGGGGGGGGGTACGTGCTTCTAGGGGGTCACTGTCGGACATTTCATTGTTTACTCTGACTTTAATTTCGCGATCATTTAGAAAGGAGGACAGTAATCTAAGCAATTTCATGGGAAGTTTCATTTTAGATAATGTATAGCGCATTCCGTTGTGCCAAACAGAGTCAAATGCTTTTTCGACGTCTAGCAGGACTGCCGCGCCTATTTGCTAATTGTCAATCGCGGTTTTCATTTGAGTGACTACGCGATAGACATGCTCCATGCCTTCTTTACGGTTTCTGTAGGCTCTTTGCCAATCATTAAAAAAATCGTTATCTTCAAGGTGCCCCCTGAGTCGATTGGTAAGGATTCGTTCGAATACCTTGCCAATGCAGCTGAGGAGGCTGATCGGGCGGTAGCTGGCCGGATCGGAAGGATCCTTGTCAGGTTTTGGTATCATGACACCGATGGCTGATTTCCAACATTTAGGAAGTAGCCATGGCTGAGGCATGCGTTGTACAGTTTGTTCAGTTTTTCGATTAGGGAATGTGGGCTTTGTTTTAGAATTTTGTAACTCACTTCGTCCTCGCCGGGTGAGGAGGAATTTCTGCACTTTTTTATGACGTTGATGATTCCGTCATTGGTGATGGGGGTGACGAGGTCATCGTCATCCCCGTCTTCTGGCCCGTTATCGAATTTGGCGTCACGGCAGATATCAGGGTGTTCACTGATGAAGTCATCAATAGTATTTATGGTGGTGTCATCGTTGCTCGGACCTTGATACGGGCGATGCGTTTTTCTAAGGAGGTCGTCAAAGGTGTTGGTCTTGTCTTTGTCTGTGCGCGAGAAGGAACCGTCGGCCCTTTTGAGAGGTTTGGATGCAGCTTTGCGGCCTAAACTTTTTTGCCCAGTTTGGGTTTTGAAGGAGTCCCAGAATTTTTTAGCTTCCTGGACCCCATTTAGGTTGGCTGTTGCCTTGTCCCAGTTGGCTTGCTTTTCAACTTGGAGGGCTTTCTTAACCTCGCCATGAAGGCGGTTGTATATTTTTTTTCGGTTTTATGAGCTCGAAGAGCTTTCCGTTTGGTTTTGATTAATGAAAGTGTGTCACCCGAGATAGTGCTTCTCCAGGGGCGTACTTCTTCGTTTGGGCATATTTCATTAAGGGAAGAGTTGATGGTTTTTTCTATGCCCTCGCATTGGGCTTCGAGTTCAGTTGCATTTGATGGGGAGGTGTTTGTGAGTTTGACATCGATGATGTCGCGGTAGAGGTTCCAATTGATTTTTCTAAAATTCCTGCGGAGAGAGAGGGTGGGGGGGGGGGGGAGAGGGGTACCGGAGGGGTCATTGCCTAGTTTTATTGAGGCATGAACCAGGAGGTGGTCGCTGCCTAGATCATCCTCGCCGACCCAGTGGTCGTCGATGTGATTTATCAAAGAGCCGCTGGCGATTATTACATCAAGGATTTCGGATGGGACTAGTGAGTTGCTGCTTATTAAGTTGCTGAGTTGTCGTTCATAACCACGTGTAGGTTATGTTTTTTGGTGATTTCGAGGAGGGCTTCACCGTTGGGGCTTGGTTTTATTACAGCCAAAGTATAGGGGTTTGGCATTGAAGTCGCCGAGGAGGATGCAGTGTTTGTATTTCCTCATAAAAAATTCAAAGACGGTGTCAGAAACAATCTTGCTTGGGTCGTTGTAATAACAAACAATCGCTATGTTTCTGTTATCGGCAGTGGTTTCGGTTGCAATCACCTCGGCATTGAGGTGACCAGTTTTAATGGTTTTACTTTTGATATTCAGCTTTATGAGAAGAGCAACGCCGCCACCTTTGGTGACCTGTCGGTCTCTTCTAATAACGTTGAAGCCACTGAGCGAGAAGTTTTTATCTTTGTTTAGATAACTTTCACAGATACAGACAATGTCTGTATTTTCGAAATATCGGCTCATTTGGAGTTTTTTTATTGTTAACGCTTCTAGCGTTCCACACGGCAATTTGAAGTTTATCCATGATAGGGGTTAAAATTTAGTCGCGGTGTTTTGTTAGTGGTAAGAGGTGGTGGGTTTTGTTAATATTAATTGCGGCTTTGACTAGAGATTCTGAGGTTTGAGTTTTAAATAGCCGGGACGCTGATCGGCTGACATCTTGACAGATGTCAGGCAGATTGGTTGTGACATGTTTATTAATTAAATTTAGGTTTTTTAGTTCAATGTTAGCTTTGACCTTTTTGTAATGGGGGCACCCGCGATAGTTGCTTGTATGACTGCCTTTGCAATTAGGGCAGGAGGGGGAATCCAAACTGCATGACTTGGTGAGGTGGGTGCCTCCACATCTCATGCAGGTCAGATTTCCTCTACATTTATTAGCAGTATGGCCAAACTTCTGACATTTGTGGCACTGTATTGGAGGAGGGGAGGATCTGTATTCCCCCCCCCCCCCCCCCCCGCGTGCCACCTGCCATTAATGTTGATTCCGTTAGCAACGATTCGTAGTTTTGTTTCTCGGTCGGGGCAAGTGACTTTAATTTTCCAGGTCACTTTGCCAGTGGCCTTGGAGTGAAATCTTTCCCACTTATTATTGTCGAGACTCTGGCATATCAGATCTCTGGGGTGTCGGGATGTACCCTGGTTATGACGGCGATGAATTTGGTTGGGTTGTTACTCTGTTCGTTGGTTGTAAGTTGTTTGGAGGGGTGGCGGGTATGCCTCTCTTTCTTTTTGTGGCTATTGTTGGGGTTGTTTATATTATTTAGCTGGTCGATATTGCTTGACACCACTGAGTTCCAAGCTTTTTCCATGAGGGGGGTTGGCCTTGGTTGCGGTCGAAGCTGTAGGGTGTCGTTAGCTGTATCCTGTTTCTGAGAGTGGGACTCAGTTGAGGCAAGGGTGAGGAGGGGCAGTTTCTCACTTTCTTGACATGCCTGTCAATTGTGTGGAAAAAGCCCTGATCACCCATTACCTCCTCCGAGTCAATCTCAAGATCTAGAGAGTTTTTCCTTTTACTTTTACCCTTGATAGGTGTTTTAGTGAGTGGACTGATAGGAGTGTTATAATTGGACATAGAGTCAATTTGGGTGGAAAGCATAACATCAACAGGTCTTTCAGGACAGAGAGATCCTAAATCAAGTGGGTCAGAAGGATCCTTCGAGACCTTGTCAGATGACAGAGTCCTGGCGTCTTTGCTGCTGGCTACGGCTACGCCTGAAGGCCCAGGTCCTTCAGTGGTCTCCGGCAAGTGCCGAGCTTCAGTGAAAGAGTCAGAAGCATCCCCTCCTGAAGGGAGAGCCGTTGTGCCTGGCGCTGCGTGCACCTCGCCCACGGCTATTACGTCACGAGGAGAACGAATAGGTAAATTGTCAGGTGAGTAAACAGAGCTACCTAGTTTACTATTAGCTTTGTTATTGTTGTGAGTAGTATAGCTCGCACGTTTCAGGGACAGGTTGGGGGATCTCATCGGGGGATCTCATGTGACGTCATAGTCACGTGACGTAGTGGCGCCATGTTGTGTTGTCATGGTAACCCTCGTGAGCGGCCATGTTGTGACGTCATCTCCATAGTGATACGTGGTGTGAGTGCGCATGCGCAGCGCGTGTTGTTAAGGTGATACGTGTTTCCGTCGTCCATTTTGTATACTGGAGGCCGCCATCTTGGTTTCTATGGTAGCACGTGATTGCTATGTTACCCAATTGTTCTGCAATAAGACGGGGTATGTTTTGAGGGTGTGTTCGATTGTAGAAGAGTAAATCTAATTACCACAAACAACCCGACAATCCATCCAAATCACCAAAATCCACCCGAAATCACCGAAATTGACTTTAGTTCCCCATTTTATCGGTTTAGCACGTAGTGCTATAGTACTAAGGGGTACAAGGGGTGCATTCGACTGAAGTGGAGTAATTTTCTGGTTCGGATTTTCCCAGAATCCTCATTTAATTACCCAAATAAACCCGTCAAGTTGTATTATTTCGAATTCTTTAAGAATCCCTTTTTTTGGATCCCATGACGTTTTATTTCCCTATTAAGAATAGCACGTAGTGCTATAGGACAAATTTACCCAGAATCCATTATTAAAATTATAAGTAGGACCCATATGTGTACATGAAGGCCATGAAGCTAAGTTCCACCATATACTCATATGAGGATCTACCCAACAGATGTGTCGTACGAGGTCTAATTTACTATCCCTCATTTTGATTTTTCTTTGTACTTCGATGGAAAGTTTAAAAAAATAACAACACTAAATATAAATTTAAATTTCTTTTATTCAACAACAAAAATACATCTTTTTAGGGTATGTAGATTGTCAGATATTCATAAACAGTCTTTCTGAAGATTGGACATCTTCTGAGTGGTTTACAGCAGTCTTTGCACAGGCACAAATGGTTACATGGTCGCGGAGCGACATTGGCTTCAGCTAATAAACACACACTACATTTTGTCCTCCGTGAATCTTCTTCTTCTTGAAATGATGTGTCCATTTCTTCTTCTTCGATGGCCATTTCTTCTTCTTTTTCAACGTCCATGAATTCAGGTGGTAAATTATGAATGTAATAACAGTCTGGCGAATATTTTCTGTGTTCTTCTATAACATCATCTTCTGTTTCCCAGAAACGAACAATAATACCACAATGAAAACATTGAGTTCTGTCTCCTGTCCCCAAATAAAAGAATCCAGCTTTTGTCAGTTCATTCGGGGTTTTCACACTTTCACTTTGTAACATGAATTGAAATGTCTTGAGACGATTTTCCTCCAATGCATACTTGATGTGTTTTGGTGGTCTTTGTTCTGTGGTCTTTCTTATTTTTTCTTCTCCACGTAATAACTGCTCTAGTACCGGTGGCGGAACATCACGAAAATACGTTTCGAATGAAACGCTCATTCTCTCTGCAAATCCTCTTGGATTTCTTGTTTCTTGGTTTCTTGATTGATAATCATTCAGTGCCATCCTGATCAAACATGGAATAGTGAACATTCTTCAATCCTTTTTATCTTCATTCTTCTTTGGTTTTCTTTCTCTTTTTGGTTTGGGTTCTCCTATTTCAAGACTTCTCTTCTTTGCAATATCCACTGCTTTGGTCACTTGTTCCCAATCTCTGGTGGTAAACTGGAACCCAACGTCGTTCTTGAACAGTTGAATCTGTAAATCGTTGTTAAGTTTGAAGACGGTCACATTAGTAGACATCCTTCTTCTTTGACTGTCGAAACACAAATGAGCTGAACACCAAGTGCACCAGTTTTTATAGTTTTCCTTCAATGCAGCGACATCTAGTGGCTGGTTTCCTCTATTACGTCATTAACCAACACATCATTATCCGTTAGATCAGTGGTAAACATGTTGGATATGATTTCCATCGGTACACCGCAACAGCAATGTTTCAAGTAAAACAAACAGTATTGTCCACACACTGGTAATGGTCCTTGAAGGCGTTTTGTATTATACTTCCAATATCTGGAATTCTTCTTCAGGAAATTCTCGAATGGTCTGTGTTGTGGTGGTAATCCATAGGAATCAAAGTATTCTGCGTTGTGGTGACTCACAAAGAGAGCCACCCAGTGTTCTCCTTCTCTGTGGTCTGGATCCGTGTTGGCTATCAAAGCCACTGGTCTGGGATCTGGTAATCTTCTTGGTAATTTGTTTCTTGAAAATACACCCAAACATATTCTCTTCAAACAACTATCTGATCGAAGTGCATGCTCTAACTGCAACGTGTTCATATTGAGTAATCAAAGATTACTTGTCTATTCTTATCCACTTCTATGATGTTCTGGAATTCTGCATACACCAGTACGTTGATTGTGGTTGGTAATGGGTTTTCGAAATGGACTTCTAGTCTCAAGTTTCCTCTCTTCACCAGATCGAAGTGTTGTCCATGTGATAGATCTGGAGTCAGGTCGAATACGAATAGGGTGTATCCATTTATGTACTCTTCTCGGCTGATGTGGTTTCCTTCATTCTCATACATTTGTCCAGTTCCTTGGAACAGAGTTGCATAACATCTGGCCACTTCTTGTTGTTCGAATCTAGGTTGTAATGGTTTGGCTGGAATCTGCTGCCCATCCACGTACAATGCCAAGTAATTGATTTTGTAGTTCTTAAAATTATATGGATTCTTTGAAAAGTTTCCATTGAAAGCATCGTTGTCTACACATCCCACTACGATGCGTTTAGGTAGTTGGCCTAAAAATAAGTTTTCTTGTGTAATGCTCAGATTTCCTTTCGGCACTGAAAACACCTTGGTTTCCACACGATCGATAGGATATTTTGCAGTTGCTTTTGTTAGTGCTTTCTCGTGAGCCATTCTCACGAATGATTGGAGTCTCTCGTTGCGTACAAACATGGATACATCTAGAATTTTGATCTTGTATGTAGCGGTATCGGCCATCAATGCGAAATCATCTTTGGCTCTATTCATTTTAACATGAACATTAACTCCATTCAACAAGTAACGAGTTTGGAAAAACATGTCCAAATGTAATCTTCCAGTCATGTCCACGATTTTACTTTTCCCTATAAATTTCTTTCGAAGAAGAAATCCCTTGTTATCATCTGTCAAATCTTCCATGTGTCCGGCCGTATCCTTGTACCATAATGCATTAGTCAGTTGTGACTTCTTGGCAGCTGGTCCATAACTCAACAAAGTTTCTATCTGTAATGATAAGTGTTGTTGGAAGGAGATACCAGTTTTTCATTCAAGCTGATATCGATTTGATTAAATAAGGAATGCATCCATAAATTGACTGGGCCCACTTTGGCATCGGGTGCAATTGATGCCCCATTGGAATCTACAACCGTTGCTTTAACATACAAGTATGTCTGTGCCAAATTCAAATAATCATCTCCTAATCCTGCAATGTGGAATTCTATTGGACCACTGTTTCCTATAGTCGCGAAAGGCCTGTGTTCTACCCATTGCCCATGTTCCACACTAGTCTGTGTTGGTGGTATGGAAAACAAGTCGAGTTCGCTGTTGACACACTCACAAGATTTTTCATTAATGAGAGACATCATGCACCGAGATGGTCTAGGGTCTGAACAGTTCTCCTTCTTTTTGTCGATTTGCTAGTTTTGCGTGGTGCGGGCCTTTTTATACTTTTCCTACCAGGTGGTTTTGAACCACCAACCACTTCATTCCAAGCTCCTGCACCAGCCTCTTTGACTCTTTTGATTGCTGCCTTTTTTACATTTTTCCCTTCAATGACATCTTCGGCAAAGGCTGCTCCTTTTCTCAATAACTGTTTTCCCACGGTCCTGGCTGTAGTTTTCAATAAAGGTAACACCATATTCTTCAGTCCTCCCAATATACTTCCCAAACCATATCCTCTCTGTATTTGAGCTCCAGAAAAAGCCGGTAGACCATTCCCAGCTTGTTTCGTGTAATATTCTTCGTATAATTTGGACTTACAACAGTAAGTCATGTTTATGTGAAATGAAGAGATCTACGATTTCTGAAATGAAGTGTCACTGTCACTTTCCCGAACTCGAATGGTACTATGGCTCCTGTGCCACCCCTTATATACACCTGGACGGTACTGAAATTTTTTCGTTCTACTGGCACATCATACACATTCTCAAATGTTTTAGAGATGATATCCCCATATTTCCCACGTACGGGTACGATACGAAGAAATGGTATTCTTGTATCTCCTACGACTTGGTCACGAACCAAGTCACAATATACATAGAGTGAATAAAATCCTTGGTTGACATCGGTAACTCTGGTAGAATTGTAAGTTCCTGATTTAAAAACACACTCATTAAACCCCAAAATATTTTGAAGAGTAGGGCTCAATGTGACCACGACTCCATCACGTACCGTGATACGAACTTTACCAGTCACTCTATCCAGTTCAAAAGCTACCTTATCGTGACGAGGCAAGAGTAATTCTTTAACAACATTGATAGCTCGTATCACATCAATGGGATCCGAATAACGACCTTCCTTGAGAGTAAGTCGGTAATTCTTTTTCGAAGACCAGAACACTGTAACGAAAGCTTCTTCTCATCGATTATTGAACCAAGTATTTGGATACTGAATCTCTGCCAGACCTACTTCCCATTCTCCCGTGAGATTCACTGGTTGTGATAACTGAGTGGTGTACGTAGTCAACGTGTTTTCTGGAAACACGTTCATAGAACTATTACTTGGTAGAGTCAAATAAAACATTACTTTTTCTTAATGGTTGGATTTGGTAACAAATATCCTATGCTACTACTCAAGAGAGCAGTCCACAACTTGCTGTCTGTGTTTTCGAGAGTGAGATTAACAACACTGGTAATGATGATGATATACAAAATGATTATTTGTGAAAAATAAGTGATCTCGCTCCTTGGAATTCTTTTACCAAACAGAGGCCAAGAACCGTTCGATCCTTCTTCCATTTTGAAGAAACTTCAGAGGTTCACTTCCTTTTATAGGTGAGCTGACTCTGTTTGATCCACGAATTGAACGAAGTTGGGTATCCCAACCACTTTACGAACAGTTCCCTTTTCTTACCTCGACCACGTTTCTTGAGTACGTGTTCGATTTTGTAAATAGTTTTATGTGAAACTCGCTGAAGCTCTTCAGTGTAGAAAGACCCTTTCAATATTTCTCCATTATCATCTTGTAACATGTATGTGACTGGATGTCCTTTCTTGATGGCTACTACTGTGAATAACTCTTCGGTCCAATTGGGCAAATAACCTTTCTCAAAAGTTTTCTTAACTTTATTGATTCGCACTCTGTCTCCTACTTTGTACTTTGGTGTCTTGTGTTTTATGGGCTGCCTATACAACCTTTGCCAAACCTCTTCTTGATTTTCAAAGTTCACGGCAATGAAGGCCATACCTATACTGCGATGATGAGAATGATTATATGATTTCACCAAGTGTGAAGTGGAAAAGTTAGTGTATCATTCTTAGTAAAATATTTCCACATTTTGGTTTTCAAAGTTCTATTGAATCTTTCTACTATGGAACATTTTGTTTCCACATTTTGTGTTGTGAAAAAGTCGACTTTGTGATCTTTGAGAAAATTCTGAAATTTTCTGTTTAGAAATTCTTTGCCTTGATCAGTTTGTAATTTTTCTGGTTTACGACCTTGTTTGAAAATTTTACTAAAAGCTTTCACGATGGAATCACCAAGTTTGTTTTGTAATGGTATCACCCAAGCATATTTACTAAACACATCTATACATGTCAACAAAAATTTTATGTTTTTGTTGAATTTACTTATGTTTGAAACATCTACCAAGTCAGCTTGCCATTGTGCATCTATACCACTAACTATTACTTTTCTTCTACGAAATGTACGACGAACAGGTTTGTGAAGAGTGTATGTGTCTTGAGTCTCTAACCATTTTACAACTTGTTTGGTTTTTTTCTTGGACGCTCTACGAAGAGCATCTAAACCACCAAAACTACCAGGCACTTCAGAATCATAGTACAATGCTTCCATGACTGCCTTGTTCAAGTGTCAACTCTATTTATACCCTTTTTTCGGTCCACTTTGGCGTTTCTGTTTTCTTTGGTTGTTTTGGTTCCGACTTTATCGGTGCCTGTTTCATAAAATCCCAACGTTCTTTATGACCAATTAATTCTTGGGGTATGTTACTATCTCTCAAAGCTTCGGTCAACATTTCCCATCCCTTTGGTTGGAAAGATTTTCGTCTTCTAAGTAAATCATTTAGAAGATCTGTTACATTCGACCCTACCACTGTTTGATCTTTGTAGACTAATTCACCCTTCTCATTCCAAGATATATTTGGGTCACTTCTAATACGATTCAACAACAACTTTCCCTTTCTCTTCATTGTCATAGGTACAGAATCGAGAATGTCTTCGTCTTTATTATCTTTCTCGAATTCGACTTTAATTGGTCGAGGAGCCATTACCTTTTGTTGAATGTCAAGTATCTTTGTAAAATTTGATTATATTGAGTCATCTTTTCATCAGCCGAAAGAAAAGGGGCATCGAGAATATCTCTCATTTCTCTATCCAGTGATGAAACAGCCAGTTCATTCGGTTGTCTTGGAGTCTCTTGTAGACGTTCCAATAACCTTGGTTCTACCAAAGCCATCTTCTTTGCATATTCCATCATCCAAATATACCTTTAACAGCACCCAATAGTACAGGAGGTAGCAATGCCCCCAAGAATCCCCCTTTCTGCAAGATTTGTCTCCTCTTTTTGTCAGAGGTACCTTTGTTTGCCACTGCCCTCACTAGTTGTTTCTGACGAACGAGTTTGGTTCTCTGAGCTTTGGTCAGAGGTACTGCTCCCTTCAGTATATTCGAGGCACAGTCACACAAACAAGTTATCAATTCTTTGTCTGCATGTTTTAGTATGGATTTGACGAGTGCGGGTTTCGATTTAATAAGAACCTTGAGAAGAGCGATGTTGCGCTTGAGACGGTCAGACATGCTTCTGACTCGAGTCAGACTTGTTGCTCCCCTTTTATACTCTTCGGAGGTACACATATTGGGTTTCCCCAGGAAAAATTTGACTTCTTAATCTCATGTGTTCAGGAGTATCTTGTTTGAGATCTATTAAAAGGTAACCATATGGTGTCGAAGTGGCATCTTCAAAAAATTCTCTCAGAAACTTGGAATGACCAGGATACATCTGTGCTGCCAAGTGTGAGATCTGAGAACGATCCCTAGGATTTTTAAACAAGATCATGTAATGACTATTGAGAGCTACAGTCCTATGGACTTTATTTTTATCGAATAAATTTTGAACAATGTAGATCACACTAATGTTACAGTGATGACTACCTTTAGTAAATAATCTAGACACTCGAACATCTGCATCGAGCATCAGATCATCCAATACGACTAAACTATCAGATTTTAATTCTTGAGGGAGACCCTCTACGAATTCTACTTGGGGTAAAGTATTGTATAATGGTTGCCATTCACTATAACACCAAATGATGTGACTTGGGACAGGTGATATAATATTTTGAATGTTTTGAATAACCCGATTTACAAAAGATGATTTACCCCTACCCGTGGGACCACACAATAAACAAGTGAATGGATGCTTCCAACGAGGATCCATCTTTGTTGTTCTATGTGGGAACTACTTCCCTTTTATACCTTTTGGGAGGTGGCCCCCACTGAACGTGGGGACTACTCCCCCTTTTATACCTTTTGGAGAGGTGGCCAATATGAACCGTCATCCAAAATATATTTAAAATTGGTGGCCCTCTGACTTACTGGCTGGGGACAGTTTAAGTTTGTTTGATATTTGTCAAGAAGATAAATATCAAATAACTTAAGCGTCATTACCACCTTTTTTTCTTGTTCCTTCATTTTATACTTTTTTTCTTCTTTTTTTCTTTTTTTTATAAAAAATCATCTATTTACAACATCTATTTACATCTTCAATTAGAATCCAATTGTAACAGGTTTCTTGATGGTCATAAATTCAATCACCAAATCCATAATACAACGTCTCTGTTCATTTGTGAGAGGTTTCTCGAACATATCTTCATATTCTTTCTGTACTGGTGGTGGATTCATTCCAGAAGTATTATGGTGCCACAGTAGATGAACATCATTCTTGTTAACTCTTTCAAGTGCGTCACTAAAACATGTTATAATCTTCTCTTCTTCAGACATCATTAGGCATACATTATGCTGAATCTGACTTGGGTGATCGACTGTACATCCATAGCATTTTTCTTTCATTACAGCGTCAATGTTCTCTTTGATATAATGAGCATATGCCAAGCAAAGTTCATGCTGCAAGCGAACTTGCCTGAATTCACTATCAATTTCATCAACGATCAATGGTCGTGGTTGGGTTATTCTCACTGTGATCTTCTTCTTCTTCTTCAAAGGTGGTCCTTGATTAGGTTTTTTGAAGTCTTCATGGTTAGTAGGTTTAGTGTCTTCAGTTAAAGTTGTTTGTTGGGTTTTGATGGCTGCATCTACTTCTTCTATTTGAGATTTCAAGGCATTCCATTCTTCTAAAGATAGAGCAATACCAGTCTTCGTAGGATAAGGTTTCTGTTCTTTTCCCTCAAAGTATCTTCTGAGATGAACCTTCAGTTCACCCTGGTACTGAGTGACATTAGCATAAGTCTGCTTGGTTCCAATTCGGAACATCTTTTCTGGTCAATGGTTCGATCGTGAATGATGCCAAGTCCATGCTTTGCCTAATCTTATATATCTTTGACGGACGTGATTGAAAACATCACCCCAGTTGAACAAATTTTGATTGAGTTTTTTGATTCTTGGTTGGGGTTTGTGTTTGTTTCCTATAGGATTATAGGTTAAAGTTGGAAAATTTAGAAAATTAGTATAGAAAGTAATGGGAAAGAAACACAATGAGAATACAAAAATCTGATTGGTTGATTAACTTCGATCTGATTGGTCAGTTTGGCGATCAAACTGCAATCTTGATCCTTAAACTGTAGGATATGGCCCTCTGCATTTTATACTGGCTTGGGACAGGTCAAGCTACAAACCTCTGTCCAATGGAGATAAGTCAAATAGCTCGAGTGCATTCCCACCCCCTACAGTTCGTATCCTCTTTGAGGGGATTTTTTTTGTTCATCAAAAAAGAAAACGAAAACAACATGTCCAACTTAGCAATTTAGTTTTCCTATCAAAAAAATTTCTCATTTCTTTTAAATATTCACAACAGAGAATTTATTAGTAATGATGATAATGATGATTTATTCCTTTGGTTATACAATAGGGGTAGCCTAAAAGACACCAGGAATCAACCTTTTTTTCAAAAATGAAATGAAACTAAAAAGTAAAGAGGTATCATCTGGTTCCAATAGGTGTAACCTAAAAGATACCATGAATCAACATGTTTTTAAAATAAATGGAACTAAAAAGTTTTGAATGAAACTAAATTTTGAATAAAGAAGTATCATCTGGTTCCAATAGGTGTAACCTAAAAGATACCATGAATCAACAATTTTTAAAAATAAATTGAACTAAAAAGTTTTGAATGAAACTAAGTTTTGAATGAAACTAAAAAGTAAAGAAGTATTCTCCACTTCCAATAGGGTTAGCCTAAAGTATATCAGGAACATGATGATGATGATGATGATAATGATGAAAAAACTCTCTGTATTAGAATAAATAAAAAAAATTGAAAAATCTTTACACTAGAAAAAATGTATTGCCTTGTAAGACTTACCATTTAGAATTTTTTTGAAGACTGCCATAAAGGACTTTAGAGAATGCCATATAGGACTTTATGAGGACTGCCATATAGGACTTTTCACTTTGAGAAAAACTTGCCATATAGGACTTTATGAGGACTGCCATAAAGGACTTTAGAGTATGCCATAAAGGACTTTAGAGAATGCCATATAGGACTTTATGAGGACTGCCATAAAGGACTTTAGAGAATGTCATATAGGACTTTATGAGGACTGCCATAAAGGACTTTAGAGAAAAACTGCCATAAAGGACTTTAGAGAATGCCATTTAGGACTTTAGAGAATGCCATATAGGACTTTATGAGGACTGCCATTAAGGACTTTAGAGAATGCCATAAAGGACTTTAAAAATTTGATGAGCCTAATATGATTGAGTAGACCACCTAAAAACCATTTCGGTTTTTTTTTTTTTTTTTTTTAGGAATTTTTTTGATAAACTAAATAGAACTTTTTTGTAGGCAAAAACTAGACTTGGTTCAGGTTGTAGAAAAATATGACACTCACTCAATTATTTCTTCTTTAAATCTCTAGTGGTATGGTACGAACTCCATCTTCTAAAACTCTTCATTTTGGGTAGAAATATGATAGTCCATCTCTGCTCTGCTGGTAGGTATACATAGTGTTGTCATTCATCACAAATCCTAGGTTGATGCCAGATTCACTTTGTTGAGTCTTCAAAACTTGCAAATATCTGTCTTTCGTCAAATCATTGTGGCGTTTGCTGATTCCCTTACAACTGAATTTATTGGTGGCTCCGAAACAATAATATGTTTTACTACACAGTCCAACAATGCCGGTTCCTTGCCATTCTACCTTAAACAAGCCTGGAGTTCTCCTGTCAAAACGCTTTCTTTCTTGGCAGCATGAGGGCGACAGTCATTCTTTGCCTTCTAATTTGGTTTTCACATAATCATCTCTGTGGAAATCACAACACTCTGATGGAAACCACTTATGATTCTCTTTGTAAAATTCTACTCTCTTCTCTGGTTTCACTAATTCATCTATGGATGGTGACGAAGTACATATATATGCAGAATCTGTGTCCATTTCAGCATATTCGAAATCTTGGCGGTTGATAAAAATATCGATGACATCATAATAGAACTGAAGCATCCGGAGTTTCGCATACTGGTAAACAAAGAATCCGATGTGAAGTGGCAGATCCAACTTGATGGTCTTCTTGTTGAGTTCGACTTCATATAATGTTTCATCTAATGGATTCAAGGCTCTGAAGGACATGTCATTTACAGCTTTGGTAACTTCTTCGTCATCGCAATACCACACACGTCGATGCTTCTCTTTGTTGGTGACGGTTTTGCCATATCCAGCATTTCCCAACAGCTTCATGGTGTCGGCAACGATCGACTTGTCAGGGTCAACATCTCCTTGTCTTCTTGCTTCAGATACTTCATCTCCAAATTTTTCAAAACATCTTCTTGGTTTATATTGGATAACTTGATAGACGTGATCAACTTCAATACCATGCTGGAGGTACCACTGCAGTAAAGGGGTTGCAAACAACATTTTTTCCGCTCCATAGCTTCCGATCAAACTTCTACGGGGTTTCTTCATGATTCCATTCTTCTCGGCAAAGGCCTTCATGTGTTCACCAATATCATCTATGGAAATATCTGTATTCTTGAAGATAGGTGTCATCTCTTCAAAGTACTCTTTCAGGTGATCTGGTACATGTATATCACATTCGACTAAACCAAACAGTTCACCGGACTTCACTTTGTTCAGTATTTCTTCCTCTGTCATCGCACCATCTATTTTGTCTGAAAAGTTCTCTTTCAGGAAGGCTTTGAGTGTGGCATCGGTCTTCTTCATCTCTCTCCACTCACACTCTCAGATTTCAATAAGTTTATAGCCCAAATCGGTGATGTACTTTGCATTGGTACGGGTGTCTTGTAGCAGTTCTTTCATCGGTTTATCTCTGACTTCATTATGGATGATAGGAAGTCCATTCTTATCTTTCATGCAGGTATGTCCGTGCCAGAAGCAGCCATGGAACTGGTATACAGTCTGTGTCTCTTTGCACCAACCATCAACAGGCAACTGTCTTCGACCAATCATTTTTTCAGCTCCGTTAATCTGATGTCTGATGTGGATGTCATCTCTCATGGATAAAAGCTCTAACCATTGTTCAGCCATTTTACCATACTTCATTGGATGTTCTGGTTTAAACTGGTTTTCTTCACGACGTCTAATACTCCAACCCGTTGGCATCTCTTGCATTAGGCACCAAAGATATAATGCATTCGCATCAAAGCCTATAATACTTCCACATGGTTTTGCTTCTTTGCCATATTTTGTTTCTCTGATTCTGGTAACATCTTTCTCGTGGTATCGGTTGAAGATAATTGAAGGTCCACCAACGATATTATCTTTCACCAAGTGATGCAGGTCTTTATTCTTCTGGTTAAATAATGTGAAGTAAGTGTCATCATTCATGGTCTGGAACAGGTATTTCAACGTGAGGCCCGGAACACTGATACCATCTTTAAACATGTCGATGTGGCGTTCTTGGTAGAAAGTAAACTGCTTGTCAACTGCTTCAAGGAATGGTTTTACATCTCGGTTATTATACCAGATCAGAAAATCACGGAAAGTTGTCATCTCCAGGTCGTTCCATACATGCTGGCAGCACTGGTATTCTTCATTGGATATATTTTCTTTCTTGAGAGAACTGTAGAAGGCTTCATAGTCTGGTAGGTGGTCTTGATCCAATTTGTTCAAGCTGTCGATCCAATCATATGGTAAAAATCCCTTTGTCACGGAGCAGCCAAATGCTTTCAAAAACTTGTCATAGCTGAATCCTGGAGCGAGGTAGTTGCAAATATCAACAAACTTGAAAGATTCTGTCGAGACGCACATGTAGTTATTCGATTTCTTCACTGCAAACTTGAGTGGATTCTGTCTCTTCAGGTATGTCATCAGTTCATGCTTGACTACATTCATATCATATTTTCCAGAGTTGAATCCGATGATGGGCATCTCTTGCAGGTAGTCTTGAAATTTCTTCTCCAACTTTTGTAAAGGGTGCATCTTGGATGTATCTTCTCCGGTAGCTCTGGCTTCCGCTTCCAGCGTTTCATCAATTTTCTGTCTGAGTTTAAACAAGGTCCAAGCATGATAGGTCTGCATCAGTTGGTGGCAATGAGATGAAATAGCTGTGAGGTATGTCATCATTTCTTCAACAAGTTCTTGAGAATTTCCATTTGTAATAAAACATTTCGGTTCTTGGTATTCTGGAACATTACTACATATGCTCACACTCAATGGTCGGTGTTCTGCTTCCCATATCAGTTTATCACTGTCAGCAGGTAGACTGGATTTGACAAAGTAACTTTCAAAATCAAACGTTGCACGGTATGGATAAAACTTCTTCTCTTCAGGTACTTCTATACCTTCATTTTCTAACAGATCAAATATGGACTGGGATGGATGGAAAAAACACCGCCAACATACTGGTAATTTACTTCATCTGTACAGGTTTTCTCGTGCCGATTTATTGCCCAGGAGGTCTTCCATAATTTGCCGCAAAGGATTTGCAGTATTGGTCTATATCGATGATGTAGCTAAAATGGTTCTTGTAAACGTTCACATACATGGTATCTTCATACTTTCTGTGAGATCTCTGTACTAATTTGGCAATAATTTGGTCATCATCATTCTTGACAAGTTCATATACTTGGATATTTACTTCAAAACATTTCTCCAAGTCAGGTAATTCGGCTAAAGTTACTCCACGGAATTCATTCTTTGGCTTCTCTGTATACTTGTTGTACATGGCATCTGTTGTATAGTTGAGGTTGTCTGTTGTGGAACCACTCCATAAAGCTAAACAGCGGAACATGCACAGGTTGTCTTCGTAGGTAAACTGGTGATGTTTATCTTTCACCAAAGCATTTACTGCTTTGTTCTGGAGAATGTAGTCAGGAAGATCTTCTGTCATTCCAATTGGGTGGTCTTTCAGCTTATTCACATAAAATGTGACGTTCGTAACTCTCTCAACAAGCCATTTGGTGTTGGGTCGTTTTAATTTGGCCCATTCCTGGATATCTTCTTCCATGACATCATCAAGAAATTCTTCAAAGTCTTCTTGGCAGCATACAAGTTGTGGAACATCAAGTACCCAGGCGTTGTTTTGTGATGGATGGTAATACTTCAGTTCATTCGTTTCATTGTGTCGCAGGATAAAACCAAAACTCAGATTATTTTAAATCTTAGCTGTTGTGGCAGAAATATGGTAGTCATCAATTCATCAGTCATCATCTTCAGGTTCACATCGTTGATCCGGTAGTTATATTGGTCCTGGACTCTTCTGTTCATCATGTGGCGAGTTCTAATAGAACTCCAGTTATCTTCGTACACGGTCAATATCTCATCTGGCTCTTCTTCAGACATCATATTCTTTTCAAACTCCATTGGGTCAACATCATAATGGGTGGTCGTCGTGGTCCGTGGTTGTTTAGGTGGTCCCCTCTTCGGTTCATCAGTCTTCCTTTTAGATGGTACAGGAACTGGTCGGTGGGCAACGCTCTTGTGTCGATTAAAATGGAGTAGTTGGTTAAACTCCTGGACGCATTCCATACATGTATATATCTCCAAACATTTCTTCAGATGGTTTACCAAATCTTCTTTCCCCGTAAAGGTCTTGTTGCAGTTGGTACAATCGTGGGTCTTCTTCTCTCCGGTGGCGTGCTGGGTGCGTACATGGCGATTCCGGTTCCGAAGGTCCGTAAAGGTCTTTCCACACTCTTCACAGGCGTAGACATCAGTTCTGGTAACGGCAGTAGCAGCTTCAGACATCTTCATAAATTTTTTGCAAAGGCAAAATTGCTATAGAAAGCTCTCTAGCGATGTCTTCAGTTCGAAGGATCGAAACAGAATGACGCGACGTTATTCTTCTCCGGAATTTATTTCGACGTGACAGACGTTTTTGAAAACGTCACGACGTCACAACGTTTTTTCATCGATATTTTCATTCTCGATGGGCGTTTGTGTTTGTTTCCTATAGGATTGATTATAGGTTAAAGTTGGGAAATTTAGAAAATTAGTATAGAAGTCAATGGGAAAGAAACACAATGGGAATCCAGAAATCTGATTGGTGGATTAACTTCGCTCTGATTGGTCAGTGTAAAAACATCTTGATCCTCATTAATTTTATTATTTAAAATCATGTAGTTAGGGTGGTCATTTAAAGAAATTGCTAAATATAGACCCTAACAATTAGTTAGAGGGTCAGTTAAGAATGTTACTAAAAATAGAGTGTAGGAATTTATAAAAATATAGTTCCAAGTAGAAGCAAAGGATTTCTGGGTAAATGTGTCCTATAGCACTACGTGCTACTCTTAATAGGGAAATAACACGTCATGGGATCGAAAAAAGGGATTCTTAAAGAATTCGAAATAATACAACTTGACGGGTTTATTTGGGTAATTAAATGAGGATTCTGGGAAAATCCGAACCAGAAAATTACTCCACTTCAAACGAACACACCCCTTGTACCCCTTAGTACTATAGCACTACGTGCTAAACCGATCAATTGGGAAAATAAAGTCAATTTCGGTGATTTTGGATGGATTTTGGTGATTTGGAGGGATTGTCGGGTTGTTTGTGGTAATTAGATTTACTCTTCTACAATCGAACATACCCTCAAAACATACCCCGCCCCATTGCAGAAAAATTGGGTAACATAGCAATCACGTGCTACCATAGAAACCAAGATGGCGGCCTCCAGTATACAAAATGGACGATGGAAACACGTATCACCTTAACACGCGCTGCGCATGCGCACTAACACCACGTATCACTATGGAGATGACGTCACAACATGGCCACTCACGCGGGTTACCATGACAACACAACATGGCGGCACTGGGTCACGTGACATGACGTCACTTCCGGGGTCCGGCACCGGGGTCCGGCCAAAGGCCCCTGAAAACCACATTACATACTACTGTTGTGGCCAGTGCAGGCGTGGTGTGTTTGTGGAGGTTCATTCCCACTAGACCAATTCCCTTTAGACCAATTCCCACTAGGCCAATTCCCCTTAGACCAACTGATATGTTCTACTTTTAAAATAATTTTATATCAATAATTTTTTAAATATTTATGAATATTTATAAATGTATTTAATGTTATTGATATTTTATAGATGTTGGGCTGATTTTTCATAACAATTGTTACAGTAATCACACACTTTCAAAGGATGTAATTCTTTTTTATTGTTTTGTGGTTAACAGATGTTGGGCTGATTTTAATACCAAAACAAACACAATCCTTTGTGTTATATGTGATGCTAGTGAAGGTATGACCAATAGTGGTTTATACATAACAGTAATCACAAACTTTCAAATGATGTGAGCTCGTAAATGGGAATGTCAGTGCAGAATCATTTCTCGACCAAGCCAAGTATTTGTGTTAAGTATAAATGTTACATGTATTGCTGTTGTTATAAAGCTATATTTTTGTATGTTATGAGTATATTGAAGGCAAAGTTAGTAGATGGTGGTGGTGGTGTGGGGGGGGGGGGGGGGGGGGGGGTTCAATGCAGAAACACTCTAAAATCAATTGGGTTAAAAATCAACTCAAATCAAGTGGGTTGGGTGAAAACGAACCCAACCTAGTTGATTTGGGTTGATTTTTAATAAAATTGATTTTAGAATGTAATTGACTGATTTTGGTGTTTCAAGGGTTATGAGTAGTATGTCATGTTCCCCTACACCTCAAGGTTGGATGACCCCGGAAGTGACGTCATATCACGTGACTTGGTGGCGCCATGTTGTGTTGTCATGGTAACCCGCGTGAGCGGCCATGTTGTGACGTCATCTCCATAGTGATACGTGGTGTGAGTGCGCATGCACAGCGCATGTTGTTAAGGTGATACGTGTTTCCGTCGTCCATTTTGTATACTGGAGGCCGCCATCTTGGTTTCTATGGTAGCACGTGGTTGCTATGTTACCCACTTTTCTGCAATAAGACGGGGTATGTTCGGATGGTGTGTTCGATTGTAGAAGAGTAATCACCGAAATTGACTTTATTTGATACGGATTTCCCATTTTATCGGTTTAGCACGAAGTGCTATAGTACCGAGAGGGTACCGGAGGTGTGTTCCTTTGTAGAAGAGTATTTTTCTCGTTCGGATTTTCCCAGAATCCTCGTTTAATTTCCCAAATAAACCCGTCAAGTTGTATTATTTAGAATTCTTTCAGAATCCTATTTAGGATCGCGAAAATTTTGGTTTATAATAGTAGCACGTAGTGCTATAGATTTTTAAAAGGTCGTGTTCGATTGAAGTGGAGTAATGTTCCCTTTTTTGGATCCCATGACATTTATTTTCCCAATAAGAGTAGCACGTAGCGCTTTAGGACAAATTTATCCAGAATCCATTATTTAAATTACAAGTAGGACCCATATGTGTACATGAAGACCATGAAGCTAAGTTCCATCATGTACTCATGTGAGGATCTACCCAACAGATGTGTCGTACGAGGTCTAATTTACTATCCCTCTTAGCCTCATTTCGGTTTTTTTTTTGAGGATACCTTTTGGATTTGTTAAAAAAATAACAACACTAAATATAAATTTAAATTTCTTTTATTCAACAACAAAAATACATCTTTTTATGGTATGTAGATTGTCAGATATTCATAAACAGTCTTTCTGCAGATTGGACATCTTCTCAGTGGTTTACAGCAGTCTTTGCACAGGCACAAATGGTTACATGGTCGCGGAGCGACATTGGCTTCAGCTAATAAACACACACTACATTTTGTCCTCCGTGAATCTTCTTCTTGAAATGATGTGTCCATTTCTTCTTTGATGGCCATTTCTTTCTTCTTCTTTTTCAACGTCCATGAATTCAGATGGTAAATTATGAATGTAATAACAGTCTGGAGAATATTTACTGTGTTCTTCTATAACATCATCTTCTGTTTCCCAGAAACGAACAATAATACCAAAATGAAAACATTGAGTTCTGTCTCCTGTCCCCAAATAAAAGAATCCAGCTTTTGTCAGTTCATTCGGGGTTTTCACACTTTCACTTTGTAACATGAATTGAAATGTCTTGAGACGATTTTCCTCCAATACATACTTGATGTGTTTTGGTGGTCTTTGTTCTGTTGTCTTTCTTATTTTTTCTTCTCCACGTAATAACTGCTCCAGTACTGGTGGTGGAACATCACGAAAATACGTTTCGAATGAAACGCTCATACTCTCTACAAAGTCTCTTGGATTTCTTGTTTCTTGGTTTCTTGATTGATAATCATTCAGTGCCATCCTGATCAAACACGAATAGTGAACATTCTTCAATCCTTTTTATCTTCATTCTTCTTTGGTTTTCTTTCTCTTTTTGGTTTGGGTTCTCCTATTTCAAGTCTTCTCTTCTTTGCAATATCCACTGCTTTGGTCACTTGTTCCCAATTTTCTTGTGGTAAACTGGAACCCAAGGTCGTTTTTGAACAGTTGAATCTGTAAATTGTTGTTAAGTTTGAAGACGGTCACATTAGTAGACATCCTTCTTCTTTGGCTGTCGAAACACAAATGAGCTGAACACCAAGTGCACCAGTTTTTATAGTTTTCCTTCAATACAGCGACATCTAGTGGCTGGTTTCCTATATGACATCATTAACCAACACATCATTATCCATTAGATCAGTGGTAAACATGTTGGATATGGTTTCCATCGGTACACAATATTCAGATTTCCATTCGGCACTGAAAACACCTTGGTTTCCACACGGTCGATAGGATATTTTGCAGTTGCTTTTGTTAGTGCTTTCTCGTGAGCCATTCCCACGAATGATTGGAGTCTCTCTTTGCGTACAAACATGGATACATCTAGAATTTTGATCTTGTATGTATCGGTATCGGCCATCAATGCGAAAGCATCTTTGGCTCTTTTCATTTTAACATGAACATTAACTCCATTCAGCAAGTAACGAGCTTGGAAAAACATGTCCAAATGTAATCTTCCAGTCATGTCCACGATTTTACTTTTCTCTATAAATTTCTTTCGAAGAAGAAATCCCTTGTTATCATCTGTCAAATCCAGTCTACCTGCCGACAGTGATAAACTGATATGGGAAGCAGAACACCGACCATTGAATGTGAGCATATGTAGTAATGTTCCAGAATACCAAGAACCGAAATGTTTTATTACAAATGGACATTCTCAAGAACTTGTTGAAGAAATGATGACATACCTCACAGATATTTCATCTCATTGCCACCAACTGATGCAGACCTATCATGTTTGGACCTTGTTTAAACTCAGACAGAAAATTGATGAAACGCTGGAAGCGGAAGCCAGAGCTACTGAGAAGATATATCCAAGCTGCACCCTTTACAAAAGTTGGAGAAGAAATTTCAAGACTACCTGCAAGAGATGCCCGTCATCGGATTCAACTCTGGAAAATATGATATGAATGTAGTCAAGCGTGAACTGATGACATACCTGAAGAGACAGAATCCACTCAAATTTGCAGTGAAGAAATCAAATAACTACATGTGCGTCTGGACAGAATCTTTCAAGTTTGTTGATATTTGCAACTACCTCGCGCCAGGACTCAGCTATGACAAGTTTTTGAAAGCATTTGGCTGCTCCGTGACGAAGGGATTTTTACCATATGAATGGATCGACAGCTTGGACAAATTGGATCAAGACCACCTACCAGACCATGAAGCCTTCTACAGTTCTCTCAAGAAAGAAAATATATCCAGTGAAGAATACCAGTACTGCCAGCATGTATGGAACGACCTGGAGATGACAACTTTCCGTGATTTTCTGATCTGGTATAATAACCGAGATGTAAAACCATTCCTTGAAGCAGTTTGCCTCCTCCCAAGAATGCCACATCGACATGTTTAAAGATGGTATCAGTGTTCCGGGCCTCACGTTGAAATACCTGTTACAGATCATGAATGATGACACTTACTTCACATTATTTAACCAGAAAAACAAAGACTTGCATCACTTAGTGAAAGATAATATCATTGGTGGACCTTCAATTATCTTCAACCGATACCACGAGAAAGATGTTACCCGAATCAGAGAAACAAAATATGGCAAAGAAGCAAAACCATGTGGAAGTATTATAGGCTTTGATGCGAATGCATTATATCTTTGGTGCCTAATGCAAGAGATGCCAATGGGTTGGGGTATTAGACGTCGTGAAGAAAACCAGTTTAAACCAGAACATCCAATGAAGTATGGTAAAATGGCTGAACAATGGTTAGAGTTTTTATCCATGAGAGATGACATCCACATCAGACATCAAGTTAACGGAGCTGAAAAAATGATTGGTCGAAGACAGTTGCCTGTTGATGGTGGATGCAAAGAGACACAGACTGTATACCAATTCCATGGCTGCTACTGGCACGGACATACCTGCATGAAAGATAAGAATGGCCTTTCTATCATTCATAATGAAGTCAGAGATAAACCCATGAAAGAACTGCTACAAGACACCCACACCAATGCAAACTACATCACCGATTTGGGCTATAAACTTGTTGAAATCTGAGAGTGTGAGTGGAGAGAGATGAAGAAGACCGATGCTACACTCAAATCCTTCCTGAAAGAGAACTTTTCAGACAAAATAGATGGTGCGATGACAGATGAAGAAATACTGAACAAAGTGAAGTCCGGTGAACTGTTTGGTTTGGTCGAATGTGATATACATGTACCAGATCACCTGAAAGTGTACTTTGAAGAGATGGCACCTGTCTTCAAGAATACAGATATTTCCATAGATGATATTGGTGAACACATGAAGTCCTTTGCCGAGAAGAATGGAATGATGAAGAAACCCCGTAGAAGTTTGATCGGAAGCTATGGAGCAGAAAAAATGTTGTTTGTAATCCCTTTACTGCAGTGGTACCTCCAGCATGGTATTGAAGTTGACCACGTCTATCAAGTTATCCAATATAAACCAAGAAGATGTTTTGAAAAATTTGGAGATGAAGTATCTGAAGCAAGAAGACAAGGAGATGTTGATCCTGACAAGTCGATCGTTGCCGACACCATGAAGCTGTTGGGAAATTCTGGATATGGCAAAACCGTCACCAACAAAGAGAAGCATCGACGTGTGTGCTATTGCAATGATGAAGAAGACACCAAAGCTGTAAATGACATGTCCTTCAGAGCCTTGAATCCATTAGATGAAACTTTATATGAAGTCGAACTGAACAAGAAGACCATCAAGTTGGATCTGCCACTCCACATCGGATTCTTTGTTTACCAGTATGCGAAACTCCAGATGCTTCAGTTCTATTATGATGTCATCGATACTTTTATCAACCGCCAAGATTTCGAATATGCTGAAATGGACACAGATTCTGCATATCTATGTACCTCGTCACCATCCACAGATGAATTAGTGAAACCAGAGAAGAGAGTAGAATTTTACAAAGAAAATCACAAGTGGTTTCCATCAGAGTGTTGTGATTTCCAAAGAGATGATTATGTGAAAACCAAATTAGAAGGCAAAGAATGGCTGTCACACTCATGTTGCCAAGAAAGAAAGCGTTTTGACAGGAGAACTCCAGGCTTGTTTAAGGTAGAATGGCAAGGAAACGGCATTGTTGGACTGTGTAGTAAAACATATTATTGTTTCGGTGCCACCAATAAATATAGTTGTAAAGGAATCAGCAAACGCCACAATGATTTGAGGAAAGACAGATATTTGCAAGTTTTCAAGACTCAACAAAGTGGAGCTGGCATCAACCGAGGATTTGTGATGAATGACAACACCATGTATACCTACCAGTAGAGCAGAGATGGACTATCATATTTCTACCCAAAACGAAGAGTTTTAGAAGATGGAGTTAGCGCCATACCACTAGAGATTTAAAGAAGAAAGAATTGAGTGAGTGTCATATTTTTCTACAACCTGAACAAGGTCTACCTTTTGCCTACAAAAAGTCCTATTTAGCTGACCAAAACATTCCTAAAAACCGAAATGGTTTTTAGGTGGTCTACTCAATCATATTAGGCTCATCAAATTTTTAAAGTCCTTTATGGCAGTTTTTTTTTCTCTAAGTAAAAAGTGCTTATGACAGTCCTCATAAAGTCCTATATGGCAAGTTTTTCTCTAAAGTCCTTTATGGCAGTCCTCATAAAGTCCTATATGGCATTCTCTAAAGTCCTTTATGGCAGTCCTCACAAAGTCCTACATGGCAGTCCTCATAAAGTCCTATATGGCATTCTCTGAAGTCCTTTATGGCAGTTGTTCTCTAATTAAAAAGTCCTATATAGCATTCTCTAAAGTCCTTTATGGCATTCTCTAAAGTCCTATATGGCAGTCCTCATAAAGTCCTATATAGCATTCTCTAAAGTTCTTTATGGCAGTTTTTCTCTAATTAAAAAGTCCTATATGGCATTCTCTAAAGTCCTTTATGGCAAGGTTTTCTCAAAGTAAAAAGTCCTACATGGCAGTCCTCATAAAGTCCTATATGGCATTCTCTAAAGTCCTATATGGCATTCTCTAAAGTCCTTTATGGCATTCTCTAAAGTCCTTTATGGCAGTCCTCATAAAGTCCTATATGGCATTCTCTAAAGTCCTTTAAGGGCAGTCCTCATAAAGTCCTATATGGCAGTCCTCAAAAACAAAAACAAAAAACTTAAATGGCAAGTCTAACAAGGTAATACATTTTTCTAGTGTAAAGATTTTTCTTTTTTTTTTTATTTATTCCAATACAGAGAGTTTTTTCATCATTATCATCATCATCATGTTCCTGGTATACCTTAGGCTAACCCTATTGGAAGTGGAGGATACTTCTTTATTCCAAACTTTTTAGTTTCATTCAAAACTTAGTTTCATTCAAAACTTTTCAGTTCCATTTATTTTTAAAAAAATGTTGATTCATGGTATATTTTAGGTTACACCTATTGGAACCAGATGATACCTCTTTACTTTTTAGTTTCATTCAAAACTTAGTTTCATTCAAAACTTTTCAGTTCCATTTAATTTAAAAAATGTTGATTCATGGTATCTTTTAGGTTACACCTATTAGAACTAGATGATACTTCTTTACTTTTTAGTTTCATTCAAAACTTAGTTTCATTCAAAACTTTTTAGTTCCATTTAATTTAAAAAATGTTGATTCATGGTATCTTTTAGGTTACACCTATTGCAACCAGATGATACTTCTTTACTTTTTAGTTTCATTCAAAACTTAGTTTCATTCAAAACTTTTTAGTTCCATTTATTTTAAAAAAATGTTGATTCCTGGTGTCTTTTAGGCTACCCCTATTGTATAACCAAAGGAATAAATCATCATCATCATCATCACTAAGAAATTCTCTCTTGTGAATATTTAAAAGAAATGAGAAATTTTTATGATAGGAAAACTGAATTGCTAAGTTGGACATGTTGTTTTCTTTTTCTTTTGTTCTAAAGGATACGAACTGTAGGGGGTGGGAATGCACTCGAGCTATTTCACTTATCTCCATTGGACAGAGGTTTGTAGCTTGACCTGTCCCAAGCCAGTATAAAATGCAGAAGGCCATATCCTACAGTTTAAGGATCAAGATTGCAGTTTGATCGCCAAACTGACCAATCAGATCGAAGTTAATCAACCAATCAGATTTCTTTATCCTCATTGTGTTTCTTTCCCATTACTTTCTATACTAATTTTCTAAATTTCCCAACTTTAACCTATAATCCTATAGGAAACAAACACAAATTCCAACCAAGAATCAAAAAGTCGATCAAAATTTGTTGAACTGGGGTGATGTTTTCAATCACATCCGTCAAGGATATATAAGATTAGGCAAAGCATGGACTTGGCATCATTCACAATCGAACCATTGACCAGAGAAGATGTTCCGAATTGGCACCAAGCAGACTTATGCTAACGTCACCCAGTACCAGGATGAACTGAAGATTCATCTCAGAAGATACTTTGAGGGAAAAGACCAGAAACCTTATCCAACGAAGACTGGTATTGCTCTATCTTTAGAAGAATGGAATGCCTTGAAATCTCAAATAGAAGAAGTAGATGCAGCCATCAAAACCCAACAAACAACTTTAACTGAAGTTCCCGAAGACACTAAACCTACTAACCATGAAGACTTCAAAAAGCCAATTCAAGAACCACCTTTGAAGAAGAAGAAGATCACAGTGAGAATAACCCAACCACGACCATTGCTCGTTGATGAAATTGATAGTGAACTCAGGCAAGTTCGCTTGCAACATGAACTTTTCTTGGCATATGCTTATTATGTCGAAGAGAACATTGACGCGTTAATGAAAGAAAAATGCTATGGATGTACAGTCGATCACCCAAGTCAGATTCAGCATAATGTGTGCCTAATGATGTCTGAAGAACAGAAGATTATAACATGTTTTAGTGAAGCACTTGAAAGAGTTAACAAGAATGATGTTCATCTACTGTGGCACCATAATACTTCTGGAATGAATCCACCACCAGTACAGAAAGAGTATGAAGATATGTTCGAGAAACCTCTCACAAATAAACAGAGATGTTGTATTATGGATTTGGTGATTGAATTCATGACCGTCAAGAAAACACTCAGTCTGAAGATGTAAATAGATGTTGTAAATAGATGTTTGTTTTTTATGAAAAGAAGAAAAAAAGTATAAAATGAAGGAACAAGAAAAAAAGGTGGTAATGACGCTTAAGTTATTTGATGTTTATCTTCTTGACAAATATCAAACAAACTTAACCTGTCCCCAGCCAGTAAGTCAGTTACTGGCTGACTTACTGGCTGGGGACAGGTAATTTTAACAATTTTAAATATTTTTGGATGACAGTCATATTTACCACCTCTCCAAAAGGTATAAAAGGGAAATAGTACCCACGTTCAGTGGGGGCCACCTCCCCAAAAGGTATAAAAAGAAGTAGTACCCACATAGAACAACAAAGATGGATCCTTGTTGGAAGCATTCATTCACTTGTTTATTGTGTGGTCCCACGGGTAGAGGTAAATCATCCTTTGTAAATCGGGTTATTCAAAACATTCAAAATATTATATCACCTGTTCCAGGTCACATCATTTGGTGTTACAGTGAATGGCAACCATTATATAATATTTTACCCCAAGTAGAATTCGTAGAATTAAAATCTGATAGTTTAGTCATATTGGATGATCTGATGCTTGATGTAGATGTTCAAGTGTCTAGATTATTTACTAAAGGTAGTCATCACTGTAACATAGTGTAATGTACATTGTTCAAAATTTATTCGACAAAAATAAAGTCCATAGGACTGTAGCTCTCAATAGTCATTACATGATCTTGTTTAAAAATCCTAGGGATCGTTCTCAGATCTCACACTTGGCAGCACAGATGTATCCTGGTCATTCCAAGTTTCTGAGAGAAGTTTTCGAAGAAGCCACTTCGACACCATATGGTTACCTTCTAATAGATCTCAAACATGATACTCCTGAACACATGAGATTAAGAAGTCAAATTTTTCCCGTAGAAACCCAATATGTGTACCTCCGAAAAGTATAAAAGGGGAACAACAAATCCGTCTCAAGTCAGACGCATGTCTGACCGTCTCAAGTGCAACATCGCTCTTCTCAGGTTCTTATTAAATTGAAACCCGCACTCGTCAAATCCATACTAAAACATGCAGACAAAGAATTGATTACTTGTTTGTGTGACTGTGCCTCGAATATACTGAAGGGAGCAGTACCTCTGACCAAAGCTCAAAGAACCAAACTCGTTCGTCAGAAACAACTAGTGAGGGCATTGGCAAATAAAGGTACCTCTGACAAAAAGAGGAGACAAATCTTACAGAAAGGGGGATTCTTGGTGTTGGCCAAAGCTTTGAGAGATAGTAACATACCCCAAGAATTAACTGGTCTTAAAGAACGTTGGGATTTTATGAAACAGGCACTGATAAAGTCAGCAAAGAAAACAGAAACGCCAAAGTGGACCGAAAAAAGGGTATAAATAGAGTTGACACTTGAACAAGGCAGTCATGGAAGCATTATACTATGATTCTGAAGTGCCTGGTAGTTTTGGTGGTGTAGATGCTCATCGTAGAGCATCCAAGAAAAAAACTAAACAAGTTGTAAAATGGTTAGAGACTCAAGACACATACACTCTTCACAAACCTGTTCGTCGTACATTTCCTAGAAGGAAAGTGATAGTTAGTGGTATAGATGCAGAATGGCAAGCTGACTTGGTAGATGTTTCAAACATAAGTAAATTCAACAAAAACATAAAATTTTTGTTGACATGTATAGATGTGTTTAGTAAATATGCTTGGGTGATGCCATTACAAAACAAACTTGGTGATTCCATCGTGAAAGCTTTTAGTAAAATTTTCAAACAAGGTCGTCAACCAGAAAAATTACAAAGTGATCAAGGCAAAGAATTTCTAAACAGAAAATTTCAGAATTTTCTCAAAGATCACAAAGTCGAATTTTTTACTACACAAAATGTGGAAACAAAATGTTCCATTGTAAAAAGATTCAATAGAACTTTGAAAACCAAAATGTGGAAATATTTTACAAAGAACGATACACTAACGTTTCCACTTCAAAACTTGGTGAAATCATATAATCATTCTCATCATCGCAGTATAGGTTTGCCCCCCATTGCCGTGAACTTTGAAAATCAAGAAGAGGTTTGGCAAAGGTTGTATGGACAACCCATAAAACACAAGACACCAAAGTACAAAGTAGGAGACAGAGTGAGAATCAATAAAGTTAAGAAAACTTTTGAGAAAGGTTATTTGCCCAATTGGACCAAAGAGTTATTCACAGTAGTAGCCATCAAGAAAGGGCATCCAGTCACATACATCTTACAAGATGATAATGGAGAAATATTGAAAGGGTCGTTCTACTCTGAAGAGCTTCAGCGAGTTTCACATAAAACTATTTACAAATCGAACACGAACTCAAGAAACGTGGTCGAGGTAAGAAAAGGGAATTGTTCGTAAAGTGGTTGGGATACCCAACTTCGTTCAATTCGTGGATCAAACAGAGTCAGCTCACCTATAAAAGGAAGTGAACCTCTGAGGTTTCTTCAAAATGGAAGAAGGATCGGATGGTTCTTGGCCTCTGTTTGATAAAAGAATCCCAAGGAGCGAGATCACTTACTTTTCACAAATAATCATTTTGTATATCATCAGCATTACCAGTGTCGTTAATCTCACTCTCGAAAACACAGACAGCAAGTTGTGGACTGCTCTCTTGAGTAGTAGCATAGGATATGTGTTACCAAATCCAACCATTAAGAAAAAGTAATGTTTTATTTGACTCTACCAAGTAATAGTTCTATGAACATGTTTCCAGAAAACACGTTGACTACGTACACCACTCAGTTATCACAACCAGTGAATCTCACGGGAGAATGGGAAGTAGGTCTGGCAGAGATTCAGTATCCAAATACTTGGTTCAATATTCGCGGAGAAGAAGCTTTCGTTACGGTGTCTGGTCTTCGAAAAAGAATTACCGACTTACTCTCAAGGAAGGTCGTTATTCGGATCCCATTGATGTGATACGAGCTATCAATGTTGTTAAAGAATTACTCTTGCCTCATCACGATAAGGTAGCTTTTGAACTGGATGAAGTGACTGGTAAAGTTCGCATCACGGTACGTGATGGAGTCGTGGTCACATTCAGCCCTACTCTTCAAAATATTTTGGGATTTAATGAGTGTGTTTTTAAATCAGGAACTTACAATTCTTCCAGAGTTACCGATGTCAACCAAGGATTTTATTCACTCTCTGTATACTGTGACTTGGATCGTGACCAAGTCATAGGATATACAAGAATACCATTTCTTCGTATCGTACCCGTGCGTGGAAAATATGGGAATATCATCTCTAAAACATTTGAGAATGTGTATTATGTACCAGTGGAACGAAAAAATTTCAGTACCGTCCAGGTGTATATAAGGGGTGACACAGGAGCCATAGTACATTTCGAGTTCGGGAAAGTGACAGTGACACTTCATTTCAGAAATCGTAGACCTCTTCATTTCACATAAACATGACTTACTGTTGTAAGTCCAATTTATACGAAGAATATTACACGAAACAAGCTGGGAGCGGTCTACCGGCTTTTTCTGGAGCTCAAATACAGAGAGGATATGGTTTGGGAAGTATATTGGGAGGACTGAAGAATATTGTGTTACCTTTATTGAAAACTACAGCCAGGACCGTGGGAAAACAGCTTGTGAGAAAAGGAGCAGTCTTTGCCGAAGATGTCATTGAAGGGAACAACGTAAAAAAGGCAGCAATCAAAAGAGTCAAAGAGGCTGGTGCAGGAGCTTGGAATGAAGTGGTTGGTGGTTCAAAACCACCCGGCAGGAAAAGTATAAAAAGGCCAGCACCACGCAAAACTAGCAAATCGACAAAAAGAAGGAGAACTGTTCAGACCCAAGACCATCTCGGTGCATGATGTCTCTCATTAATGAAAAATCTTGTGAGTGTGTCAACAGCGAACTCGACTTGTTTTCCATACCACCAACACAGACTAGTGTGGAACATGGGCAATGGGTAGAACACAGGCCTTTGGTGACTATAGGAATCAGCGGTCCAATAGAATTCAACATTGCAGGATTAGGGGATGAGTATTTGAATTTGGAACAGACATACTTGTATGTTAAAGCAATGGTTGTAGATTCCAATGGGGCATCAATTGCAACCAATGCGAAAGTGGGTCCAGTCAATTTATGGATGCATTCCTTATTTAATCAAATCGATATCAGCTTGAATGAAAAACTGGTATCTCCTTCCGACAACACTTATCACTACAGAGCTTTCATAGAAACTTTGTTGAGTTATGGACCAGCTGCCAAGAAGTCACAATTGACTAATGCATTATGGTACAAGGATACGACCGGACACATGGAAGATTTGACAGATGATAACAACGGATTTCTTCTTCGAAAGAAGTTTATAGAGAAAAGTAAAATCGTGGACATGACTGGAAGATTACATTTGGACATGTTTTTCCAAACACGTTACTTGCTGAATGGAGTTAATGTTCATGTTAAAATGAATAGAGCCAAAGATGCTTTCGCATTGATGGCCGATACCGCTACATACAAGATCAAAATTCTAGATGTATCCATGTTTGTACGCAAAGAGAGACTCCAATCATTCGTGAGAATGGCTCATGAGAAAGCACTAATAAAAGCAACTGCAAAATATCCCATCGGCCGTGTGGAAACCAAGGTGTTTTCAGTGCCGAAAGGAAATCTGAGTATTACACAAGAAAACTTATTTTTAGGCCAACTACCTAAACGCATCGTGGTGGGATGTGTAGACAACGATGCTTTCAATGGAAACCTTTCAAAGAATCCATATAATTTCAAGAACTACAAAATCAATTACTTGGCTTTGTACGTGGATGGGCAGCAGATTCCAGCCAAACCATTACAACCTAGATTCGAACAACAAGAAGTGGCGAGATGTTATGCGACCCTGTTCCAGGGAACTGGACAAATGTATGAAAATGAAGGAAACCACATCAGCCGAGAAGAGTACATAAATGGATACACTCTATTCGTATTCGACCTGACTCCAGATCTATCACATCGACAACACTTTGAACTGGTGAAGAGAGGAACTTTGAGACTAGAAGTCCATTTCGAAAACCCATTACCAACCACAATCAACGTACTGGTGTATGCAGAATTCCAGAACATCATAGAAGTAGATAAGAAAAGACAAGTAATCTTCGATTACTCAACATGAGCGCGTTGCAGCTAGAGAATGCACTTCGATCAGATAGTTGTTTGAAGAGAATATGTTTGGGTGTATTTGCAAGAAACAAATTACCAAGAAGATTACCAGATCACAGACCAGTAGCTTTGATAGCCAACACGGATCCAGACCACAGAAAAGGAGAACATTGGGTGGCTCTCTTTGTGGGTCACCACAACGCAGAATACTTTGATTCCTGTGGATTACCACCACAACACAGACCATTCGAGAATTTCCTGAAGAAGAATTCCAGATATTGGAAGTATAATACAAAACGCCTTCAAGGACCATTACCAGTGTGTGGACAATACTGTCTATTTTACTTGAAACATCGCTGTCGCGGTGTACCGATGGATACTATATCCAACATGTTTACGACTGATCTAATGGATAATGATGTGTTGGTTAATGACGTCATAGAGGAAACCAGCCACTAGATGACGCTGTATTGAAGGAAAACTATAAAAAAACTGGTGCACTTGGTGTTCAGCTCATTTGTGTTTCGACAACCAAGGAAGAAGGATGTCTACTAATGTGACCGTCTTCAAACTTAACAACGATTTACAGATTCAACTGTTCAAGAACGACGTTGGGTTCCAGTTTACCACAAGAGCTTGGGAACAAGTGACCAAAGCAGTAGATATTGCAAAGAAGAGAAGCCTTGAAATAGGAGAACCCAAAACAAAAAGAGAAAGAAAACCAAAGGAGAATGAAGATAAAAACGATTGAAGAATGTTCACTATTCCATGTTTGATCAGGATGGCACTGAATGATTATCAATCAAGAAATCAAGAAACAAGAAATCCAAGAGACTTTGTAGAGAGAATGAGCGTTTCATTCGAAACGTATTTTCGTGATGTTCCACCACCAGTACTGGAGCAGTTATTACGTGGAGAAGAAAAAATAAGAAAGACAACAGAACAAAGACCACCAAAACACATCAAGTATGCATTGGAGGAAAATCGTCTCAAGACATTTCAATTCATGTTACAAAGTGAAAGTGTGAAAACCCCGAATGAACTGACAAAAGCTGGATTCTTTTATTTGGGGACAGGAGACAGAACTCAATGTTTTCATTGTGGTATTATTGTTTGTTTCTGGGAAACAGAAGATGATGTTATAAAAGAACACAGAAAATATTCTCCAGACTGTTATTACATTCATAATTTACCACCTGAATTCATGGACGTCGAAAAAGAAGAAGAAGAAATGGCCATCAAAGAAGAAATGGACACATCATTTCAAGAAGAAAATTCACGGAGGACAAAATATGGTGTGTGTTTATTAGCTGAAGCCAGTATCGCTCCGCGACCATGTAACCATTTGTGCCTGTGCAAAGACTGCTGTAAACCACTGAGAAGATGTCCAATCTGCAGAAAGACTGTTTATGAATATCTGACAATCTGCATACCATAAAAAGATGTATTTTTGGTGTTGAATAAAAGAAATTTAAATTTATATTTAGTGTTGTTATTTATTAACAAATCCAAAAAGGTATCCTCAAAACAAAAATCGAAATGAGGCTAAGAGGGATAGTAAATTAGACCTCGTGCGACACGTCTGTTGTGTAGATCCTCACATGAGTATATGGTGGAACTTAGCTTCATGCTCTTCATGTACACATATGGGTCCTACTTGTAATTTAAATAATGGATCCTGGATAAATTTGTCCTATAGCACAACGTGCTACTCTTATTGGGGAAATAAAACGTCATGGGATCCAAAAAGGGAACATTACTCCACTTCAATCGAACACAACCTTTTAAAAATCTATCGCACTACGTGCTACTATTATAAACCAAAAGTTTCGTGATCCTAAATAGGATTCTGAAAGAATTCTAAATAATACAACTTGACGGGTTTGTTTGGGTAATTAAACGAGGATTCTGGGAAAATCCGAACCAGAAAAATACTCTTCTACAAAGGAACACACCCCCGGTACCCTCCCGGTACTATAGCACTACGTGCTGAACCGATAAAATGGGAAATCCGTATCAAATAAAGTCAATTTCGGTGATTTGGAGGGATTGTCGGGTTGTTTGTGGTAATTAGATTTACTCTTCTACAATTGAACACACCCTCCGAACATACCCCGTCTTATTGCAGAAAAATTGGGTAACATAGCAACCACGTGCTACCATAGAAATCAAGAGGGCGGCCTCCAGTATACAAAATGGACTACGGAAACACGTATCATCTTAACAACACGCGCTGCGCATGCGCACTCACACCACGTATCACTATGAAGATGACGTCACAACATGGCCGCTCACGCGGGTTACCATGACAACACAACATGGCGCCACCAAGTCACGTGACATGACGTCACTTCCAGGGGTCATCCACCGGGGTCATCCAACCTTGAGGTGTAGGGGAACATGACATACTACTGTTATGGTACAGGCGCAGCTTCCCACGTCATATGTATCTGAAAAATGTCATGTTATAAATCTATATTTTTTGTATTTGGGAAATTGTGAAATTTCCCAAATACAAAAAAATATATTTGTATTTAATATATGTTTTTCTAATTATCCTTTATTAATAACAATAATGTTATGCATATAAATATTTTTTTTTATCAAATAAAGTGCTTTTCAGTAAATAAATGTTTTTCTAATTATCCTTAATCAATAACAGTAAATAGCTGGTCTAAGGGGAATTGGCCTAGTGGGAGTTGGTCTGAAGGGAATTGGTCTAGTGGGAAGACACCTTTATGGACGGTCCATCGCAACAAACAACGACGTAGAGTGATGGCATAATAGTAAGACGACTCACAAAAGCTCCAAGCTTACTGTCGAATCCCTTACTTACAAGTTGTTCTGTTTGTTATTTAATGTAATATTATCTAAGATTTCGCTTTTTTTCCTGGGACGGGGGGGGGGGGGGGGGGGCGTGTCTGGAACCCGATGATTCATTTAAGTCCCGCTCAGTAGGTCCTTATGGTGTGAACCGGTAACCCGAATTATACAGTTTACAAATAATTTGCGGCAAAATCTAAGCGGGCATAACTTCGACCCCATTGTAACGTTAAGTTTTTTTTTATTTCTAAATCCAAATAAGTTTGTGAGAAAAAAAATAATGGGGGGGGGGGGGGGGGGGGGTATAAGAAATAAATTTTTCAATAAGGGCCGTTCTGTCCAAAAATGTGGCCCATTCTGTCTCGAAATCTGGGCCGTTCCGTCTCAAAATTTGGGCCGTTTTGACCAAAATCAATCTGGGCCGTTTCGTCCATGGGCCGTTTCGTTCTGTTACCGGCCGACCTACTGTTGCAAAGTTCCGCGCGAATGCCGCCCAACTTCAATACGACAATAGGCCATACAAGCCTTTTTGAGGACTCCTCCAGCATAGGATAGCATGACTCTCACCAGTACAGTAATAGATCATTGACCTCTTATATCCCACCCACCCACCCACATATACACATAATTTCTACATCCTCCACAACATCACTCTTTTCACAGGCTCTCCAAAGTCCTAAACAGCACATATATAAGAATGTCGTTTCTGACTTCAGAGTGTGAACACCTGAGCTAAGACAACATGGGAGCACTGGACTTACCGGCAAGATTACAGAACACCATATCAGCTCTGGGCGTCTCTCCTTCCATCACACGGACTATCCAGGAGAAGGGCAAGAGCGTCTATCTCACCCTGGAATTCACCACCACAAATGAGAAAGTCACACCACCCCCAAGGGTAGAGGTAGTACCTTTTAGTGAGAGGACCCCCTCTCACACTCGTCCTAACCCAAGGTGGCCTGGAGGCCCTGAAAAGAGTAGAAAACCTAGAAGAAAGAGCCCGTCCACCCAGCGGAGTGATTCCCGACGCTTGAAGGCATTTTTGGAGAAGAAAGAGAACAGTGGGGAAAAGAAAGAGCCAGAGGCGGCCAATCACTTACCCTCCCAGTCCCACAAACAGTCCCATCCTACTGCCGGTTCCCCAGTCGATGTTGTCGGATGTGGAAGAGTCTGTGGAGACTGAGGTGGAAATGGAAGCTGTCCTCTCGCCTCTTCCTGATCCCCACTCGCCTCTTTCTTCGGAACCAAAATACCAAGACTCGGACAATTGGCTGGACAGAATCCTACAGGAAAACAAGGAAAAGGGGGACCAACACAGAAAAGAAATTAACAGGAAGTATGAGCAGTTCCTCCAGAAAATCGAAGAGACAAAGAAACTGATAGAGGCCCAACCACAGCAGAAGCCTCAGTCACCTCTCATGGCTACTCCAGACTCGGCCAGGGCTAGACCGTACGATCCACATCAGTCACCATCAGGCAGTCCACCAACAACACCGACTGCCACGGTCTCTCCACCCAGGCCACCTCCTTTAAAAAAGAAGCACAAGAGACACAAGCGCCGCTGATTACCCACAACCTCTCCTCCTTTACCACGGCCATACAAGACACAATTACACAGCTAAAGATGGTCTAACGGGGCTTAACCCACAACGTTCCTACGCGCCTTCGGCGCGCAAAATTCATTTAATTTGACATTGGACGATTCGGATCTTTTTCTTGGATGATTCGGACTCTGGTCAATTCGGATCTTCAACATTGGTCAATTCGGACCTCCAAAGTTGGTCAATTCGGATCTCCGGCATTGGGCAATTCGGACCACGAGAATAACCGATTCAGGTTCCCAGATAAGATTAATGTTTTGCAAATGTTAAACGTTCTTCGTGTTTGAAGAATTAATGTTTAACATAATACGAAAGTTCAGAAACTTAAAACGCTACTGGGCTGAGAAGTGTGCGTCCCCACTAATAAAATCTCAGCCGGGGCGCACAATTCTCAAGCACAGAATGAATATAAAAAGGAAGAAAATATAATATTAATTCCTACAGACCCACGTGGTGTGCCTTGGAAGAAAATTCCATGAATCCTCCCAAACCCGCATAATAAATTACATCAGTCAAAATAGAATATTCTCCAGAAGGAATAACTAAGAAATTACCTCCCAGCTGCTCTTCAAACGACTTCGAATCGCTCAAAACAAACATTTTTACGCGGAAATATACTAAACACTATAATGTGTTTGACACCAGCAGCCTTATATTGCTGTATCAACGTCTGAAAGTCACTTAAATATAAGTGTGCAGAAAAGTTTTTACTATCAATGTCATTTCCACCAATTTGTAAAACCGCAACATCAGCAGATTCCACGTTGACCGAGAACAAATCCATGATCTTGCCACCAGAAAAACCAACAAATTCCACATGGTCGCTCAGGTAAGAATTCTTCCACAAATCAGGATGTTTCTCTAGAAAGTGGCCAAAACGGTTTACAAAGCTGTCTCCGACTATTAAAATTCTTGTCATAGCTGAAAAAAATACAAAACAGCCCCAGTATCTGATGACAATAACATATATTTCATTCACATACCATCTTTAAATAAGTTGTTAGGAGCATCCTTTCCAGATTTTCACAAAAAAAATTTTGTTCGTAGATATGGGATAATTTCTTCTCCGACTGTCCAGTTCGACTGATTTAGGCCACCCCCCCCCCCCCCCCCCACATGGGCAACCCACACTCACCCCATACACCTGTGCTGCACAGCACTTAAAACAGACTAAATTCTAACTTACCCCACAAAATCACACATCACCCCAGGGACACGACACACAACACCACACGCGACGCCACATGCGACACCACCCACAAGACCCCACGCGACACCCCACCCCAAAACCAACCCAGGAAAACATGATGTCTCACAATCGAACTAGACAGGAGGATCCGAGATCATCCCCACCTTAAGTAATAAATACAAAAAAAATACAAAACTGAAATTTTGAATAAGTATGATGAGATGTTTCCACCCGTGAACGGTTACCAACAACACCCAAACCCGAAGCACGCACAACAAAACGCGATCCCTAATAAAAACTTCACAACGAGACGTCGCGTTTATTCTTATATACACAATACATCATCGCGTGCCCCGCCAGGAGATTCCTAACCTCCCTCCACCCCCCCCCCCCCCCCAAAAAAAAAATATCAACACTCGCCATTGCTACAATACAGCTGATCCACACTCGGTCACAACGACCAGCACAGACACTTATATGCAATATTTTAGTAAAGTCCATTCTCCATAAATCCATATCCATATATATATAAAAATTAATCATCTAAGTAACACCCAACCAAGGCGTCACCCTCAATAGCACAGCGAGCTAAAATAGTATATAGCACCATTCAATAATTACGCCATAACTCTCAATCAGTTAACATGACAATATCAATAACTCTACTTCCAACTCCATACCTAATTCACGGGTGAAACATGTCAACAATTCCAGCGGCCGACCCGCATGTCCCCGGCACACGGCAAGCCCTCCTCTAGAAGCAAGCAGGGAAAAGGAAAAATAACAGTTAAAAAAACAAAATCTTGGGAGTCTTTGCCATCGAGGTTGGTGGAGCGTTTGACCCCGGTGGCTTGAAGGCAGCTGATTAGCATCCTCCTCGTCATCCCCATCCGGACCATCCCAAGATGACCGACCATAATCCATCCTACTAGGGTCGAGCTCACCTGGAGTAGATGGTTCTTGACCATCTATCTCAGGAGTCATAGATTTCTGTGGGCGCTGGAAACACCTTTTTAATCGATTAAAATGTACAATCTGCAAACATCCGCCTTGTTCTCGGACCACCACATAATTGGCGTCCGAGAGTCTCTCTTTCACAATATAGGGACCCTACCAGAATTTAGCAAATTTAGAAGTTTGGCCTTTCTTCACCTTAGGTATATAAAGCCAAACTTTATCCCCAACTTCAAATGCCTTGCCATGAACTCATCTGTCATAAATTTTTTTGCGGTGTTTAATTGCCGATTCACACTTGTGGGAAACTAACTGAAAAATTCCAGACAAGCGACTCTCCAAATCACAAACATACTGGATAGGGCTTGTCTTCTCACCCGGAACATTACCCACAACCACTTCCGTGGGCAGGGTAATTTCCCTACCAAACATGACACTAAAGGGAGTAAACCCAATAGTTTCATGCGTGGCACCATGATATGCCATCATAATAAAAGGGAGATAATATTCCCAATCGTTATGATTTTCACCCACAAAACAGGCTAACATAGAGTCCAAAGTCCGATTAAATCTTTCGACTTGTCCGTCAGGCTGAGGCACGTATGGTGAAGTACAGGTTTTCTTAATTTCAAAATATTTACACATCTCACGAACGAATTCATATTCAAAATTCGACCCCTGATCTGAGTGAATAATCTTGGGCATTCCATACCTAACGATCCACTCATGTACTAGAATATCGGCTACCGTACTCACTCTCTGGTTGGGAATAGCAAAAGCCTCGGTCCATTTAGAAAATAGTCTGAGACTACCAAAATATAAAGATTCCCTTGAACCGATTCCGGTAATGGCCCTAAAATATACAAGGCTGTGCGTTCCATTGGTTCAGAGTAACTTCAGACACCTTGTCCGTAACCATGAATTTTCATTAGAGTTTTATAGACTCCTAAATGAACTCCAACCATGGAGTCATGAAATTCCCTACACAGCCGATCTTTCAGATCCCTTGGTACTATCCACAGAACTTTATTTTGTCTACCAACCGCACGCCATTCCCTAAATAGCATATTATCTTTCAAAACTATTTGTTCCCACTGACTGACATACTTTTGAAGCAAAAAGGGTTTTCTTTTAATAAATCAGGGCCAGGCTTTACTCCATCTCTCTTAAATTCCACAAGTTGTTTTAAATTCGGGTCAGCTTGCTAATTTTCTTCGGTAAATTCAACCACCGAACCAAGCTCTATAGTGTTCACAACTACAGGTGTATTGACTGGTATCCTACTCAGTGCATCAGTGTTTTTATGCTGTTCACCGCAACGGTGAACAACAGAAAAATCAAACCCACTCAGATATTCCAGCCAACATGCTACTTGTCCATTAGGCTCCTTAAAATTAAACAACCATTGCAAAGAGCCAAAATCAGACCATACAGTAAAATGCTTTTCGACCAACAAATGACGAAAATGTTTTATACTTTTTAACACGACAGCAACTCCTTGCGAGTTGTACTATAATTTCTTTCCTTTGGAGAATGGACTTTACTAAAATATGCAATAACTCTCTCTTTACCATCCACGAGTTGAGACAAAACTGATCCGGAACAATATTCACTTGCATCTGTATCCAGAATGAATTCTCGATTAAAATCGGGATATGCCAAAATAGGGCTGTGACATAATTTGTCTTTTAAAATCTCAAACGTGCCCTGTTGCTCAGCCTCCCACTGAAATTTCACAGTTTTTCGCGTTAATCTGAACAAGGGATTAGCCAAATCCGAAAAATGTGATATAAATTTCCAATATTAAGAACACAACCCTACAAAACTTCGTACCTCTTTCACACAAGTGGGTACAGGCCAATCTTTTATACGAGCTATTTTCTCAGGATCTACCCTAACACGATCCGAGGACACAATATAACCTAAATAAGTCACTTGTCGTCTAAAAAGTGCACATTTGGACAGTTTCAACTTTAACCTTACATTACTAATGCCTTTAAAAACTTCTACCAGCCGCTCCAAATGTTCTTGAAACGTGCCGGCATAAATGATGACGTCACCAAGATATATCAAGCACGTTTTCACATGGAGCCCCCTTAAAACGAGCTCCATGAGCCTCCTGAACGAGGAAGGGGCCCCAGAAAGCCCGAATGGGAGCACCGTAAATTCATATAACACCATCCCTGTAGTAAAGGCCGTTTTCTCCCAGACAGAGGGTGCCAGCTCCATCTGCCAATATCCCGATGCCAAATCCAATGTGGAAAACCACTTTGCTCCCGACATCCCCTCTAAACTTTCATCAATATAGGGCAAGGGATAGGTGTCTTTACGGGTAATCACATTTAATTTACGGTAATCTGCACAGAACCTTAGACTGCCGTACTTCTTTTTTACTAGAACAATGGGTGCGGCCCAGGGACTGTTGGAGGGTTCAATCACTCCTTGATTCAACATAGACTCTACTTGCTCCCCGACTTCCCATCTCTTATGAACAGGAAACCGATAAGCCCGTTGTTTAATAGGGGGTGATCAACTGTGTGAATTTCATGCTGGACAATATTTGAATGTCCTAAATCTCCTTCAAACTGTATAAAAACATCACGATTTTTTTCTAACATCGAATTGGCCTGGTCCACTTGTAATTTTGTCAGCACATCTGGGTCAAACATTGTTTTAAAGAAAAATTTCCTGTTCCAAAAGAGGGAGGTGACTCATTAATGGATTCTTCCATAACCTCAATTATTTCTAATGTCGCAACAATTTCACTTTGATTGATGCATTGAGGCGTACCCGACAAATTAATTAATCTAATCGGAACTTCCTGTGGCTGCTTTAGGTGACAAAAACTTCGGCCCAACATTAATCCATGATGTTTATCAATAAACTTTTGATGGGCCTCGCACAAGCCCTGCTCGTTCAATGGATTGTCCACACGTTCCTCTATGATCACCTCAGAAAAGGGAGGCATGGTCAATCCATCAATCAACAAAACTTGAATTTGGTTCTCTGGTTCCTTAAGATATTTAAGGAGGAATTCAACACCTGAATTTTTTATGATGTTTTTATGTAAAAATAGTTCAACATCGGAACCCTGCAAAAAATCCATTTCTAAAATTGCTTCAAAAGCAAAATCAGCTACATGAAAAGTATGATCAGTCTTATAACTACCAACTTCAACAGATAAATCAATCAATCCTGCAATCTCCAAAGGCTGACCATTTGCCCCCAAAATCCCACTAGGGGCCTTCCGTAATGCTCAGGGCTTAATTCCCATAATTTTCTCTAACATTTTGGAACTCAACAAACTTACTGCAGATCCGGTATCTAGGAGAAAATGAACCTCCTGGCCAAAAAGTTTAAGTGTAAGATAAACATGACCAGCTCTACGTTTTAGGAAGGTCCTATGATTTTCTGACTGAGGTTTGACCCCAACCTCAGTCCCTAACCTTTTAAATTATTTACATTATCATTCAAAACCTCACCTTTTTGGCCCAGATGACCACGACCCCTTCCCCTAGTCCATCTACCTCCACCGCGAATTCGGTCCCCACGAGCCCCAGGGTGATCATTCCGAAAACCCTGACCCTGCAACTCACTTCTTAACTTTTGTTGTTCAACTTTCATCTCCTGCAACTGTTTTTGCAGATCCCGTACCATCTGAGATAACGCTCCCAAACCTCCGGGGTCTACTGACTCATTAACCACATTAAGAGATGACGTAGGAATATCGACCCTTTTATATGACTCTTCTAATGCCAGTTGGACTGCCACATCCAGTGTCTCCGGTTTTGCTCTAAGTACCTGCATCTGGGTTTCATTATCAGTCAAGGCTGATATAAAACTTTCCTTGGCCAAATCATCCCAACCAACAGGGGCGCCTCGGGATAGGCTTTTCTTACCAACCGTCTAATACTACTGTCCAACTCAGGTAAGGTCTTCCTATGAGACCTCCGTCGGGACCGTAATTGGGCCCTATAAATAGCCGTTCCCATGTGAGGGTCAAATCTATCCCTCAAACTTTGCATAATCCTTGAGGAGTGGGCCTTAACAAACGGGTCTAAATCCTCATAAAATTAAAGAGCCGTACCCCTCAACGAGACTACAAAAAAGTGTTGGGTAAGGTCCTCCGACCATTGGTTAATTAAGACACATTGACAAATGGGTCAACCAGTCAGTTATACTGGTCGAACCATTAATAAGTATCCAGCGAAATTATCGGTTTCCTAGGATACCCCTGATTCCGATAATTATAATCATCTTTACCAACCGCAGATTCTAGCGATGGTGTATCATAATCAAAATCTTGCATATCCCGCATGGGTTTCAACCCAGAGCGTTTCCTTTGTGGCTCAACCGGCCTAGGGTGTGTAGGTGTCGCCATCATGGGTGAACTCCACGAACCCCGTCTCGAGGGCCCGCGGCCACCATCTATTGGTGTGCCACTGACTGCTTCTACCCTCTGTTTTTGACCAGAACGCTTTTTAGAAGTGATGTCTGGTTTTCTTCTAGGGGTCTCACTAATTTCACCCAACTGCTCCGAATGTGCCTGTAATTCTAACAAAGTTCTCCTAACTCATCCCTTTCATATTCTAGAAAACGAACTGTCTCCTTTACATCTCTCTCGGATGTAAGGTTTGGAGTATATAAAGACTCGGGAACTCCACGAGACTGTTTAGGTCTTGCCCCCCTGTCCTGGCAATTCATTCAAATAAACTCGCGGGTGTCTTCCCATTTCATCAATTCCCATTTCATCAACTGCCTCTAAAATTATATTTTTCCATTTCATCAATTCCCTCTTCATCAACAATACAATTTGCCAGATGATGAAAAATCAATATTTTGAGGGTTTATTGTATAACTACTTTCCAGACATTTGTCAGACGAATGTTTGGATAGTGGTTATACAATTTATTTTTTTGACTGTGTTCGACTGCTGTGTTAAGTAAAGAGTTGAACAATGGGAGATCAGAAAAGAAAATAACTCTCTAACACACTTTAAATATTTTATTCAGAGCAACTGGATTACTACACATAATAAGTGGGGAAAAGTAACATATAACATTTAAATAATCAGATACGATTCCCCTATATAATTTTAGAGGCAGTTGATGAAATGGGAATTGATGAAATGGCAATAAACCAAATTCGCGACCTCGGCCCTTGTCCATCGTCATCCGAATCGGAATCAATTCCGGTCGCCATTTTCACAATTCTATAACAAATTTCCAGTAACTTCAACCGATGGAAACCCACCAGCTAATACAAACTCAGCAAAAACAGAAAAAGAATAATCCCGTCAAAGGAACCCCAATAGACTTTCAAAAACTCCAATGGATTTCCAAATCCTGTCGGCGACGCCAAAAACTGTAACGGACCCCACTTCTCTTAAATCACACCACAAGTGTACCTTAAAAGGTTTTGGATGAAGCCAGTGTTACACGTCTTTCTCCATTTAGGAAGATTTGCACAATGGCTCCATTCAAAACAATAAGAGGGTCACTATGGGGAGGGGGGGGGGGGCACAGTTTGGAAAAACGTAAGGGCCTAACGAATCAGATACGATTCCCCTATATCCATTCATTAGGGGCCAGAAATACCACATGGACTCAATAGACAAGATTACAATGAATGTTAATATATTTTTTATTAAATTTGTACACAAACAAGACCCTAAGCGTGGTTATACAGTTTCAACCCGTGGGGTTATCGTTTTTCCTGGAAAAATAAATACCCTCTGGTCACTAAAGGACTTCTAATCCAAAATAAATTTAATGGAGGTTTGTTATGGTGAGCGGGGCTTGCCTACCGATGTATACAAGCACCGCTCCTCATTATGGTTAACGCGCTTCCTCACCACAATAATGTCCCTCAATGTGTACAATATTCCTCAATACGCAAATAATTCGGCTAAAAGGCTTACCTAACTCCAAGTGAGCTGAAGCAAGCCACAATCAGTTATGGTTACGCGTACTCTACGGAGTTTCGCCACCCAAATCACCGCGTCCAATTCCGTTCCGGTAATGCGCACTCAAATGAGTCCCTCTACCAAAACACAGTGCCTATTTCTACACTCACAACAAAATCAATAAATTATCCAGTGAAAATCTCAATGGAGATGAGCTGGCATTTCGTAAATTTCATTGTATCAACTTATGTATAAACACGGGTATACATAAAAATCAGTAACACCTCCCGCACTCTATAAGAAGGAGCCAACCATTACCCCCAGCAACTATCTGTATCTGGTCCCCACCAGAAATAAAATGTCAACAGTAATGAGCAAAGCGCATGTACCAGGCTTATGTCATGGTTACAAACAAACTCCCACAATATGCCATTATCTGCCTACGGGGGAGGGAGGTGGGGTATGTCGGTCAGTCAATACGAGGGAGGATTCGTAGGACTATACTGCCCGCAGCCCACCCGGTTGAGTCCGCTACTGGACTGAGAAGTGTGCGTCCCACTAGGAAAATCTCAGCCAGGGCGCACAATTCTCAAGCACAGAATAAATATAAAAAGGAATAAAATATAATATTAATTCCCACAGACTCACCTGGTGCGCCTTGGAAGAAAATTCCACGAATCCTCCCAAACCTGACTAATAAATTACAACGGTCAAAATAGAATATTCTCCAGAAGGAATAACTAAGAAATTACCTCCCAGCTGCTCTTCAAACGACTCCGAATCGCTCAAAACAAACAGCGACTATATACATGAAGTGAACTAGTATACAAGAATCGCTCAAAACAAACAGCGATTATATACATGAAGTGAACTAGTATACAAGCACCGTTCCACGTGCTAATCGAGTCTAGAGCGGAGAACAAGAATTTACTGAACGATAACATATCAGTTCAATACATGCAGTTAATGTAGCCGAGTACTAGTAAATTAACACTTCCCTGGCCACACCAAAACAAGACTTAAATCTAATAATGCATTCTACGCCAAGCCGAAACTTAGTTTATCAACCCTTGACCGGCTGGTATGTTTCGGTTCACTGTCACCGGACAACCAATAGATCAGTGGATAACAGATTAGAATAAATTTATGAAATACAAAAAATTATTACAATAAATGTATAACTGAGTAAAGGCCTGTCAGGTCACTTAAAGTCCGAACTGACTTCCATTCATTCTCAGTTAACCACTGAAGGTCCGACCAACTCTGAAGGTCTGAATTGACCAAGGTCCGAATTGACCAAGGTCCAAATCGTCCAGTTATAATGAAACCAATATGTTTCAAATAAACATTGGAAAAACAAAATGTTTAACATTTGGATCTGCGTCAGTTAATGGCGCACAAAAGGAACCATTAATATTTGAAGATAGAACCCCCAGTTTATGCCAAAAAATTTGCAGCTTCATCCAGGATTTTTTCGCCAGACGATTATGATATGTTTAATGATGTGTATGGGAAATGCTGGTTCACATCTGAACGTTCTTTCGCGTATCCAGTTAATAAAAATATAATACTTTGATCATGGAAAGATGGTGGATGAAAATGTAATGTTTTGAGTACTACTTTTGTTCATGTTACTTGTATATTCCCGCATACTGTCCTGTGGAGGATGTTTTATGCTAATAAATGTTATGTTATGTTATATATAAAAAAAAGGAAATTTGCGCATATTATGAGTCAACTTCCAAAGTACAGATGTCAAGAGAATATGGATAGGAGAGGATGCCAACCTTCCCGACAGAGACTGGAAGTCAACGTCGATCAAAGATTACCGCTACCTTGTTCCTATTAGCAAGATATTCATTAACACAGAGTTCGATATCAGGTGCGCACAGGTTTTCGACTTTGTCACAAGAGCAGAAAACATTCTCGACTTCTTCATCACAAATTGATGGATTGATTGATTGATTGGTTGATTGATTGATCTTTAAATTAGCATGCCTTTCTACTCTTCAGAAACATTAACTTGTGGGACTAAGTACTATGGTTCTTAGTATCTATCATTACACTTAATATGTTAGGCATGTTTTCCACTACGATTGGCAAGCTACTGCTTGCTAAAACGACTCGAATCCTATTGAGCAAATGAGCTACCAAGCGATTTCTCGAACGAGTGATTCCACCTTTGACTCTACGACTCGTCTCAGTTTTATGGATACTTATGACACGGTAATGTATTATTTGAGGATACATTTTGAGGATACCTTTTAGAGGATACTTATCTGAGGATATCTGTTTGAGGATAGTTATGGTTCCTAATACCTATTTGTCCACTGCCTTCTAGGCCACCCATGACCTTCATAGCTCCAAGGCCATTACTGCTGACTTGTCCACAGTCACTATCACTTGTCTTATGATCCGCTTCCACTGCAGACACCATTACTGTAGTCTTCTAACACCCTTGTAGTAACTGTTGTGTACCAGTACTGCCTTGTATCATTAGTATTGGCTACCACCATTCTGTCCTGTGCCAGAGTCCAACCATTACTAACATGTTCTACTATTACTAATCGTTGTACCTACAATTACACTACTGCCGCTACGAGTCCCAGTTCATCACTATCATATTTGCCTTCTATTACTGAAAACAGTCGAATACAGTCTGCTTGCTTGAACAACTTTTTCACACCTATTCCAAGTTCTCGTAATGAGCTATCGAGCAATGACGGGAACAATCATTGCTCGATCAACTGACTCCACATACGACTCATTTCTGAAAAGTGGCACCAACAGCATCTCAGGTATATGATGGGGTGCCAAAAGTAGGGTGCTACGAAATACGAATCATGATCTCAACACATGAGCCCTCGAGCGTGACTGGAAAAAACACTGCATGGAGTACTCGAATCTTATTGAGCCAATGAGCTATAGCGAAATTGCTCGAACGAGTGACCTCACCTACAACTCTTTGGCTCAACTCGTAAATGTGGGGTGCCGAGAGTGGGGTGTCTGGCAAACGACAAGCCTCTCGAGGGTATAAAAGGAGCGCATCACCTAAGACATTGGGCTTCTGGCCAGCGATAGATTCACACCACACCTGCGACGTGCGCCAAAGATCATTCAGTTACATTAAATGTCTCTTGCGTCACACGAATGGCACGATCGATGCACGGCCCAATGTTTTCAAAAGACGTGTGGAAATCCACTCACCAATGAAACCGTCACAACAAAGAGAAGAACACAAAAGAATACACCCCCCCCCCCCCTCCCGGAACCGATTAAACTACCACAAATGTCTCAGCGATAGAAGATGGATCCAAACAGAAACCCAGGGACACTTATACATCAAACACAATTATCTCGTGATGATCGGAACGAGGAATAAGCGACTGATGGAACGATCCTGTCAGCAAATACAACAAACGGAGGAAGAACTATTACACCAGTCATTCACAACAAAGAAGGGAACAGAAGCGAAGAAATACGTTTTAGTCGAACCCAGTTTACTGGACACCTTACTAGGACAACGTCCAGAGCGTACTGATTCAAACGGAGCGCGGTGGCGCAGTGGTAGACTGTTGGACTTCTATGCTAGAGGTCCCGAGTTCGATCCCGTCCGGGACGACCCGCGTATGTCCTTGGCCAAGCACTTTATCCTGGTTGTCTACATAGGGGCACGATGACGCCGTGTACTACGGAGTACTGCACGTCGATGGTGCACATGTCTTCAACCGCTATAACCCTACTTGAGCGGGGCTTGAACAGAATGTTGAGGAGCTGACAGTTGCTCGTCGATGCTCGGTGGTTCTCTCCGGGTACTCCGGCTTCCTCCGCCCGTAAAACTGCCACGATCACGATTAGCCATTCTGCATAAGTATGTGACCTGAAACACCAATAAATAAATAAATACTGACTTAAATGAAAGGATTGTTATGACTCTATCTGGATAGAGACATGCGAGAGGTCATAGAATCGCAAACTATGAACCAGAACGAGACAACCAGAGACTTCCATATCTTACAGAGATACAGATTCTACATCAAAGCTTCACATCCGAGAACGATCAAGACGATCAAGATACGGAACCAGTAATGGCAACGGAGAGAACAAAGTGAACTAACGCAGAGAAGACCCAAATGAACTGAACAGAACAACGGTCGACGAAGAAGGAAGAAGGAAGAGAATAGAACAGAACAAAGATCGAAAAAGACTGAAGAGAGCTTGAAATGAAATGTTGAGAACGAAGGCAGATGACACTGACGGGACAACTGAGCGGAAAGGAGAATGAAATCGAACAAAAATTGAACTCTATAGCAAAGTTTTACTTAATGTTAATTGTATTACAATTTGAACTCAATGAAATTTTTTCAAATTTAAGGCATTGGTTATTGTTTTTTCTTTTTTATAAGCAAGGAAGGGTAATACCGCCGAGAGTCTTGTCATTTGCCAGCCCCCCCCCCCCCCCCTCCCCACGCAGCAACCCATTTGTAGCACCTCATTTTTACAAGAGGTGTCAAAGAGTCGTACGTGGAGTACTTGTTCGAGCAATTGCTCTATAGGTATCACAACATTAAATATTTTCCCATTGGCGACCATTGTAACAGTTATGTAAACAAATGATTGCATCACTTAAAAGTAGATTTCCAAACATATACCTACATCAAGTACAGACATTCACACAACTTTCTCTGACCAGAAAACGCGGAGACATGTTGCAAATAAGATACGAAAAATATCATTAAGAAGTGAAACATCATCCTTGAACTCAATTTTTTCTGAGAATTTTCAACAAAAATACATAAATAGTGAACTGCATTTTTATGCCCATAAAATGCCAAGAGCATCCTCCTTTTCTTGTGGAGTATTCAGCATTGATGTAAAAACCTAATAACTGCTTTAACTGGTAGAGTGCTAAATTATTTTTGGCCCTTAAAATTTCTTAATGCATCTTTGCCTTATTACAATTTTTGGGAGAGTGCCACTGGGCACTCTCCCATAAATTGTAACAAGGCAAATTCTAACAGATAAAATAACATCACTTCAAAGATAATATGAAGCACATCCACAGAATATGAAGCCTTTAAATTGTGGTACCGGCACTTCAGAATAAAGCCCAAATATGGGCTTCCAGCACTCTACCAGTTAAAAAAGCAATAAGTTTTTTCAACGAGCCTTATTTTCGAAAATTGTATCATGTAATGAGATCATTCTCATCCAAATATTAAGTACAGTGGTACCAAAAGCTCAGATTCAGATTTAGATTCAGACTCTTTATTCACGGTATGCATATATGTAAAGTGGTCAACAGAAAATAAACATATTATACAAGTATAATAAGTAGCATACCGTAGGAAGTGGCATAGCCAGATTGTCTGTCTACCTGCCACTCCCTAAAGGAAAGAGAAATCGCGAACAGACTGTGACCAAATGGATAAACTTGGAGCGATTCGTCTGATGTATGATGGAGATGTCCGGGGTTTTTTCGTTTCCGAGGCCAAACATATGATCCAGTAAAATAGCCAGCGGAAGGGCGGTGTTTCAGGGTTGACAGAGAGCAACATGCATGCCGAACTACCTATATTACTCTGCGTAATGTTCAAGAAGCATAGCAGGTCCCATCGTGTGGTTAGTCTCGTTTAAACTTAGATAAAAACGTAATCTTTATGATTGGGTGTATGGTCTTGTTGGCCGACGCACAGTGGGGAGCCGAGTGCAGTGAACTAGCCCACCCCAGTAAGGAGTGGACTAATTCACCGCACGGGAGTCCCCATGATTAGCCAACCGACATGATACAAAACTTGCTCAAATGCGTGTCCCGGATTGCTAATCTGTTGCTCAAGACTATTGTTTGTAGCTTCTTAATTTCGTGTTGCTGTTCTAGAGGTTTGTATGAGAATAGTACCACCCCTTTTCCAGGCACTGCTCGATGGGTCATTTGTTGAAATCATGATCTACGTTTATCGGGACCCCACCTTTATTTGGCGCCCCATCACATACCTGGATTGTGGTGGGCGCCCCTTTTTCCGAAATGAGTTGTAGAGTCGTATGCCCCACAGCTCATTTTCTCGATGAGATAAGAGTCGTTCGAGCGACCGATGCCCGTTCCAGTGACTGCCCGATAGCTCATTGGGGAACTTGAAATAGGTATGAAAAAGTTGTTCGAGAGCAAACAGGCTGTATTCGACTGCTTTTAGCTGTGGAAGACAAGTATGACCGAGATATGAACTTGGACCCGTAGCGGCTGAAGTGTGATGATGGCTACTAGGAGCCATAGTACTATCACAACTCAGTGATGGGAGAACCCTCTAGGACAGGGCAGAAAATGGTAGGCTTGTAGCCAATACTAATGGTACAAGGCAGTAGTGGTACACAACTACAAGGGTGGTAAAAAAAACTGTAGTAATGGTATCCACAGTGGTAGCTGATCATAAAACAGATGATAGTGACTTTGGACAAGTCAGCAGTAATGGCCTTGGAGCTATGGAGGTCATGGGTGGCCTAGAAGACAGTGGGCAAATAGGTATTAGGAACCATAACTATAATCAAATAGATATCCTCAGATTACCATGTCACAAGTATCTTCAAATACTGAGATGAATCGTAGAGCCAAAGATTCGAGTTGTTCGAGCAAACAGCAGTTTGCTAGTGGTAGTGGAAAACAAGTATAATAGTGGTAGGCACTGGGATTCGTAGCGATAGCAGTGTAATGATAGGTACTAAGAGCCATAGTGGTGCCACAAGTTAGTAATGGTTGAGACACTCCAACACAGGACTGAACAGTGGCAGTCAATGGCAATGGCACGAGGCTGCAAGATGGAAGAACACGATAGTAACCCTTTACCTAACGTAACGGCCAAAACCGGCCAGCGCTATTCTCAAAAATCGCCAATTCATTTTCATTATTTTTTTCATTTTTTGTCTCAAAAACATAGGTTATGACCCCTCGTTGGAACGAGCTCGTTCCAACGAGGGGTCATAACCTATGTTTTTGAGACAAAAAATGAAAAAAATTAGTTATTCAAGAATTATTTTTGCAAGTGTCGTCTGCGTTTCAGGTTAGGTAAAGGGTTAATGGTGAATACAATAGAGGCTGCTCATAGGACAGATAGTCAAAGGCAAGACAGAAGCCGATGGTAAGACTACCAGTGGCGGCTTAGGAGCTTGGAATACACCTTACGAAATCCCTTTTACGCAATCCCTATAGAGTCCCATTGGGGAAATGTCTGTCATTATATAACGTCTTTTTCCGAGATGAGTCGACGAGTCGTATATTGAGTCACTCATTCGAGAAATTGCTCGATGGGATTCCAGTCGCCCGACCGATGTCTGCTCCGGGCACAACTCGGTAGCTCGCTTGCCAGAAAGACAATCGAGCAGGAACATGTACTACTCGAACAACCCAAATCCCATCAGGCAAATGAGCTGTTGAGTAGTAACTGGAACAAGCATCGCTCGGACGACTTGGATTTCATCGAGGAATTGCTTGATAGCTCATTTGCTCGATGGGATTCGAGCCGTCCGCGCCATGCATGTTCCAGTCACTACTGGATAGCTTATTTGCCCGATGGGATTCCAGGCATTAGAGGAGAATATGTTCTAGCTCGATTGTCTTTCGGGCTGATGAATTAGAGATCTTTGTTATACACAAGGTAGATAACTGTATTGGTAGGTAGAGATTATGAGAAACCAAATGATCTGACTGATGATTATAAGACTTGGGCGAGGACAGAGGCCCGAACCAGTGGTTGTCAAGAGTAGCAAGGACTAGATAGACTGCTAAGGTTATATAATAGCGGAAAAAAGAAACGCAAGTTTTTTTTTTCTGTGGTAAATATCTCAAATGTGTTATGGATGATTATTTCATTGTTTGGATTTTGATGTTATTTCTTTATTACTGATTAAATCTTGACGAGTTTTGTTGTCTTAACACGGATGCGTGCGCATGAATAACGATCAAACGTGGGTACCCGACGCCATTTTCTGATCAAAATCAGTAGTGGGTGTGCCCATCCCCAGCTTCAGTCGCTGCTCTAAGTCTCCTCAGCATTGACCCGATCAAGTTGTTTATTGTCCTTTGTGGGGTGTTATTCCACTCATAAAGAAGGGCCTTCGGGAGCTGAGCGACGTTGTTTGGAACGTTGACGCGCTTCCCGACCCTCCTGTCCAGCTGGGGGTGGCCAATCGAGAACCAGGGCATTGTTTTGGTTAAGGAAGTCACGACAAACCCTAGTAAAGCGCGACCTCGCACGCATTATCCTGCTGCAGCGTAAGGTTACGTGCATGGATAAATGGAAGGACTTGGGGCAATGGGGGCCTAATCCCGATATCTTACGACTGTAAAATTGCCCAGGATGACCAGGAGAAGTGTTTTCATGGGATGAGAAATCCCTCCAAGCCACAACAGACCCTCCCTCGAAGCTGTCGCTTTTATTAACGCACACGTCAGAATATTGTTCACCTCGACGTCGATAGCAACATTGTCATCCATCTGACCTATAAAGCGTGAACAGAAACTTGTCAGTGAATAATACGTCTCCAGTAGGCCAAGTGGAACCGATTTGTTGCATGTGCCCGTAGCCATTGCAAACGACATTGATGTCGCCTGGGTGTGAGTTGCGGACCAACGTAGGGACGTAATTGAACTCGCCGCAACCGATTCCTAACTGTTCTCGAACACACTCGGCGACCATGCATGTCTACAACCTGACTCTCCGTCTGAAATCGGTTACGGAGGTGTGAGAGACGTATGCCTCAATCTTGATGTGGCTACATAACGCGCAGACGTCCGCTCCTGTGACGGCCAGCTAATCTTCATGTGGCTCTGAGACGCCCAACAAAACGAGCTACCGTTGACTCATTAACCCCAAATTGCTGGACGACGAGACGTTGCGATTGGCCCTGCATAATTAGAGCAATCAACTTCGGACATTCGCGGTATTTTGCTTTTCAATCGAGTCGAAATGGAATGTTGTGCAATCGATGTGTACTGTTCAAAATTTCGATTTGATATGGTTTTCAAGCCAATAGCTCATGGGAGTTCCCTGGATGCACGCTTTGTCGAAAAATCTGTTGAAAGCATGCAGCGTCGCACGTGGTCATGGTTGGCTGAATTTTAACCAAAGACTCCTTAAATAGTACACGGACGCAGCTATGTGTCACATTTTACTACATTTGGTGTACGAATAAAGAACTTATATTACTAAAACTGAACTTGCGTTTCTTTTTTCCGTCAGTATAGTAGCTAGAATAGCGTCTGTAAAAGGTAGAAAACGAGGATTCTGCCAGTGGGAGTAAAGGTACTCTAGTTCAATCGAACACAATGTTTGGTGACCTAAGATGAGCCTAAGATTGGGGGTGAGGGGGGCTTCGCCGAATCCGGTCTCCTTTGTCGACACTCCAATACCCATATGCTTTCGCTCCCAGCAACTGTTATACTCCTCACTACTCAACCAGCCAACGCCTGAACGTTATCCCCGACACCAAAGGATACATTTTCTGGCTTTGGCTTTTAATTCTCCCCAAATGCCCTCGGTCTGCTTCCACTCCAAACTTCCAAATGTCCGTGTTTTCTGTTCTTTTCTCCTAACCTGTACTGTTATTACGTTGTGGTGGATAATCTCTCATTGGCACAGCACGAAACCCCATGTTTCATTGGATTTGAGGGTCGTATACAGCTTATTGTTCCACTCAGACTTGCCACCTTCAACCACCCAATATTTATTTCTTGATGTTTAAGCTCCTTTTCAGCAGCTATGGCTATGTCATGACCGCAACATAGGTATGAAGTTGTTTCGCCAATTGGTCTTGCACTAAGTTCAAATTTGGGCTATAGGTTAGAGGTCAAAGATGAACCCAGAGCCTTGATTGGAGCAAACTTGAATTTTTGCTAAAACATTTCTGGGTGCAAGCGAATTTATGCTCTTCGTGGTGTCATCTATTAGAGTGGCAACTTTATTTGAACAAACTTGAATTGACATATGATATGGAACATGCACAGCACATTTGGTTTAATTCAGTCCAGTAATTTGTGAGGAGAAATTTCGGATACGTAAAGTTCGTTACTGGCGATGACAACAGACGGAAAAGATTCAGTAAAGCTCCCCTTGAGTTTTGTTCAGGTGAACTGAAAATGAAGGTGTCAATGTACACTATTGCTTAACATGTCTGTGCGTTGTGTTTGATGAAAAGGATAATGTCCAATGTTTATGAAAGGATTATTTATTTTTTTATTTATTACACAATTTCACAATAAAAGATTATGAAATAGGACAAGAATTGTGATAATAGGGAATATGTTAATTTCTGTTCCCTGTATGCTATGTTTTCAATTCATTGAAAGTGTCAATGACACTGTAGCTCAACTTGTGGAAGACGTGCACATGTATAGTATGTGACACAGCAATGAAAACATCTAGGTAATGACCTGATAACAAAGGTACATATAAAGTATTGTAACGGTCTGTACATAAATGCTGACCGTAGCCTGTAACAAATGTATAGGTAAAGTATTGTAAAGGTGGGCGACAGTTAGATGCTAAACTAGAAAAGAAATCTTTGAGTCCAAGAGTGGGTCTGACTGAACCCCAAAATATTTGTTCTCATAGCACAGTGACAACAAAGGCACCCAAATACACTCGTTCCTGTCCCAAGGTGATAACAAAGGTACTCAAGAAGTTTCGTGAAGATCGGTTCATAAATACAGACTCTAGCCCAACCCGTATTGACATGCGCACTTACTGTGTATAAGTAGCACTGAATAAATCAAAGTTCATCTAATTTTCATAATTTCTGCACGAGAAAAGAACCTGTATTATATGTGAAATTACAATGCAAAATGGATGGATGGAGGGCTTCACTAGATACCCCCAAATCCTCCTTCGGAGGTCGGGGGCATGACAAGCAGGGTTAGCATTGGTTGAAGACAGGTGCACCTTAGTACAGAGAGCCACGCGGCCCCACCAAGGCAATCAGCATGAAGTGCCTTGCCCAAGGACACAATGCAGTTACCCTGATGAGGATTGAACCCTGGACCTTTTGGTTTGAAGTTCGATGCCATAACCACTCAGCCACCGTGCTCCCTCACTGCAGTCAATAATCATCACTTTATTTCCCAGCGTCACAGTAATTTCTCTTCCATTAGTGATACTGAAAATGCATCATGTATAAGGAATATTTGAAGAACTAAAAGTGAAAAAAATCAAACTGTTTTTTAATAAATATAAAATTTATTCACATACTTATTTTGTGAATTGGTCATAAATAATGCCAACGTAAACAAATAGTGGCTCAATATGAGTAAATAAAATATCTCTACAATACAATATCACAAATTAGCTGAAATACATTACAAAAACCAAAACGCATCACAGATAAACAAAAGCAAAGGACGGCATGCAGATGACTAGCAAATATACAAGGTGTGTAAAGAATATTAGAAATTATAAGCTCTACAAGGAATGTCAACATAATTTTGCTTCTATTTGTACTTGATATACATTTGGAATATAGGAGTGGAATGCTTGAGTTCTTTCTTTTTCCCAGAATTCCTAACACTTTCAATGAAAAAAATCTCTGGACAACTGACATCTTAACCCTCGGCACACACATGTCAAAATTTGAAGCTACAAATTTTTCCCACAATGCAACTGGCAATTTAACCAATACTATCTTGTTTGACAGATCTAAATGAGCTCTGTCAAACAGGATTGAATAGGTTTAATTCTTAACCCTTTGGTCCCCAAACAGCCACAAACTGCCACTTCTACATTGCTTTGAAAAAGTTGGCCCAAGGGTATGTTTCCTTGAGAACTTTACTGGTAGGTTTCATTCACCTTGAAACTGTTTGTACATCATTGTTGGCTGCCTGAAACAGGCAGCCAACAACGATGTTGAAACACTGTTAAGTCATCTGCAGCGGTGAACAAGTATATGAGGTAGTACTTATTATAAAATTAATCTGGGGATTTAAAGGCTAACTGCATTATGGGAAAAATTTACAGGTAGAAATTTGGATATTTTGATCTCAGTGTGCAGAGGGTTAATAAAAATAGACTAAAGTAGGTGATAATTAACAAACATTACAAGTGAATAAAGGGATTAGCATGATGAGTGTTATGAAATGCTGAAACAACTGATGTAGTTATCTGTATGAAATTTGGATAGAATATTTTTCCAGTTATCCATGTCTTGCTTTAATCCTTTCGAACTTTAGCCTAGCTACTACCATCCATTATTTTCGAGTGATTAAAAATTTGTAAAAAAAAGGGGTGTCGAAAGATTACTTCATTAATGATACCCCCCCCCCCCCCCCAACCCCCCACCCCTCCAAGGTTCAGAGTAAATGAAAAAGAGAAAATTTATTGCAGTGAGTCCAATATGAAGGTCAAAATATTCACTGATTACAATATCGATGGAACAATTCAATGAGGAAAAATGTTGACTGTCCACCAAACTTAATGACCATATTCAGCCAGCACTATTCACAAATGAAAGTGTCAATGACACTGTAGCTTAACTTGTGTGTTGTGTTTGATGAAAAGGATAATGTTCAATGTTTATGAAAGGATTATGAAATAAGACAAGAATTGTGATAATTGGGAATATGTTCATTTCTGTTCCCTGTATGCTATGTTTTTGATAAAAATAATATGAAGTGTACACTGTACTAAAGAGCGGAGGGGTGGGTTAATATGACCTCACAGTTAATGTATGTGGCTCTCACAGTTAATGTATATCAACGAAAGTTACCAAGTCACAGTGAAATTATTCCAAAATGAGTCATCCTATCAAGTTACATTGAAATCCCTTCATAAATAAGGCCTGTATACTGTGCTAAAGGTTTTCGGGCTTCGGACCCCTGTAGCTGTCACTGTTGCCTAATGGTGTCCAAAAGGGGCTGTTCTCATCTAGACATTATATGAAGTCAACCTACCAAGTTACAATGAAATCCCTTCATAAATATGACCTGTAGACTATGCTAAAGGTTTTGGTGCTTTTTGGGCTCGGGCAGCCATCATGGTTGAATGATCGCAACCAAAAAGGGACATTCTCATCTGGGCATCATCTGGAGTGATCCTACAAAGTTACAATGAAATCCCTTCATAAATATGACCTGTAGACTGTGCTCAAGGTTTTCAGGCTTTGGGCCCCTGAAGCCGTCACAGTTGACCAATCACGACCAAAAGGGGATGTCATCATCTAGGCATTATATGGAGTCAAACTAACAGGTTACAATGAAATCCTTCCATAAATATGACCTATAGACTATGCTAAAGGTTTTGGGGTTTTGGGTTCGGGCAGCCATCAAGGCTGAATGATCGCGACCAAAAGGGGACGTTCTCATCTAGACATTATTTGGAGTCATCCTACCAAGGTACAATGAAATCCCTTCACAATAGACTGTGCTAAAGGTTTTCGGGCATCGGGCCCCTGTAGCGGTCACAGTTGCCTAATGGTGTCCAAAAGGGGCTGTTCTAATCTAGAAATTATATGAAGTCAACCTACCAAGTTACAATGAAATCCCTTCATAAATATGACCTGTAGACTGCGCGAAAGGTTTTTTGGGCTTCGGGTCCCTGCAGATGTTACAGTCGCCTAATGGTGTCCAAAGGGGCTATTCTCATCTAGACATTATATGAAGTCAACCTACCAAGTTACAATGAAATCCCTTCATAAATATGACCTGAAGACTGTGCTAAAGGGTTTCGGGCTTTGTGCTCGGGCAGCCATCATGGTTGAATGATCGCAACCAAAATGGGACATTCTCATCTGGGCATCATCTGGAGTGATCCTACGAAGTTACAATGAAATCCCTTCATAAATATGACCTGTAGACTGTGCTCAAGATTTTTGGGCTTCGGGCACCTGTAGCCATCACAGTTGACCAATCACGAACAAAAGGGGATGTCATCATCTAGACATTATATGGAGTCAACCCAACAAGTTACAATGAAATCCTTCCATAAATATGACCTATAGACTATGCTAAAGGTTTTTGGGCTCGGGCAGCCATCAAGGCTGAATGATCATGACCAAAAGGGGACGTTCTCATCTAGACATTATTTGGAGTCAACCTACCAAGCTACAATGAAATCCCTTCATAATTATGACCTGTAGACTGTTCTAAAGGTTTTCGGGCTTCGGGGCCCTGTAGCTGTCACAGTTGCCCAATCGTGCCCAAAAGGGGACATTCTCATCTAGACATTATATGAAGTCAAACCTACCAAGTTACAATGAAATCCCTTCATAAATATGACCTGTAGACTGTGCTAAAGGTATCCGGGCCTCAGGCTCGGGCAGCCATCATGGTTGAATGATCGCAACCAAAAGGGGACATTCTCATCTGGGCATCATCTGGAGTGATCCTACGAAGTTACAATGAAATCCCTTCATAAATATGACCTGTAGACTGTGCTCAAGATTTTCAGGCTTCGGGCATCTGTAGCCATCACAGTTGACCAATCACGACCAAAAGGGGATGTCATCATCTAGGCATTATATGGAGTCAACGTAACAAGTTACAAAGTTACAAAAAAATCCTTCCATAAATACGACCTATAGACTATGCTAAAGGTCTTTGGGCTCAGGCAGCCATCAAGGCTGAATAATCGTGACCAAAAGGGGATGTTCTCATCTAGACATTATTTGGAGTCATCCTACCAAGCTACAATGAAATCCCTTCAAAATTATGACCTGTAGACTGTTCTTAAGGTTTTCGGGCTTCGGGCCCCTGTAGCTGTCACAGTTGCCCAATTGTGTCCAAAAGGGGACGGTCTCATCTAGACATTATATGAAGTCAACCTACCAAGTCACAATGAAATCCCTTCATAAATATGACCTGTAGACTGTGCTAAAGGTTTTTGGGCTTCGGGCTCGGGCAGCCATCATGGTTGAATGATCGCAACCAAAAGGGGACATTCTCATCTGGGCATCATCTGGAGTGATCCTACGAAGTTACAATGAAATCCCTTCATAAATATGACCTGTAGACTGTGCTCAAGATTTTCGGGCTTCGGGCACCTGTAGCCGTCACAGTTGACCAATCACGACCAAAAGGGGATGTCATCATCTAGGCATTATATGGAGTCAACCTAACAGGTTACAATGAAATCCTTCCATAAATATGACCTTTTACCTATGCTGAAGGTTTTTGGGCTCGAGCAGCCATCAAGGCTGAATGATTGCGATCAAAATGGGACGTTCTCATTTAGACATTATTTGGAGTCATCCTACCAAGTTACAATGAAATCCCTTCATAAATATGACCTGTAGACTGTGCTAAAGGTTTTCGGGCTTCGGGCCCGTGTAGCAGTCAGGGTTGCCCAATCACGTCCAAAAGGGGACTTTCTCATCTAGACATTATATGAAGTCAACCCACCAAGTTACAATGAAATTACTCAATAAATATGACCTGTAGACTGTGCTAAAGGTTTTCGGGTTTTGGGCTCGGGCAGTCGTCACGGTTGACAGATCACGCCCAAATGGGAAATTCTCAACTAGACATTATAAGGAGTCATCCTACCAAGTTACAATGAAATCCCTCCATAATAAACATGACCTGCAGACTGTGCTAAAAGTTTCTGGGTTTTGGGCTTGGGCAGCCATCACGGTTGACAGATCATGCCCAAAAGGGGACGTTCTCATCTAGGCATTATACAGAGGCATCCTACCAAGTTATAATGAAATCCCTTCATAAATACGACTTGTAGAATGTGCTAATGGTTTTCAGGTTTTGGGCTTGGGCAGCCATACTGGTTGACCGATCACGACCAAAAGGGGACGCTCTCATCAAGACATGACCCCAAACCTGTATATGAAATTTTGTGGCGATCAGACAAGAACTGCGGGGTGTACCCCGTGCTAAAGGAAAATGTGAACAGACTCACAGACTTCCACACGCGTGATGGCAATAGCTTATCTTGACTTTGTCAAGTTAACCTAAAAACAGAGTTACCTGCTCTTGTCACATGCACAGCGGCAATTGGTGTTCAAAATGTGTGCAAATTTTGAACAATATAGCATGTAAAATGTTGAAGGAGAAGGTGACACAATACTGTAATGTTTTAACTACTAAAAGGGGCATAACTCTGGAAATACAAAATGGAGTTACCTGCTCTTGTCACATGCACAACGGCAATTGGTGATCAACATGTGCACAACGTTTGAACAAAAAAGCATGTAAAATGTTGAAGGAGTAGGCGACACAATACTGTAATGGTTTAAGTACTAAAAGGGGGCATAACTCTGAAAATACAAAATGGAGTTACCTGCACTTGTCACGTGAACAATGGCAATTTGGTGATTAACATGTGTGCAAAGTTTGAACAATGTAGCATGTAAAATGTTGAAGGAGTAGGCGACACAATACTGTGATGCTTCAAGTACTAAAATGGGGCATAACTCTGGAAATACAAAACAGAGTTACCTGCACTTGTCGCATGAACAATGGCTATTGGTGATCAACATGTGTGCAAAGTTTGAACAATGTAGCATGTAAAATGTTGAAGGAGTAGGCGACACAATACTGTGATGTTTCAAGTACTAAAAGGGGGCATAACTCTGGAAATACAAAACAGAGTTACCTGCTCTTGTGACATGCACAACAGCAATTGGTGATCAACATGTGTGCAAAGTTTGAACAATGTAGCATGTAAAATGTTGAAGGAATCGGCGACACAATACTGTGATGTTTCAAGTACTAAAAGGGGCATAACTCTGGAAATACAAAATGGAGTTACCTGCTCTTGTCACATGCACAACATCAATTACTGATCAACATGTTTGTAAAGTTAGAACAATATAGCATGTAAACCTTTGGAGGAGCAGGCGACACAACAATTGTTTTTGTTCCTGTTAGATAATACCTGCTCCTAACAAGTCTTGGGGAGTTCTATGAGAGTGCTTACCCAGGATCAGGGCCAAGTGCAGATATTATTTCAGTAGAAAAAAATAGTTTACATAGAAAAATTATCACAACATATCACATCTTGACCAAAATGGTCAAACAATTGCCTCTACTCTTAACCCTTAAGGGTCTGGACAAATTTCTTGAATACCCGCTAGACCACCACCTGTGCATTGCCAGTAGCTAAGCAGTGACTTCTAGTCAAGTCTTGGCTGCCCAATTAGGCAGCCAAGACTTGACTAGAATTCACTGCCAAGGTAATATGTCTATTTTCAGCAGGATTTCTTCATGATTGCATGTTAAGGGTACCTATTCTGGGGAGGTAAACGTCATAAATGGGCCTTTAAGGGTTAAAGGTCAAATCAGTGTTCATGCTGTCGGGTGCCCATTTAGCCAATTGCACTAAAATCATTAATTTGGCACTAAGACATCTCGTTTGACTAAAAAATGGCACCAAAAAATCTTTGCTCTTGTAATTCGAAAAGTCTCCACAGCAGTAAAGAGAACTGCTCATGATAAAATGAAGGAATCATTTCATTACTTGCAATAAAATGAAATCATCAGCTAGCAATTAAGGCTGAGATAATCATAGTTTTTTACAAAGCAACCAAAGCCCTCTGACTGTGTTGATAAAGAAAGGCTGATTGGTCAACATGACTGAGATGGAGGCTGAGGTGACAAACCACCATTTAGACAAACAGAGTAAATGGTTACTTCTTAAGTAACATTAATTGTTGTTGTTTGGTAATGAAGCTTCTTATATGGAATATGATATGTAAACTTTCAACTTTACAAAATCCATCATCAAATTCGATAAATACTTCATACCTTCGGCTCATTTTGTCTGCTGGGTCAACAATAATGAAGTAATTAATCCAGTATTATCTTAGTACAGCAACATATGTTGCCATCTTTTAGAAAGCTGTTCAATCTGTTCAGTTTGGGAATTAATTGAGCTGAGAGTTCACTTGCCATCAACCACTTCTAACTCTGTTTGTGTCAGTTTTAGAAGTTAAAGTCTGACAGTTGCTTGCCACCACTTGGTGGTACATAGGTTTCTTGCACCCATAAAACAGGCCGACACAATATGACCCTGGCTGTTGAAAGTGTTTTTTAATTCTTTAAACCAAAATAAACAAACAAACATCACTGCCATCTCATTCTCTCTGGCTACCCACCTTTCTCCACACACATTTCTCACTGGCCTCAAATCAGTAAAACTCATCTAAAATGAATCATTCTGAAAATGACTTGTAAATGCATGTTAGATTTATGGAAGGGAGCAGGCTTAAAAGCTATCAATCACTTTATACAGTGCATTCTGCAGAAGTACATATCCATCTCATCAGAGTTTGGCACTGAAACATTTTGTTTACCTAAAAATATTCGGGTTGGGAAAAAATTTGGCACCACACAATTCTAGGCCAGTGTGAACACTGGGCCTAATTCCAACTTGGACATTTTTTTTGCTCCAGAACAGGTGACCAACATACACATTTTGTGTTAATTTGCCAGTTTGTTTGTTTATTGGGTTTAATGACACTTTCAACAGCCAGGGTCACATCATGGCAGAGTTTTATGAGCAGAGAAAGCTGGAGTACCCAGACAGAACAAATGAGCAGTGGTAACCAACTGTCAGAATCTCCAACTCACTAACTCTGCACAAACAGAGTTAGCAGAGGTTGAAGGCAAGTGCATCATCAAAAGGTAGTATGGCTTAGTACACAGTGCCACTGTGCCCCCAAATGGGCAATCAGGATAAAGTGTCTCGCCAAGGACACAATGCAGTTAGTCAGGATCAGACTATCAACCTTTCAGTTTAACGTCCAATGCTCTAACCACTGAGCCACCACATTCCCTGACTTGCGAGTTAACTGGTTGAGTGATGGAAGCCTCAAGAGGCTTCAAACTCTGTGGGCATCCCTCATATTTATCGGGGTCTAAGGTCACATACGTATGCACAATGACCAATCATGACTGACAGTTTTATGGGTGGAGGAAGCCGGAGTACCTGGCGAGAACTACTGAGCATCGACGAGCAACTGTCAGCTCCTCAACATTCTAACTCTGTTCTAGCTCTGTTCAAGCAGGGTTACAGCAGTTGAAGACATGCGAACTATTGACGTGCAGTACGCCTTAGTACACAGCGGCATCGTGCCCCCTTGTAGGCAACCAGGATAAAGTGCCTTGTCCAAGGACACAACGCAGGTCATCCTTGACGGGGATCAAACTCATGACCTCTAGCTTAGAAGTCCAACAGTCTGCCACTGCGCTCGCCATCCCTCACATTGACTTTCAATCTAAGTTATTTGGTCTGTATGGATTTTCCTCGATACAATTTATGGGAGAGTGCCTATAGGCACTCTCCCTTAAATTGTAATGAGGCAAAGACTTGTGAACAAATTTTGATGGCTGAAAACAATTTAACACTCTACCAGTTAAATTGAAAGTCCACTGTAAGTAGTTTTTAATTCAGTCTTGTCTCCATCTAAATTAGAGATTAGAAACCATGGCAAAGCCAGAAGAGATTGTCAAATTGTGGAAAACTGTTCAGGCCGTTTAGGGTTAATATACTTTTCAATCTCCTTCCATGAGTCTTTCCAAGAAGGTCCAGGAATTTCAGTTTTGAAATTCAAGTACTTTCAATGGTGTATACAGGCCCTGTATTGGCTATCTATTCACATCTGAAGCAACACCTACACTTCAGTATCACCTTCTGGTATACGTTCAGGATACTTCCTCAACGATTTGTCTAAGTAGTGCAATGAATAAGTAGTGTCTGTAGATGAACGCATTGTGCTCATTGGTTTGTAAGAAAGAGAGCTATCGCTACTCGTTCTCAAACCTGAAAAATCCAAAGATGGAACATCTTCGGGTACTGGTAATCGACGCTTCAGAAGCACTGGTGTCAATGGCAGCTCATTTTTATTTGAATTATCAGAAAAATTATTTGTCCCATCTGAGTGGTATTTAACATTTTCATTTGACACAATAAGAGTTGTTGAATTCAAATTCTCATCCACAAGTACATTCTTCAATTCCTTCTTTTTCTTTTTCCTCTTCTTCCTGTCTGATGAACTGTTGTTTGAAGCAGGCAATGTTTGGCTGAGTTCTTTTGGACCAGAGTACCTATCTGGTACTTGAGGAAGTGTGTTAGATTTCTGGTCAACAACCTCTGGTAATGATTCAGCTGAATCGGAATGATAATCAGGAGCAGGACCAATAGATTTGACACCCACAGGAGGGGGAGCTTTTATTAATACTGGTGTTAATGAAACTTCCATTTGAACAGCATGTCCTCTTGTCATATACAATCTGGGAGTATCTGAAATACATACAAAAGTTATCAGATAATGCAGCAACCAATGTTATTATGGATGGAAGGATGTACTGAATCTGAGCTGTGCTATGAAGGAGTTAGGATCCATTGAATATTACATTATATTTTATACAAACACATTCTATATCAATTTGAATTGTGTGCATTCAATTGTGAGTTTAATTGCTGTCACAGCATACCATTCTAGCATATGGCGATGTAAAATGGCTGTCTCCCTGTGTGTGCAGATATTCTGTGTAGGCTAAAGATCCCTTCAGAGTGTTTGAGATCTCACTCAATGTCTCCATCAGATAAAGCCTTGAAATGTCTACAGTGTGCTGCCTTAAGACTAATATGGATGAGCATTCGGAAGAATTCAAAGCTGATTTGCCAATGAAAAAAGATGTCAGCCATCTGAAACTGATGTTATCCACAAAGCTTGTTTTTGCCAGGCATTCATTTATTCAGCTAGCTGTGATAAAATTTCCGAACTACACCAAAAGGATTTTTTGACAATAAACTATTCTCACCCCCTTCCACATCCCACCAACTCAAAAACAAACTGTGTGCCATTAACTTTTTACCTAACTTAACAATTATACAATTATGGTCAGTGCTGCAGTGGAACCTTGTTGATTGAATAGCCACTTTGCCAGTGATAATTATTCAATTAACAGGAGTATTAAATTAATAGGTATTTGGTCACTTTCCTGCATTGTGGAGATAAACTGAGTATTTATTCTATCTTGTTTGACAAAGCTCATTGAGCTCTGTCAAACAAGATATAATAGATTAAATGCCTGTATTGGATGCAGTAAGGCCAAATATGTCTGTAAAGAAGGGAATTCAGTGATTATCAGGGTAATTTCTCGATGTATTACAATATTTTTTATTCAATTAGGAGGAGTTTACTCTATAATCCAAATGCAATTAACAGGCCAAATTTGGACAGAAGGTATGGTAAATGGTTTTGTATTTGGAAATTATATTCAATTAAGAGAGTTATCCAGTAAAAGAGATATCCAAACAAGAGCTTGATTGTGAGACAATATTTGGTACATAAACATCATGGTGATAATATGTAGCTGTTTGACATACAGTATGTTCATCGTACTGATCCCTAAATGTCTGTCTCAGTCTCTGATGTCGAAATATCAAAATATTAACCGGCAAATTTTTCTCATAATACAACTAGGAATTTAACATTTCAATCTTGTTTGACTGACCTAATTGTACACTGTCAAACAATTCTAAATTGGTTCAATTCCTAGTTGCTTAATGGGAAATAATTGCTGCTTGGGAGTTCAGTATTTTGATATTTTGACCTGAGTGTGCAGAAAGTTTAACCCTTCAAGGCCTGGTGATATTTTATGTTTTGCTGTTCTATAATAGTCTACATCCCACCACTGCACTGTGCAGTTGTTTCTGGGCAAGTCTTGGCCACCTACGTAGGCAGCCAAGACATGCCTAGAAATAATTGTGAAGGTACTTAGAATGTAAGTTCTGTATTTACCCAGAGATAGTTTGTTGGGGCACCTATTCTGTGGAGTGAAACGTGATCAAAGTCGGGATTAGGCCCTTAAAGGTTAATTATCTGTAGATGAGAGAAAAATGCTTTTGAGAATTAAACTCACAACCTCTTGATGATAAGTCTGACATGCACTCAGTAAGTCACCATGCCCATTTTCACTGAGTTTTTTCAATGAAAGCGAGAGGCCCAAAATGTTAAACTTTCACAGCAACACAGTGGAAGTATCATTTTGTGTTGAATGTGTTGTCTGAATGATTAAAATGAAAAATAACTTACCAATAGTAGCAATACCGCCATCAGTATCACCAAAATAATAAGATCCAGATGAATGAGTTGATCTTGCACTGTTTCTCTTTTTCTTCTTCTTTAGTTTCTTTACAAGAGTGGCTCGATCATCTATAGATGAAACAGTTTTGTTCTGAAACAGAAACCCCAAAAATCAAGTGTAGAAGACAAGCATATGATAATTATGATACGAAAATGATAAGTTTTAAGTAATTTGTATATTTTTTATACTTACCAATGGCCCAGACTAGCTGGTGCTAACTCAATTTAATTCAGGGCCAAACACAAATTTTTCCCCCCAATCCCCAAAATTTGCATACAAAACAGAAAAAAATAAGTCCTATCTGGTCCTCTATACTTTTGTTATCTGCGCATGCGCAATATCCAGGAAGGTACCGAAAATGGCGCCAACCATCAATCTTTCTACAGTGCCTGCTAAATGTTATAATCAGCAGGGAGGTATGAGTGCCCACACATGGGAGGGCCATCCCCGTCTGGGCCATTGGTATGTATAAAAAATATACAAATTACTTGAAATTTATCATATTTTTATACTACAATTGTTGCAGAATCAACTGAATTTAATTATTCAGTCGGACTGGCTAGTGAAAGTCTTCCCGGCAATCAAGCCTATCTGACTGAATGTTCATAATGCATTTGAATAATGTAAGGGGGTTAAGCCGGATAACCAGTAATGTAAACCCGTATTGAATAGGACCTAAATCTGAAAGAAGGGGTTAATGTCTTAATCATTTTGCAATAATGATAATTAATTTACTGATGGCATGTCGATGAATTGAATGCTATGTGATGCCGATCTGACGTGAATTATGTCAATTTAAAGTACTGTGGCAGCAAACTAATGCTTGTGATGAGAACCAGAGACTTCTTGGAACTCAATATAGATAATATTTTGGCTTCCTGTGTTCGAGAAAGTAATATTTCAAGTGTCAAAGAGGACAGGTATAAATGTAAATAATTGTCGACATAACACTGGACAGTGGCTAACGTTACACAATAGTTTCTTCGCGGTCAATAGAGCGTTACAGATTCTCAGCAATGTATTATGTAATTTACTATTGGCAAGGTACAGTACTGTCGATGTGATGATGACAAATATCAGATTATGTACAATTTTAACTCTATTACGAGCTTCGAGTCGATGATAATGCAAGTATCTGTGTGGATTACCAGGTGCCGATCACCGATGTCTTGATGTTACCAAATTCCTGATTGGATCATTCCGAGAATTCGAGTTGAGTCTTGAGTCGAGAATTTCGTGTAGACTATGATAATGTAAAAGTGCTTTAACTGTGTTTATGTCGAGCTCGATATATTTCTGCGCGTAAACCCAGGTCTGGTAAACGTAACTGACGTCATTGCATACAAATACCGTTAAGTAAATGCGCCACAAGCACGTGCAATATATGACTTTTCCCAGTAAGACATTAAAAACTTCTGTGATAGTGAACTGCCCATACCCATGTCACCCGAGATACACATATTGACACCCGAGACATTATACAAACTACGGTGACCCAAAAGTGCCTCCTTACCATTGACTTTGAATTCTTTCATGTACATTTGCAGATACGTTCATGCAATTAAAGTTCATAAATCATTCTTGGTCTTGAATTTTGGCTCATGAAATTTGAATATGCAAATTGTCTGAGTTCCTGAGGAGTAAATATACAACAATCAATGGATCAGACTTGCTGAATCGTAAAAAGGCTGGAGGGCCTAGGACTTAAGGAAAATCCAATCTCTCAATTACTTTGACAAAGCATAACTCCTACAGGAGAATAGGAGAAGACATAGGAATTACATATGTCCTTCTCTTTTACAATAAAAGAGAAAGGCATAACACCAACAATGTAATTGAGAATTACATACTTTCTCCATTTAATGCCAGTATAACCTGTTATGCTAATTCGGTGAAGGAAACCAATATATAAAGATAGTCCAGAGAATGAGAAGCTTTATACTCATTTAAAAGTGTCCGAGGATTGTATATTAATGCTCGTATGACACATAACATATACAAAGGCTTCACAGTGAGCTACACTTTAAAAACAGTACATAAATGAGACATAGTTATTGCTTCACACCGAGCTACACATTAAAACCACCCAGCACCAACGCTGGACTACTGTCTCTGGAGGAGGTATTCCCTTGCTTTTCACTATAAAGCCAGAAAACATAAGGGAAAAACCATCCCCCCCCCCCTCTGAGGTAAAATTCCTCAGAACGAAGAGGGCAGCGGAATGGCGTCAGTGCTCGAGCAGATTGCCTAAGGACCTTATAGATGTAATATTAATGGACGACAGAAAGAGGACCCGAAGATCTAAGGTCACCGGAGATGGACTCTAAATTTCTAAGGTAAAACTTGGTAAATGAAGAGGGCTGTGTCCAGTATGCAGTCTTCATAAGGTCAGTACTGACTATACTGTTAGAATAAGCCCAAGAAGTGGACAGTGCTCTAACCTCGTGCACTGAAATCTTGTTGACAGAACATTGATCCGAAGACAGACTTTCATAGGCAATACATATTGCCAACTCAATCCATCTAGCGATAGAATGAACAAATATATCTTTTCTGTTAGGAATCAGAGAAAGAAAGAATCTTTTTCTTCCTTTTCTAATAAAATCTGATTGTTTATAAATGCGCATTGCTCTAACTGGACACAGCAAAGGTCTACGGTTATCCGAGGACGATAAAGCCTTAATGACTATAGGCTCTGGCCGCTTATCCAGAATCTGATTCTTAGCCAAGAATTCCACTTCCGTAGTGAGGGTAACAGTATTACCCACACTACAGTAATGGGAATCATCAACTGATAATGCATGAAGTTCACTCACTCTTCTGGCAGATGCAAAGGCTAAGAATTTGAGCTCTACATCGTCTAACGGCTCAAATGGAGCTTCTTGAAGCTTCAACAGAACCCAAGCCAAATTCCACTTAGGAATTAATCTGAGGGTTCTAGGTCTATTAATAGAGAAATTTCTAACTAGCTTGGATAAAGAAGTATCTGAGCCAGTAGCCAAGTTATCATGATGAGCGTAAGTGTCTGATAACATAGACCTATAGCCCTTAATAGTGACGGGCTGTTCGTCAAACAAGTAGACCAGGAAATTGACAATCTGTGGAATGGATGAATCATATATGTCTATCGACTGATCCATACACCAACGAAGAAAACCCTCCAATTTGCTACATAATTCAATGAAGAGGAGGCCCTCCTACAGTTAGAAATTGCATCCACTGCTCGTCCTGTAAAATGTTTTCCGTGCAAGAAGGACTGAACAAAGAAAATATGTGAAGGTTGAGACCTTCCAGGTTGTGATGCAGTGCGCGTGACTTCCCCTGAAATAGAAGATCCCTTCGAGGAGGAAGCTTCCGGGGAATGTCCCATAACAGACACATGAGAAGATTGATCCAAGGTTTCTGTGACGACAAAGGTGCTACTAGCAGGATTTTGCAGTGAGACTGTTTGATCTTTAACAGAATCTGCTGAATCAACGGAGTTGGAGGATATGCATATCCTATCATTCCATCCCATGAGATCGATAGAGCATCTACTCCGTATGCTCGATGATCTGGACATGGCGACACGAATGTCGGTAACTGATTGTTTAGGTGTGTCGTGAAAAGAACTATCATGGGATGATCCCACAGGTAGAAAATCTGACTGAATATTCGCTTGTTGAGAGTCCACTCCGATGGTAACAGGCGACCTTTCCGAGACAGCGAGTCTACTGGTACAATCAGATGACCCGGTATATGATGGACTGAGAGATGAACCTGATGATTCAGAACAAATAGGAGAATCTTCTGTGTTAATTTGCATAACGGAATCGAATGCGTGCCACCTTGGTTCCTGAGGTAAGCTACTACTGTCAAGTTGTCCAACAGAATTTGAACAAGGACGTTTGCTATTTGACAAATCCAATGTTGTAGTGCTGGCCATATTGACATCATCTCCTTGATGTTTATGTGCTTTTCTAGGAACCGAGAGTCCCAAAGACCCTGGCACTTAAATTCTGCAGGACTTAAGAATGTTCCCCAGCCCGTCTGACTCGCATCCGTCATAATCTTGAAAGCTGGATCTGGCAGTTGAAGCGGAGCTCCTTGAGTTAACCACTGAAGATCTGCCCAAATCTGAACCTTTTGTTTTACTAGGTCTGTTAAAACAATACTGGTTTCGAGCGAATGTGTCTTCACACTCCAGTTCTGAGTAAAGAATATCTGGAGGGGACGTGTGCGCAGGCGGCTCATCGGAATAAGATCCGCAGCCACTCTGCACAGCCCCATCAGTCGCATAAACTCCCTTGCTGTTACTGCAGGAGAGTTTAGACAAAAGCGAGCATAACAACTGACTAATTTTGCTCTGGGTAACGGCATACAAACCAGATTGTTGTGAGTCTCCAAGCTCATTACCAAGTGAATGAACGACTTGGACGGAGCTAAATCCGATTTTTTCTCATTTACTATGAAACAGAGACGTCGGAACAATTGAAGCAGACTCTGAACATAGTTCTGAAGAATAATTCTGTTGCCGTATCGCTGAAGTATGTCGTACTTTAGAAGTATGACATTACTGAGTTCATTATTCGAGTGAAAGCTCAAGGAGCCAGGTTCAGACCGAAGCACATTGCTCTGAACTGATAAACCTCTCCTTGCACGGCAAAATGCAGGTACTTTCTGAATGCCGTATATACCAGGACATGAAAGTAGGCATCCTTTAGATCTATGTTTGCCGCATAGTCGTCCACTCGCTCTTACCGACCAAATGGTTTTCATATAGAACTTTGGAGCCAAGATCAACTTGTTTATCTAGCTCAAGTCTATTACAGTCGAAACGAACGTACGTGGAACAGGTGACTGTAAAAACCTTGAGAATTTTGATTCTCGACGACCTCTATTGCTTCCTTTATTAAGCCTGTACCTCCGCCGGAAGATTTGTCCAACACAGACATCTTGTAATTGGGGGTTTTGCTTGGAATGATAGCCGTAGGCCTTCCGGGACTACACTTCTCACCCACTGATCTTCCGTGACTTCTATCCAGTTTCTCGTGAAGTTTGATAACCTTCCGCCAACTGGCAAGCAATAGAGGTCTTGTCCATCACCTGTACGACTTACGAGGCTAACGGGAGGAGGAACTACGTCCACCCGCCGAAAAAACCTCATCCCGTCGGCTTAGGGGCATCTGACCTATAGTCTTGATCAGACCTGCGCCCCTTTCCCGAGTCGCTATACTGACGACCTCCGGAGTAAGAAGGTTTCTTGTAGCCTCGCGAGGAGTTCCCTTTAGTTGACTTTGAAGTGGAATGGCCTCACTTACCCCGGTCTGCTGAAGCATGTTGTTGAGACACCGACTTCAATAGCAGTGCACTGGAAGCTTTCTTTGTAGCCTGTTCATAGACTAATGAAAGCTTGTCATCAAACAGAGTATGTCCGGAGACCAGAGCGACTCGGAGAGAGCTTTTCACCTTGTCATCTATAAGTGATGACGACGCAAGGGCAGCATCAGTCTGATCAACTCCAAATTTGCCACTGTCAGGGCACAGTTGTACGTGGCATACATGGCTGCCCTGGAAAGAACTCTAAGCAAGGAACAAATGTTCTCAAATTCCTTCCCATTAAGACGTTGCGCCATACCTCTGGTAAGGTGATCTGCATAGGACATCGCATCCAGATTCGCTCTATTGGATGAAATAGCACATTCCATCACTTCTGAGCGTATATTGAATGAAGCAGGTAGGGACATATCTAAATCCCTGGCCTGCTCATCTAAATGTAGAGGAGATCTCTGGACATCTTCTCCCAACTGTTTTAAATGAGCGAGGTCCAATGAACGGTATATCTATAGAAGATGTCGATAAGAAACCGCCTTTCCTCTTAGCACTAGAGAGGTTGAATATGGCGTCATTAACATGGCCGAAGGCCTGCAACACCTGTTTAGACTGTTGTGGGAAGGAAAGAACATCCTCTTTCCTCCGCACAAAATCTGCGTCCAGAGACGACAGCGGTTTCTCTCTGGTAGTCGCAGCTTGCTGATCAGGTGGAACAGTTTCAGGATAGTATTGATGAATAAAATTCATTGCTACCATATGCTGTTCCGAAATGGGAGAGTAATCCTCTTCGTTGTCCCTTTCACCATCTGACTGATTCAGCTGCGACGTCCGGTCCATCGCATCTGCATGTGCTGATGACTGGACCGACCCAGCACCGTCCGACAGCTCACCACCGGAGCCTGCGGAAGGCTGCTCTTGCTGGGATGCTGCGATCAGCTGCACAATCTGCAACAGCAACAGGTGCTCGCTCTACCCAAATTTACACTTCTTTCGGCCGCAATGGACTTACCCAGAGTCACGGCTCCAACGGACGTAGTAACCACTTCACCGTTCGAGCTAGCTGCTTGCAAGGGATTAAGAATACTAACTAGAGGCCCTATCCCTTGCTTAATATTCATGAGCACCTTTGCAGCTAGCTCTGTTGCTCATCAGAGCGTGATGAGTGTAGCACACTTTGGACGGGTGTCATGATACCATCACCATGTTTTTGTTCCTCTGAAAAAGAAACTGAAAAACTCGAATTATCTTGTGGTGAGAGCTCAGGCATAGGAACCTCACCGCCAACAACATACCGTGACACCTGTCTCCAACATTTGGTATCCCAATGTATACATGTAGGACAAGAATCCGTAGGCATGCATCGACTACAGGCAAGGCAACAAGCATGTAAATCCGAGGTTGACTTCCTATCCTTGCATGTAGAGCAGTAAGCTTTCATAATTACAATCAAAATACAAAGTCAATAGCACTCCTACAAACTCCACAATAAAACATATGATAAAGATACATGAATAATAGCAATCAAAATTAAATTTGAAAAATTTAAAAACAAAAATTTAAAAAATTTTTTGCAAAAAATGCCTAAGTTCTCCAAGGGAACATGATGAGCCCAAGGGCATCCCGATAGAGCCTAAGTGTGGACAAAATCCAAATTTTTTTAGCTACACTCCTGGAATCATAATCAATGTATCCTACAGTAATATAATATTAAATACTACATATAATTGAGGACGTTGCCAATGTAAACAATGTCAAAGGAAAAAACCGGAAACAAGACATCAGGCACACAAAAAGGCCCAAAGTCAGTAACCGATTTAAATGCTACCAGATGCAATGCTAGATCTTCACATGAGGAAAAAACGATACATCAGAGAGAAGATGCAAGACCAAAATGACCTAACACCCCTAGGGTGAGGACGTAACAATGGGGATAAACAGAATAAACATTCTGTAATACACTTTAAACTCCCAAGAAATTTAATAAAAAATTTCAATAAAAAATAGCCAAAAAAGCTTAGGAGTTAAACAGGAGGGCTTCAAGGAAGGATAGGGAAGGAACACTTAACAAACAGTGGATTAATCATCAGCAAGAATGATGACGTCAGGCATATGTCCCGAAATTGGGAAACATGAAACAATTTTTATAATCATTATAAAGTTACAGCCCTAAACGTTTGAACCCACCGTTGTTTACTTCCATCATCCATTTGCAGCCTTGGATCCACCAATTCTTTCATTGATTTGTGTCTGGCATCCTCAAAAAAGGAGATTTTAAAGCACAGATGGCACATAATTGTTACTGACTTTAGGGCCAAACAAAGAATGATGGTTAGCGCCAATTTCGGTACTTTCCTGGATACTGTGCATGCACAGATAACAAAAGTATGGAGGACCAGATAGGACTTATTTTTTATGGTTTTGTATGCAAATTTTGGGAATTGGGGGGGCAAAATTTGTGTTTGGCCCTGAATTAAATAGAGTCAGCACCAGCTAGTCTGGGCCATTGGTTGTGGTATAAAAATACTCAAAATAGCTTAACTTGCCCATGAATTCTGGCTTGCCAGAACCAAGAGTCCTGACTTTTCCAATCCCATATCATGTCTGTCTCAAACTGATGTGCGATCATTTTCGAGACGACACTTTTACAAACATGAAATAAAAACTTTTGCACTGAATACTTTGAACAAAGAATGTTCCAATAAGACTAAAATCTTTGCCCTTTGATTGGACGAGAGTTTGCTTAGTTTTTTCTATGATTACTTCTCCAATGGCATATGCTACCGTCTGATTTCACCACATGAATTATTTAAAAAGAGGATAACCATGGGAAGAGATTCATAGTGCATACTGCCCATAAAATCATATTTTTTTGAGGCCAGTGATCATTCTATAATTACATTGTTAATATAGTTATACGTTTTGGGTCCAAATACGCAATTCCCATTGGTCAGCTGGGTGAAAACGTCATGACCAAATGTAATTCATTTTCCAATGAATACATTTGGTCGAACTTTGACCCGCATTTACGGTAGAGTGCAGTTGACAGAATGAAATTTGGGCGGTGTTTGGGAGGGTTTTTAACTTTTAGCGCCCCTTGCAGTGATCAACACCGCTGCTGTTTCTTTGGTGACATTTCCCAACTGTGGCATGAAGCCTGTTACTAAAATACTCGTTTCCATTTCTAAAGTTGAGAAAATTAAAAATCAGAGTTGTGCGCTTTGTATTTTGTGTGAGGGTGGTTTTTCGCCTCGTTCGATCGTACATGTTTTATTTCGTCTTTCTGCTTTGTTGTTTAGTAAAAAGTAGTTTAAACAGTTACGGAATGTAATTATAAGAATTGAATACAATTTTTATAATCTTTACTGGAGTATGAACGTGTGGGAATGGGTACAAACTATGTATGAATCCCGAAGGGATTCATACAATTTGTACCCATTCCCACACGTTCATACTCCAATAAAGATTATAAAAATTGCATTCAATTCTTAAATGAATGTATACTCACAACCCACTTATAAGTTCATGATTTGACCTGAGATCGTGTAATCTTAACCTTTATCAAAGTTATTGATTTTTTGTTGTCCAGTGACAAAGTGAGAGGTTTATTTACTAAATATGTTATCGTTAAATTTGCCTTGATCATTCAAGTTGCCTTGTTCATTTCACAATATGGGTTTGGGGCTAGGGGAAGAGTCTTATTGGAACATGTACATTATTGTGATGAAATCACAGTAACATGATCTGAGGTTTGTGGTTCGGATCGTATGTTCAACTTTGATGCTTCGTATCTCGGTTGAACGTAATCTCTGAGCAGCAAACCTCTGACCATGTTGCTGTCAATTCATCACAATAACGTATATTCCATAACTTCTTTTCTGTTTACATTTCAGATGTTGCATTGAATTTTGAAATATTCATTGTCATATATACAATAAACAGAAGAGCCTATGGTATCTTGTTTGATCATGCTGAATGGAATGTGACAACCCAGGTCAACTGATTATTGTAATAAGGCCACACAAAGTAGATCTTCTGTTTCTCAGGCCATTATTTGTGAAATTGCATGCGGGCGAGCAATTTTTTATTTTATTTTTTTATTTCAGTAATTACTTTTTTGCCATCAAAAGTTCATGTTCTTGGTTCAAGTTTTAGGCCTCATAATCTACAGAATAGCAAGGGTGGTGGTGTATTTCATCCCTTGAGTGCAAGAAGACTTTGCAATGCTAAAGCATTGCAAAGCCTTCTTACACTCAAGGGACAAATTCATCAATTTTTTTAACTTGGGTAAAGTATCAGACATAAACCATTTAATTTTTATTTTTTTAAAGTTTAAATTGGTTATAAAAAGAGAGCATGCGGCAGCCAAAAGGACCATGCGGGAGGGCCTGAGAAACAGATTTTTTATTTTTTTAGGCCTAATCTATATACTGTCTGCTTATTAACCCTTTACCTAATGTACACAATATCAACATTTTTTATTTGAATTATTCTTTAAGTATTTAAAAAAAAAACTCAATAAAACCATATCACATGACCCCAATTTTAGGGGTCACATGATATGGCTTTCTTAAAAAAAAATTTTTTAACAACTCAATTTGTAAATTACGCTGAAAGATGTGGTCGATTTTTCAATATCTTAAGTTTATTTCCCAGCTGTTGGTACGGGTCCTGTGAATATTCGAAAAACAATTCAATTTGAAATGCGCAATCAAGATAAATTTGAGCCGAAATCGGAGAGCCGAATATCAACTTTTGGAAAAGGATTAATGAAAGTAATGCAGAAAGTCTTGCGTTTTTCAACTATAATCCCGACTGACTGATATTCAAACTACATCATCAAGGCATGCCTTCATGCTTTGTTGATGCAGCTGGAATATTTTATCAGTTGAGGCTGGAGCCATCATTGGGAATAAATGAAGTTTTCACCCCCACCCAATGTTTGCAACACCAACTGCCTCAATATGCCACAAAGGCAAGGAACAGAAAAAGGTGTGATCGCCCATATTCAATGTTTGGTATTCATTCGATTAAAACATTTTGGAAGATATTCAATTTGATTTTTGACTCGAATGAAACTACTACATTTGCAGGACCCTAGTTGTTGGTCACTGGTCTATAGTCAGAGACTCAACTATCAACTGATGATGATAAGAAATGGTCAATTTAAATAAGGAATGAATTATTTGTCAAAATGTGAGAAAAAGCTTGCACTTGACATCAATTACATGATGCAACACAAAGGTTATTTTCTCTCGGCATTTTTTATCACCTCAAATGACTGGTGGCAAATGCCTGTGAAATAAGTAGTCCACACACTCTTCTGGTCAGTCATTTGTCATTTTGTGTTAACTGGTTGAGTGCTACAGGCACTCTCCAATAAATTATAACATGGCAAAGACTTGCTAAAAACTTTTGATGATGAAAAATCATCCAGCACTCTACCAGTTGATGTTTCATTTTCTGAACTATTTTTTATTTTCAATACCAAAGTTTTGGTATTTTGAGATTCCCCCTCTTTGGTAAACTGGAACAGGCACGGCACTGATATTCAGCTCTAACCTGCTTCCAATAATTCTATTACCCTATTGGAAAATGCCAATTGAGTAATTCTCAAAAGAACTGATCCTGGGGAGACAATGGCTTTCACAATGACAGAACAAGAACAATGTTACTAAGGTAACACATGACCGAAAGTGACCTTCACCTTGCAGATGTGGCAGAAACTATTATACGCAACACACCTTCTGACTGTCCTTAACATTTGTAAAAAGTTTAACAATTGTACTATGATTCGTTTTTGAGTTATGGCTGAGACACAAAGATTGACCGATTTTTAGTGTGACCTTGAAGGTACGAACCCGGCTATGGTGTGTGACACATCCTCCCATGGTCCGTTATAATTGTGTGAAGTTTGACGACTGTGGCCCTAACCATGTTCATTGTGACCTTGAAATGTGACCTTGACCTTATGGACCTGGCTGTGGTGTGTGACACATCCACCCGTTGTCCTTTATAATTGAGCGATGTTAGATGATTGTAGCCCTAATAGTTTTGGAGTTATGCTTGAGGCACGATTTGTGACCCTGAATATATGAAGGTCAATCGTGACCTCCACCTTGCAGATGCGGCGGAAACTATTATACACGACACACCTTCTGACTGCCCTTAATATCTGTAAAAAGTTTAACAATTGTACTATGATATGTTTCTGAGTTATGGCTGAGACACGAATATTGACCAATTTTTAGTGTAACCTTGAAATGTGACCTTGACCTTGAAGGTACGACCCCGGCATCCTCCCATGGTCCTTCATAATTGTGTGAAGTTTGATGACTGTGGCCCTAACCATTTTCAATTCTAGTTATTGGCTCAGACACACACACCCGGATGGACAGACACACGCACACTTCAATCACTATATGCCACCCGACTAAAGTAAAAATGAGCTAAACTGAGTTTCCAGGCACCATAAGTGGATGGAGTACATGCTACACTGAAATTGAGACCAGATTTATTTCCCTTTCTGTCACTTTCACTTAGCAGATGAATTGTACATTTTGAGAAAGCATAGATATGAGTTCCGGGGGTGGGGGGTGGGGGGGGGGGGGGTGGGGTAGTCTCATTGTGTGAAGTATCTTATATTTCAAGTGGATCGACATTATTTATAGACTGAGCAAAGGTATGGGGTAGACAAACAGATGACAATAGCCTTGACCTCGAGTCATGTGAAAAATCTATGTGAAGTTAGAACAAGATCTGCCAATTGGATCAACTTTTATGGATCAGAGTAAGTTATGGGATGGATGAAAAGACAGGTATTAAAAGGAACAATTGGCTGCTATATGCACCAAAAAAACTTTCAAGGAGCATAAAGAAACTTCCTCATTATAACTCTCAGCCTTAGACTGTAGGGCCTTGACGAAAATTGTCACTTAAAGTCACTTAAATTTTTTCAAAGTTGGAAAAGAACATACTCCATGAAAGTTGCCATCTCAGTTTTACATATTCTGAAATATATTGAAGAAATGGACCATTCATATTTAAATTATCCTAAAGCAAGGATAAAGATACTTACATCTGGGGCTGGGCAGTTTTTTCGTTTTGGTTCCGATTTTTGCAGCAAACAGGAAAACCAAACCACAAGACCAAGCAAAAACTGAAAGAACAGTTTTACTGTGTTTGTGCATAAACTGATCAAACTATCTTACTGAGAGGAAATGGGACTAGTGATCACTATGGACTCTCATCAGTTAGTCTATCCAGAAAAGGGGTAATATATGTCGTGTTCTCATTGTCACATTTTCTCCCTTACTGACCCATTCACCGGACGAATCTATAACATAGAAAATGTGACAATGAACTTTATTCATTTTGTTACCCTGATATATGGGTTTTTTTCTGACTGAATAGGCTAAACAACTGATCCCCTAGAAATCCAAAGAATGATTGAAGGGAAGTTAGGCTGAATCTAAGGCCTCACAAAGTAGATCTTCTGTTTCTCAGGCCATTTTTTGTAAAATTGCATGTGGGCGGGTGTTTTTTTATTTTATTTTTGTAATTATTTCTTTACCATTAAAAAGTTCATGTTCTTGGTTTGTTTTATGTTTTAGGCCTCATAACCTACAGAATAGCATGGGTAGTGGTGTATTACATCCCTTGAGTGCAAGAAGGCTTTGCAATGCTAAAGCATTGCAAAGCCTTCTTGCACTCAAGGGACAATTTTATTAACATGGGTAAAATATCAGACATAAACTATATGATTTTGATTTTTTTTAAGTTTGGATCAGTTATAAAAAGAGAGCATGCGGCAGCCAAAAGGACCATGCGGGAGGGCCTGAGAAACAGATTTTCAATTTTTTTAGGCCTAATACAGGTTTTGTGGTGAGTGGTGTCATACAAACTATTGCGGATAATTTCCAAGTTAAGGAGACTGATGTGTTATTAACCATCAGTTCTTAACACATAGAAAAAAATGAACCAAAACCGAGGTTTTTTTCTGCAATTGAACTGAAATCGAATCTGAAAAATCAGAACCATTCAGCTCTACTTACATCTGTTACACTGTGAATAGGACTTGTTGACGGTGGTGGTGTTTCACCCTCCTCTAATTTCTCCATCTCAGCTGCTCTCTTTACATGTTCTTCTGCTTCAGTTATATTTTTACTGAAACAAAAAAGTATCTTCCAAACAAAACAAGTATGTATATGTAAATCAGGGCTTGTGAATTTGTTGAAGAAACCTAGCTCTCACTTAGAAATATACATGTACTTCTTTGTACTGTGTATTCTACCCAGCCTAAATCTTTGAGGCAGGTGATCACCTTCGCTTTCTATGGCTCACCTAATTTGAAAATAATGAGAGGGAAATGCTATCGTAAAAAATCTTTGAAAACTAACAGATTCTACAAACTATGTTCACACAAAGGCTTTTAACCCTTTAGTATCTGGACAATTTTCCAGACTTCAACCACATATGCTCAACTTGTGAGTCCAGTGTTGAAAAGTCCATTAATCCTTAGGGGCCCCAATAATTTTCCACAATTTGAACCATACATGATAATGTCACTCCTGTGGCTATGCAGTGGTTTTTTCTTGACTGTAAGTTTATTTATGTACCTATTCTGAAACAACTAAGACAGGCTTTTAACTCTTAACTTGCAGAGAATTTTCTTGCTTTCATAAAAACAAATCATGGCTGCTGTAAAGAAATGACTTGAATTGATAAAAAATTTAATAAAGTCTGAATTCAAGAATTCACTGACAAGTTCCCACAAAGCAGATCTTTTGTTTCTCCGGCCATTCTTTGTAAAATTGCATGTGGGCAGGCATTTTTTAAATTTTTTATTTTTGTAATTATTTCCTTGCCATCAAAAATTCATGTTCTTGAGTTGTTTTTTGTTTTAGGCCTCATAATCTACAGAACAGCATGGGTGGTGGTGAATTTTGGCCCTTGAGTAGAAGAAGGCTTTGCAATGCCTTGTTGCACTCAAGGGACAACTTTATCAATTGTGTTAACTTGGGTAAAATATTAGACATGAACCATTTAATTTTAATTTTTTAAAGTTTGCATTGGTTATAAAAAGAGGGCATGCGACAACTAAAATGACCATGCGGGAGGGCCTGAGAAACAGATTTTTAACCTTTTTTCAGGTCTAAAAGGGTTACTCCTATTTGCAGGCATATATTTTGTTAATAAAGAGAGGAATTACCGGTACATCTCTACTGGGTAACAGGGTATTTGTTCTAGGCAGGAAAATCTGTCAGCAGCAGGCAAAGAGTTGATGGTTAACAGTTTGCAGATGATATTAAAGAAAGACCTATGGTACAGGGGTTACATCATTATAGTAATATGACTGCTGAACTATGGAGCCAAACACCCTTCTGATCCTTAATGTAAGAAGGTATTATTTTTGTGATTTTCAAAACTACAGACATGCCATCTTCATCCACCTACCATTATAACCATTTGGAATGTTACCAAAAACTTCAGGAAAACAAAATTTTGCTTATATTTACTCGTCCGAGAAGATTCTGCACTTGGGGATGCGACGTGCATCCCATAAGTGGATATGTATCTGTGTTGTTTTGCCCGTACTCCTACTGCTCGTACTTGACTGGTGGCTGCTCTTGCTTTCTATTTCCTTTCTTTCCTCCATTTCTTCTTTGGAGGTGGAGGTGGCGAATTCTTTACCAAAGGTGAAGGAGGCGATTGAGGCTGTGGTGTTGTTATCCTGCTTTGAGCTAGAGCAGTGGCGAACGCGACGTTGGAACGTAGTGTCGCCGCTGCCTCCCTGAGTTCTGCTAGCTGGTTTTTCATGGCATTTAGGTCTGTTCGCTTTTTCCAAATTCGTCTTGGAGAGTGGCTTGTTCATGATCCAGCTCCTGATCAGGAGGGAGGGGAGAGATTGGAGTAGCAGACTTTGGAGATCCAGTTTCCATTTTCGTCTCCGCCTCACTGCTGACATCGCCATCCTCCAGGCTGTCCCTCAAAGAAGAGGCAGCTGGGGTGTGGATGGGGGTCACAGGAGTTGGAGGTGGGGAAATGGTAGTGGCCTCCTCAGTCTTCTCTTCCGCCTTCTCTTCCTTCTTCCTTTCCAGGAACTTTTCCAGCCGCCGGGCATCACAGCGCCTGGTTGATGGGCTCTTCTTCTTGGTCTTCTTTTCAGGGCCAGGTCCAAGCCTTTTCAGGTGAGGACCAGTGTGAGAGGGGTTCCTCCCACAAAAGGTGCTATCTCTCCCCAAAGAAGGTGTGGTGGTGCTTTCCTCTCCGTCAAACTCCAGAGTCAGATGAATGCTCTTGCCTCTTAGCTGGAGAGGCCAGTTGATAGGGCACAAGACGCCCAGAGCTGACAAAGCTTTCTGTAGATTAATTGGGAAATCCAAACTTGCCATGGTGATTTTGGTCAGCTGGTGTTCACACTCTGAAGTCAGAGGTGAATCATGTAATATTATATTTACTCTGCTTTATATGTACTTTTAACTGGTAGAGGGCTAATTGATTTTTGGGTGTTAAAATATGTTAACATGGATTATAAATCTTGGCATCCAGTGCAAGCAGTGTAACAGGACACTTCACACCAAAAGTTTTGAATTTCCAGAATCTTATCTCTATTAAATTAGAACATGCGAATTCCAAAAAATGCTCTGACCTAATGCTGTGCCCAGGATGACAATGAAGGTGTCACTACTTCACTTCAGAAAGTCATTGATGAGTTTGTGCTAATGAAAATTTGCACATTCAGCATTCACCCATATGTTCTCAGTTCACTAATGAGATCAGGAATACCAATAATACTTTTCCAATTTAATTTCTGATAATGCTAATTCTCCACACGTTCTGTCCAGTACCATTGAGCTTTTGTATCAACAAAAGACCACTATACTGCCTGAGCATTTGTCTTCTGAGAACCTTGCAAATCGATTTTCTAGTGTCTTTACCAAAAAGTTTGAAGGTGTCAGAGCATTGCTTGATACAAGAGCTTTTTCAGATTTTTCTCAGACTAGTGCTATGGCACACACCTACCCAAAGGCAGTTACACTGCTCCCATCTAGACATCACACAAAAGCTACATATGAAATTTGAAAGAAATTGAGTGAGAGTTGTGTCCTGCAGGGTGTGCTAATGGAATTGTTGACAATTTATATGCCAAATCTAAGATGGCCACTGGCAGACACGTTTTTCAATGAAATTCGGAAAAATTTGATACCTTCCATCTAGACATTGCCACAAAGCTACATATGAAATTTGGGACTGATCGGGTGAGAGCTGCGACTTGTAGGGTGTACTAAAGGAATAGTTAGACAGTTTATATCCAAATCCAAGATGGCTACTGGCAGCCATGTTTTTCAACGAAACTCCCATCTAGAAATTGCCCTAAAGCCACGCATGAAATTTGGAAATAATCAGGTGAGAGCAGCAGCCTGTAGGGTGTGCTAAGGAATTGTGGCTGGACAGATGTATGAACATACAGACGTACATATGGACAGGCAACGGATCACAACACACTCCAATAGCTTATACTTGACGTTGTCAAGTTGAGCTAAAAATCAAATATAACATAAAACGGAACATAAAAATAAATAGAAATTCACAGCTCAACGCTCTATACGGTAATTGATTGACATGTGGACTGAAACCTTTGTCATTTTATTACTGTGTTAATGTTTGATTTTGGTCAATGAGGAAATCATCACAAACAATTAAAGAAAATTGATAATATGGTCTATTGTTCGCTGGTGAATAAACAAAGCATGCATTGTTTACACAATACACAACTTCTTAATCCCAGGTCACCGGTAAAGACAATTAGGGAGTGACAGAAATATACAATATAGCATACATAATTAGGTGCGAATCCGTAGATTAGTCTGATTGTAGCTCTTCAATGGGAGCCCAGAGTTAGGATTTATCAGCTAGATGGACGAAAATCAAGGATATATCAGATTCGTGATTTTGAATTTTTGTGCCAAATTTTTGTGCCAAACACTCACATTTATGTGCCAGATTTTTTTAAAATGTGCATTTGGCATATGCCAGCGTGAACACTGTTTTGATTTAAAAAAAAAAATATTCCCACCTGATTTAAATTTATTAGCTTTTAACTCTTTATGGCATGACAAGTGACAAAACTTGACATCATGGAAGACTGTGGTAGGTGACTGAAACACCAAACAATGATTTCCAGAATCCTACTAAATACATGTCACTTACATAAGGTTTTATCAGTTTAAACAAGCGATTCAGACTCCAGTCTGATAATGATCAAATGAGAATCAGAATCACAAGGCCAAACTTTGTCATACAATGAAGATGAAAGTGATTGTGATGGAACTCTAATTATGATTCTGACTGCCGTCAATTGCCTTGCCCATCTCCAATTGGGAAATTACCACCACATAAATGTACCAAACTATACTCCATCAGGGTCATGAAGATGCATTGTGAATGGCTACATAATATACAAAAAGTTATTATCCCCTCTGAAAAAAACCTTCCAATGAGATCCCTAGAACGGTTTTAAAATTATAGCCTTTTAGTCTAGTATCCCATACTCTGGTAAAATTCCTTAAAAATATTACATGCTGTGAATCCTTTTTCTTATGATATTCAGTGCCAAAAGAGTTGAAGTTTTTCAATGATTTCTCTCACAAAAATTATCCATTATGCTCTTCCAGATGACCAATTTTTAATAAATTTGGCTGATGGATACACTTCCAAATTTAAATGAGCACACATTTTTAACATACTCCTTCAAATACTTACATAGATTTGGGAGAAGCCGTGATTTCTGTCTGACCATCTGAAGGCTGAATTTTATTGGACTGAAAATATAAATTGAAAAGAAAATTAACAATTCTGAATACATTTCATGTTTGTCAACCACTTCAAAGGTTTAAATAAAGACAATGGAAGTCTATTAACTGAAAATAGGCAGCAAAAAATTTTCAAATCATAAACACGTTCTTAACCCCCCGTTCTTAATGGATTCAATTAACAGAAGTTTACTCAAAAAGCTATATTCAATTAACAGGTGAAACTAGAAGTACTGTGAGCAAGCTCACAAAGTGATACCCCCGAATGTATAAGTTAGATTATCTCCCCTTGGAAATGTCAGAACGGAATTATATTGCTTCATGCGCATCTTCATATGGAGTTCTTCCATTGTGTAAAGTTTCATGAAAATTCTTCAAATGGTTTAGGAGGAGTTGCGCTTATAAGGATGGACAAACGGACGGACGGACAGAAAGGATGATTCCTATATACCCCCCCAAACTTGTTTGCGGGGGGGGGGGGGGGGGGTATAATTAGTTCTGAAGGTATGGTAAATGGTTTGGGTTTTGGAAGTTATAACAGGGTTATTGAATAAAGAGATAACAAAGTAAGACCTAAAAATTTTTAAAATCTGTTTCTCCGGTCCTCCTGCAAGTCCCTTTGGCTGCCGCATGCTCTCTTTTTGTAACAAATGCAAACTTAAAAAAAATAAAAATTAAATGGTTTATGTCTGAGATTTACCAAAGTTTAATAAAATTGATAAATTTGTCCCTTGAGTGCAACAAGGCTTCGCAATGCTTTACAAAGCCTTCTTAGACATGTTAAGTTTCACGTTTTTGGCGGAAGGCTCTAGAATTTTGATACCATCTCCCGACCTCACGATCAGGGGACAAATTCTCATGATTTTGAGACCCCATGTTTTGTTTTGCAAACTTGAGTCTCGAGTTTTCAGTTTACTGTTTTAACTACTATAAATAAGTAGACTGGAATGTAGAATATAGAAAAAGTATTTCAAACAAATTGCCTTACATTTGCCTGGACTGGAGGTAATTCAGATGTGAAAGAATAACTGAAATGAAAGTGTCAATGACACTGCAGCATAACTTGACAGTGTGTAGTGTTTGATGAAAAGGATAATGTTTAATATTTATGAAAGGATTATGAAATAAGAGAGTAATTGTGATAATTGAGAATATGTTAATTTCTGTTCCCTAAATGCTATGTTTTCAATAAGAACTAGAATGGTGTCATTTGTGTGCAAAGCACACTAAGTTGTATCCCTGCATTTTCAGTATGCCATCACAATGGTCAGAAATCAATTCACATTCTCTAATGACAAAAGTGTCACTACTGGCACCACATGGGGCCGCTTCAAAAATCCACAACGTTTATGCACATATAGAAATCCTACCTGAACATATGATCCCACTTTCACTGTTTCAAATTAAAACCCCCAAGAGCTTTTTGCTGGAAGCCGATTCTCTAATGACAAAAGTGGTGCTATAGGTGGCACCTGGGGCTGAATCAAAAATCCGAAACCTTTATGCACATCTAGACACTCTACCGGAACATATAACACACTTTAAAGAACCGAAATTACATATTTCAGGAGCCTTTCGTTGGAAAGCAGAATTTTAGCTCAAGTTTTTAAGTGGCGCTACTGGCACCATCTGGTCGAAAAAAATCAAACTAAACCTATTTTTGTAATCTCTATACCATACTTAAGAAGTATGGTAAGTTTCAAAATTATAGCTCAACAAGAGCACCACGTTGCGGGACAATATATGCCCGTTTTGTATTTTTGAAGGGTTGGGGTGAGGGTGAAAATTGTTTGGACCAACCCCATATTCAAACTTGACCTGTATTTTGTTGTGATAAAACAACATACCAAGTTTGGAACCAATCGGAAAACAAATAATAAAAGTTATCATCCGGAAACCAAATATTTGATGCATTCTCTGTCCAACAAGGTCCATAATTCAGGGGAACTTTGAAGTTCGAACTGACCCCATATTTGAACTTGACCTGTCTTTTGTTTTGATTAAACCACATACCAAGTTTAGGAGTCAATCGAAAAAAAAATACTAAAGTTATCATCTGGAAACCAAATGTTGATGAACGGACAGACAAATGGATGGACAAATGGACAGACAGACAGACTGATTCCATAATTCAACGTTTTTTCAACAGGCGCATAAAAAATCAGGCCATACTAAAGTTATAATTCGAAAAATACAAAATGCACAAATTCAAGAGGAATAACTCTGGAAATGTACATGCGATTTTGGCCAAAATTGAACTTGAGCTGTGCTTTGCGATCATAAACAAAATCTGAGAATTTGAAACAAATTAGTCAAGGCAAACTAAAGTTATCATCCGGAAACCACATAATTCACAAATTTGCAATCATTCAAGGGAAATAACTATGGAACAGAACATGCGGTTATGGCCAAAGGTGAACTTGAGCTGTGCTTTGTGGTCAAAAACAAAATCTGAGAATTTGAAAAAAATCGGTCATGGCAAACTAAAGTTATCATCCGGAAACCACAAAATCCACAAATATACAATCATTCAAGGGGAATAACTCTGGAAAGGTATATGCGATTGTGGTCAAAAGTGAACTTCAGCTGTATTTTGTGGTCAAAAACAAAAAACTGAAAATTTGAAATAAATCGGTCAAGGCAAACTGAAGTTATCGTCCGGAAACGAAAAGTTGGGCTAAATTCCCATAAATAAAGGGCCATAACTCTACTGCAAATGGGCTGCTACAAACGGAAATCAAACCCATCCTGTATTTTGTCATACTAAATCCACATGCCAAATTTAACTCAGCTCAAACCATTACAACTAAAGTTATCGTCTGGAATCGAAATGTGTCCATGGACGGACAGACAGACAGACGTTTTTCAAACGGGTGTATAGAATCAACATCTGAAATTTTTGGTGTCAAGGCGTTCGGCTTTAAATGAACAGAAACCAATTTTTTTCAAAAATTGTTTTCAAAGGGCCATAACTCTGCAGAGGATGGACTGAGAAACACCAATATCGAACTTGACCTGTATTTCATTGTTATAAACAACATCTGAAAAATTTGGTGTCAATCCGTCAAGGCGTTCAGCTTTAAATGAAAGGAAACCAATTTTTTTAGAAAAATTGTGTTTTCAAAGGGCAATATCTCTGCAGCAGATGGACTGAGAAACACCAATATCGAACTTGACCTGTATTTTAATGCTAAAAACAACTTCTGAAAGTTTGATGTCGATCCGTCAAGGCGTTCGACTTTAAATGAATGGAAACCAAATTTTTATGGACAGATGAATCGACGGATGGACAGACAGACAGACGGACAGACAGACAGACTGATAACATAATACGACCGTTTTTTAAACGGGCGTATAAAAAGGGACGTACAGACATATGGAGGGAGATCATCACTATAACCCTGCATTCTGAAACTTTTATGCACATCTAGACTCCCTACCGGAACATATGAACACACTTTCAAAGTTTCAAATTAAAACCCCTAGAAGCCTTTCACTGGAAACCAATTCTCCAAAAGCCAAAGTGGTGCTACAGGCACCACCTGGGGCCAAGATCAAAAATCTGAAACCTTTATGCACATCTAGAGAACCTAACTGAACATATGAACACACTTTCAGCGTTTCGAATTAAGACCCCTAGGAGCCTTTGGCTGGAAAATGATTCTCGTATGACAAAAGTGGCATTATGGGTGCCACCTGGGGCCAAATCAAAAATCTGAAACCTTTATGCACATCTAGAGACCCTACTGGAACATGTCAACACACTTTCAACGTTTCGAATTAAAACCCCTAGGAGCCTTTCACAGGAAACCGATTCTCTAATGACAAAAGTGGTGCTTCAGGTGCCACATGGGGCCGAATCGAAAATCTGAAACCTCTATGCATATCTAGACACCCTACTGGAACATATAAACACACTTTAAAGAACCAAAATTACATATTCCAGGAGCCTGTCGTCGGAAAGAAGTATTTTAGCTCAGGATTTAAGTGGTGCCACTGGCACCTGTTTTTGTCATCTCTATACCACACCTAATAAGTATGGTAAGTTTCAAAATTATAGCTCAAAAAAAGGGATGCATGGACAGAGATCATCACTACATCCCCACATTTTTTAAAATGTGGGTATAATAATTTGAGGCCCTCACAGTAATGTTTGTCTACCAAAGTTACCAAGTTACAGTAAAATCATTCCAAAACGAGTCATCCTACCAAATTACAATGAAATCCCTTCATAAATATAACTCACAGACTTTGCTAATGGAATCTAGGTCATATGATGGTCTGGCAGTCCCGGATGATCGATCATGACCAAAATAGGATGCCTCATCCAGATATACCAAATTATCCTACCAAATTACAATGAAATCCCTTCATAAAAACAATCTGTGGACAGTGCTAAATGAATCTAGGTCACCTGACCAGTCAGCGGTAACCAAAGTAGGACAGTCTCATCTAGACATGATACCGAGTTATATTTCCAAGTTACAATGAAATCACTTCATAAATTTGAACTGTAGACTGTGTGCTAAACAAATCTAGGTCAAGTGCCTGTGTGGCCATCACGGTTGAGCGATTAAGCCAAAATATGATGTTCTCATCTAGACATTATACCGAATCATCCTACCAATTTACAATGAAATCCCTTCATAAATGCAAGCTGTAGAATGTGATAAAGGAATCTAGATAATGTGCCCCTGCATTCATCATGGTTGACTGAACCCAACCAAAACAGGCTGGTCTCATCTAGACATTTTATAGAGTCATCCTACCAAGTTACAATGAAATCCCTTAATAAATATGACCTGTAGACTGTGCTAAAGGTTTTAGGGTTTCATGCCCATGCAGACGTTACAGTTTACCCATCACAACCAAAAGGGGATGCTCTCATCGACATTATATGGACTCATCCTCCCAAGTTACAATGAAATCCATTCATAAATACGACCTGTAGACTGTGCTAAAGTTTTTCAGGTTTTCGGGCGAGTGCAGTCAGCACGGTTGATTGATCACAACCAAAAGGGAACTTTCTCATCTAGACATGACCTTGAACCTGCATATGAAATTTCATGATGATTGGTCAAGAACTACTGGGCATAGCCTGTACTAAAGAAAATGTGAACAGACTCACAGACTTTCAGAGTTCCGCACACGTGATGGCAATAGCTTATCTATACTTGTCAAGTTAAGCTAAAAATGGCCTGAGAAACAGAAGATCTACTTTGTGGGGATTACCGGGATAAGTGGGTGACACTTTATTATTTTATTATTTACAGCATTATATTAGGACAGCAGGAAATGTTTGACAAATATTTGTTGATATCTCTATTGTCACAGTCAATATGAGTAAACATTTCTACAGAGGTGACATGCAAAATGCAACAAATTTAGATTGATTTGAACCTTATTCAACATTTGTGTGTCTTAAATGCAATTAAAACACATTTTGACTGCAACTGAAACATCACATCAGATAAAATAAAAAAAAAATACCTAGTATTTATGAGTTAAGGTACAAAAATTTTCTCGTATGTGATGACTGCAGAAAAATCTGAGTTTTCACTTATGGCTGATTTCCTTGCAGTCATGAATGAAATCATTCTGGTACCTACTTAAAAAAGTAGGTATCCTTTATTTATTTATTTATTTAGCGAGAGCACCGGAGAAACTTTTGTCCAATTAGAGGTTTTGTCTACACCTTTAGTTTGGAACATACCGATGCATGGATAACAAGATTTTATTTATTTATTGGTGTTTAAGGTCACATATTTCTGCACAATGGCTAATCATGACCAGAATATGGAGATAAAGCCCAGTTTGGTCAAACGTTTACACCCATGTTGCCCATTTTAGAGGAATTCCACCCCAAGCATTGGTGACTAGTTCTGATTTTACCAGTAAAACAAAGTTTGTTTACTGCAGTAAACAAACATTGCTTCACTTCCAGGGGTTCCCACGGGGGGATAGCATGATTGACAAATGGATAGAGAGATGTATAAATAGGGAGAGGAACGGATAGAAGTTAAGGATGAAACCTATGTATCCCTTACAAAGATTAAGGATATAGAAAGAAAAAAAAAAAAAAGTTATAACTGCCAAAATTAATTTAATATTCTGCTTGTAACCATATCCAATTAACCCTCCACTCGCTTTAGTGGAAAATTCTGTTTGTACAGAACAAATCAACATTCAAGTCCAGTCACTTTTGATTTCAAAATCGAATTCACGATTCCTCAATGAAATGAGCTCAATGAAGGGTCACAAACCATCTTTTGGAAGAAAAAAGTTAAAAAATTTATAGTAATTTATATATTTTTTATACTTACCAATGACCCAGACATAGCTGGTGCTAACTCTTAAAATATAGGGCCAAACACAAATTTTGCCCCCCAATCCCCAAAATTTGCATCTAAAACCAAAGAAAACGTCCTGAAAGGCCCTCCACACTTCGCCCCTACTGCGCATGCGCAGTGTCAAGGACGTTCCGAAATTGGCGCCATTAATCATTCTAATAACCAGTGCCTGGTAAGCGCTATGAACTCAGCGGGGAGGCAAGAGTTCCCAACTCCTGGGAGGGCCATCCCCGTCTGGGTCATTGGTAAGTATAAAAAATATATAAATTACTATAAATTTTTTAACATTTTTATACTGTACCAATGACCCAGACATAGCTGAATAGTAAAAAGGCTGGAGGGCCAAGGACATAGAGCAAAATGGAATACGCTCAATAAAATAAAATAGAGTCATCCCCTGTAGGGAAAAAGAAGTAATAGGCCTTACATGTATCTTTCTTATTTATGATAAATTAGAAAGATACAACACCTTCCAAAATTGAGCTTCATACATCCATGTACTCTATTAATATCCAATATAATCTTTATACTAATAATTTTTAAAGTAAGCCAATAAATAAAGTAAGTCTAGAGAATAGAGACTCTTATACTCCTAAAAGTGTCTGAGGATTGCATAATCATGTCCGTTGACATATGCAATATTCAAAAGCTATACTTTAAAAACTAAGACTTGAATGAATTTTAAAAACCTAAACTTCTCACTAAACAACCATCCCAATAACAGCTCAGAATTACTAACTCCGGAGGAGGTATCCCCTTGTTTTCATAGTAAAACAGGTGACCCAAGGGAACACCCTCCCCCCCCCCCCCCCTTTTTCTTGCCCTGGGTCAAATAGCCCAGAGCGAAGAGGGCAGCCGAACGGAGACACTGCCGAAACAGACAGCCTACCTAGCTATAGTAGCAACTGTTAAGTGAATGACATTCCGAGCAGTAGATAATAGACCTAACAATAGAGGCCTCCAGAAATGGACTCGATATTTCTGAGATAAAATTCATGAATGTGGATGGCTGAGCGCAATGAGCGGCCTTCAAAAATCTATAATAGCGACATTATTAATGTAAGCCCAAGAAGTAGAAGAACTCTTACTTCATGAGCCGAAATCTTAAGCACAACTGCTAAGTCAATGATATACCATAAGCATTACCGATAGTTAAAAGAATCCATTAACAATAAAATGGAGCGTAACGTCCTTCTACTAGACATCAAAGACAGAAGAAGCTTACGCCCATAGTAATAAACAGATATCTGTTTATAAATACATAAACTGTACCCGGAAAGAGTAAAGGCCTATGCCCATACGAAGACGGAAGGACCTTAAAATAATAGGTTCCGGATAATAGGAGCCTAACTCTTATGCAACAATCCAACCTAAATAGTAACGGAAGTAGTGATTCCGAAACTACGAAAGTGAAAATCATCCATCGATAGTGCATGAAACTCACTGACTCTACAGTAAAAGAGAAACCAACAGAATTACTGTCTAAAAGGTCAGAATTTGAAAACTACTGTTTCCAGAGGCTCAAATGATTACTTAGCTAAATAAGAACCGAAGTTAAAATCCATATAGGAATTTAATCTAAAGATTCTAAGTCTATTTATCAAAAAGTTACAAACTGACTTAGATAAAGAGACAAAAGACTCAATTGTAAACTATCGTAGAGTGCATAGGTATGAGGTAACATAAACCTATAACCTAAATAATAACAGGCTGCAGTAGATCTTGTGAAACAAGTATACTAAAAAATAGCAATGAGTAGTATGGAGGGATCAACAATATGAACATAATGATCCCTACACCACGACGGAAGAGCCTCCACTTTAGCCGCATAGAATAGCGAAGAAGAGGATCTCCTATAGTAAGAAATCGCGTCCAAAGCTCGTCCAGTACAGTGCTTACAATGCAATACGGACCACACAACGGAATACATGAAGGTTGCGACCTTGCTGGTTGTGATAAAGATGACACGATTTACCCAGTGAAAAAAGATCCTCACATAGAGGAAGATTTCACGTTAAGACCCACAGTAGACAAGAGAGTAAATTACCCATGATCTCTGTGAAGATAGAGATGCTATCAACAGAAATGTATTGTGGTTGTTTATCTTAGCAATACCTGCTGAAACAACAGCGCCGGAGGATACGCGTATCCTATCATTCCATCTATAGATCAATAGAGCGTTAACAACATTAGCTCAGAGATCTGGACAAGCCAACACATACGTCTGCAATTGATTAGCAAGCTGTGTCATAAATAAATCATCATTGGGCGCTCCCATAGATAGCAAATCTGATTGAATACTTGTTTGTTGAGAGTCCATTCTGACAGCAACAAGCGACCCGTAAGAGAACGGGAGTCCGATAAAACAATCAGACGACCCGGAATATGACGGACCAAAACTGAACTTGGTGTACTATAACCAACAGACGGATTCCTTCCATTAAATTGAATAACGGAAACGAAAGAGTGCCTCCCTGGTTCCGGAGATACGCCACTACTGTCGAATTAAAGGACAGGAATTTGGGCATGCGTTTCTGAATAATGTTCATGCAATGACATAAAGCAAGCCTAAAAAACATTATTCCGCGGAAGAAAACTGATTGCTAAGAGACTGCGGAACCCAAAGACCCTGGCACTTCGAATCCGTAGGGATCAGTATTATATCCCAATCTGTTTGATTGGCAACCGTCATAACAGCCACACTCGGGTCCGGCAACTGCGGTGGCACTCTCTGAGTCAACCACCGAATGTTTGCCCCAGTCTGAATCTCTTGTAACACTATATAGACAAGAGAACGTGTAAATCGAGCAATTCATGGATTGCCGAAAAGTTGCCGTCGAAGAGAAGCTCCTCCGAGAACGAAGCGACTCTGAGAGAGTTCTTAACCTTACTATCCACGCGTGTGGATGTAGCTAGGGCTGCGTCACGTCTAACCAACTCCAATCAGCCACTGAAGGGTGGAGTTATACGTGAACAAACTACTGCCCTCAAAAGAAATTACATTGAGAATAATATCCCGTAAAACTTTTCTTGAAGACGTAATGATAACGCCTCAGTAAGGCGGATTACGTATGATAAAGCGTCTAAGTTAAGTCTACTATACATAATGTCGTTCCCAACATTGAAATTGGAAAAGACATAAACGGCGAAAAAGAATATATGCAGTCTTTAATCACACCGTCTAGACGCATATGAACTCTCGGTATGCCCTGCTCTGCCAAAATAAACTATTCGTATAAATGATAAAATGGCAGAAATGAGCAACGCGGACAAGAAACTAAACTATCATGCTTAGTAGCAGGCTTGTATATATATATATATAGCGTCGAAAAATAAAACACATGTTGTAATGATAATATTGGACTGCGTCGGTAAGTCAGGGACAATGTCCCTGAACCGATCGAAAAATCCGAGTCTAATGACGCTATAAGTCTCTTATCCAAGATCGCAGCAATGAAGTCCGAAATAACAATCACTGGAAGATAATGCCAGAAGATATGAAAGGCATCTTCCGATACTACTAAAGGGAAAACTCGAAATCTTACGAATCCCTTTCGCCATCCTGTCGGACCCTATAAAGCGTTCGGTCGTCCGTACCTGATGCAACCGCGGACCGCACCGACCCAGCGCCGTCGGATAATTCCTGATTCGACCGAGAAACTGTCAATTGCTGGGATGCTGCGAAACAACTGTGCTAACTCGGATAGCACGTCCATCACTGAGGCCTGAGGAGAAGCGGTCTTACGATGCATTGCCGCTAGAAGCTCCGTGATCGTTACCCCGTGCATACTACCAATATGCGAGCGAACGGAGTGTATAGGCCTCGTGTCCCTTGGCTACCGGATGGCGCGACCTATTCGCCGTGGAATCACTGAATGCCGAAACTGATCGGATACTCGAGGTCACGTAGCCAATGTGCGGTCGTGTGCCCTGCTGTGAGGATGAGGAAGCATTAAGGACAGTCTCTCGGACTGTCAATATAACGGAGCGTCCCGACCGACGGACATATGCTCCGAATGTAAAATATCTGAACCACAACATGCGGTCCCCTATGTTGTTGGACGAGAGAGGGACCTCTCTCGCTCACAGCCCGGATGGACCTGGACAAGCCAGGAACCGGACTAACAGGCTTCCTCCGATCTGTCCTCAATCTGCCGTCACTGGGTGAGTACTAAAGTAATTAAAGTGCTCGCATCACCCAAATCTCCTTCCTAGACCGCAACGGACGAACCCGGCAGCCGAACCATTCGATGAATGTACGCTACACCGGGTGAGCTAGCGAATGTCACTCCGTAGGCGATAGACATATTCCATGAGCACTTATTGCCGCTAGCTCTTCATTAACTATGACGACAGAGGCACACTTTTGAAAGACATCTCCATAACTCTTCGAACAAGAAACCAGAAATGCTTGGTTAGCAAGCATAAAATAATAATATATATAGCGTCGTTCAATAATTCGAAAGTTTGTGTGACATTATTGGACTATGTCGGAACTGAGGGACGATGTCCCTGAACCGAACCAAAAATTACTAAGTCCACCGACGCTATCAGTTTCTTATCCGGCATCGCAGCATTCTGGTCCGACGAAAGAAGCTGTAGAAGACCAAGTCAGATGACATACACAACAGCATATGTTGTTCCGAAAGGGAAAGCTCGAAATCCTCCGAATCCCTTTCGGTATCCCGTCGGACCGGATGAAACTTTCGGACGTCCGTACCCGCTTCCGCGGAGCGTCCCGACCCAGCATCGTCGGATAAAATATATGCGACAGATTCAGTTGATGCTGGGATGCTGCGATAAACTGTGCTATTAAGGAAAGCACGTCCGTTCCCGAGGCCTGTGCAGTAGCGGTCTTACGATGCATTGCTGCCGGAAGCTCCGTGTACGTTGACTCCCGCACACTTCCTATGCGAACGTCCGGAGTCTGCAGGCCTCGTGTCCCTGGCTACCGGATGGTGTGACCTGGTCGCCGAAGAATCCTTGATCGGCGAAGCTGGTAATATATCGGCGGTCACGCAGCCAAGGTGCGGTCGTGTGCGCTGACGAGAAGAGGAAGCCTTAGCAGTCTCCGCGGACTGCCTATACAACGGAGCGTCCCGAGCGACGGACGTATGCTCCGCTTGCGACACATTTTGTACCACAACATCTGGGGCCAGATGTTGTTGAACGAGAGAGGGACCTCTCTCGCTTGCCGTCCGGATGGACCGGAACGAGCTATGAACCGGACTAAAAGGCTTCCTCCGTTCTCCCTCCGATCCGCCGTCACTGGGTGTGCATTAGGTTAATTTATAGTGCTCGCATCACCCCAAAATTCCTTCTAGACCGCAACGGACGAACCCGGCTGCCGAACCATTCGGTGAATGGACACTACACCGGGCGAGCTAGCTGACGTCAAAGGCCGTCGAACCTACTAGGGTCCTCTTAGGCAATTGGCGTATTACATGAGCACTTTTCTGCTAGCCCTTCATTAATTGTGACGACGGAGGCACACTGTTGGAAGACATCACAGATACATCACCCTAATCTTGATCGTCTGAAATAGAAATTGATAAAGTAGAGTGACCCTGCGGGGAAAGGACCGGAGTGTCCAAATCCCCAATAACATACCGTGACATACGCTTCCCATATTGTCATCGAAATCATACGATACAGAACAGGAGTTAATGCGAGTACACTGACCACATATAGAATGATAATAAAGTCAGAGGAAGACTTCCTCTTAAAACAATTGATCAATATCCTTTCAATGTGAAAAGAAAACAAGTCCTGGTACTCGCACTAACCCCTGGCAATCAAAATACATAATAATAATATGATCCATTAATATAGAAAAAATAATTGAAATCAAAATATTTTGAAAAAATATTTTTTCAGAACAGCCCAAGTTTCTGAAAAGTAACGTTGAGCCCCAATGGATCCCAAGCCTAAGTGTGGACAAAAATTTGAAAAATATTTTAAACAATTTCTTCAACACTTACGAACAATAATAATGTATCTAGTTATGATTAAAATAACATCAAGATATTATTTTTTAGAAATCCCCCCCTCACACAGAGGGCTGTAGTAAATGTAAACAATGAGTGTAAAAACACTAAAATAAGACTCCAGGCACCCAGGCCCGAAATCAGTTACCAAAAATACACTATCTGATGCAAAACAGAGACTTCCAGGGAAGAAACTGCAGAACATCAGATGGTAGATGCAGAACACAACGCCTAACCACCCGTAGGTGAAGACGTAAACATGGGGAAAGAACAGAATTCATTCTGTTATTCAGCTAAAACTCCCAGGAAAATTTAGTAATAATAATTACAAAAACTATGCCAAAAGCATGGGAGAATAGCAAGGGGGAACTTAAAGGACAGGGAGAGAGGAAAACACTTAAAAAACAGTGTAACTAAATAATCAGAATGACAACAAAATGGCTGCTGCCTCGAAAATAAGTAACTTAACATAATTTCATTAAACAATTTTAAGTTACAGCCCTGATAATATTCTGTCACACATTTTTTTCCTCTCCTCCTTCTCTATCCTCCTTAGAATCACCATTTCACTAATATTTATGTGTCTGGCATCATTTAAACTGAGATTTATAAGCACAAAGATCAGTCAGATGTTAACTGATGAAGGGCCAAACTTAGAATGATTAATGGCGCCAATTTCGGAACGTCCTTGACACTGCGCATGCGCAGTAGGGGCGAAGTGTGGAGGGCCTTTCAGGACATGTTTTCTTTGGTTTTAGATGCAAATTTTGGGGATTGGGGGGCAAAATTTGTGTTTGGCCCTATATTTTAAGAGTTAGCACCAGCTATGTCTGGGTCATTGGTACAGTATAAAAATATGTAAATTTTAGTTCACAAAAATGAACATTTGAAGTGTCAACATCAAGTTGTATTAGATAAAGATTTACTAGAGTACATTGTATTATTATAGCAGACTGAACTACCTGTTTCAATCACAACTGTAATTTCATACCTAAAGCTAAAAATCTGCAATCGTATCTCATAACATTCAGGTAATTACCAACCAACAAAGCCTTATTAACAAACATGCAAGGTCATACTTCGATAATTAATTTCTTACAAAATATCCATTATGAAAGCACAAAGTAGATTAATATTGAATTTGCCTTAATTAATCCGGGTTTATTTCACAATTACAGGGAAGGATTATTTCATAGCTAAAATGCTCTGTCCAACATGCAACTTCCTTGAGTGAATAAACTTGTTTGTTTTCATTTCCTTCACAAGATGTAAAACTCTTAACCAAATGAGTATTTTAAAAAATATATTCCATCAAAACTAGATGACTAGATTTGATGGAAAATACCTGAAAATTTTACTCAAGTAATCACCGGACAAAACACTGATTCCATATACTTTACGAGCATTCCCCATGTTTGTTTCCAAAACAATGAACATGTGTGGAGCAAAGTAGTGAGCAAGCAATGGTGGTTACTGTCAATCACTGCATATGTCAATGATTTCCTTTTATATAACTCAACTATGCAAACACCTATGGCACAGGTATTGACAATACTTTATTTATATCAATGCATTTCGAATGTTGAACTTTCAAAATGGCAGCTCAGTAACATTTTGCAAAGCAACAAAGATACGCAAGTCGATTTCTGACTGGATACAGTCACATTTCAATGTGTTCTCTGCCTAAAGTTTTGTTTACAACTTGGATTTATCATATTATTAATAGTAATACAATTCATACTCACTATAAAAGTTAACACAAATGATCAGCGCAAAATATACCAATATCTATTTATTTGACACAGAATCAAGTTCGCGTTCTCCATTTTTTACCAGGATTGTGTGTGTTAATTAACGCATATGTGATTTGTTTTGGAAACAAAGATGACGAATGTCAACCCCCCCTCCTCCCCCACCCATGTGGCCTAACATGGCGAATGCTGATCTCTATTTACAGGGTATAATGGGGTTAAAAATGATCAAATTATACTTTATTTAGTGGCAACAGTTTTTATATCCTTGGCAGGAATATCTGCTAACAGCGTGCAAGGAGTTAATTGAAAAGTGAACCTTTACCAATAGATAACTGAAATTCAAAAAAATTTCCCAGACTTTTTTTGTCACCCAATCCTTAATTGAAATTGATCACTGAATCCTATTTGAAATACAGTGGAGCCCACTTAATTGTATATTTCTTAACTGAATAACCCTGCTAATTGAATATAACTTCTGAATGACAAACCATTTACCATACCTCCAGTACAAATTTGATCTGTTAATTGAAACAAGAGGCCCCAAAGGGCCTGAGGTCGCCCACCTGACATGGTAACCAAAATATCAACCCAGAGAATTGATTTCAACACGTTGCATCTGCTCCTCCTAAGAAAAGCTTATACCAAATATCCAAAGATTCTGACCAGTGGATCTGAAAAAAAGATTTTTAAAGAATATTCCTCATATTGAACTAAGTTATAATTCGGGCTCTCACAGGGAGCCCGTATATGAACCCAGGGACTTGGCTTTAACAAACTTGAATCTCACCCCCTAAGGATGCTGCAAACCAAATATCAAAACATTCCGACTGCTGGATCTGAAAAAGAAGATTTTTTAAGAAAATTCCTCATTTTGAACTAAGTTACAATTCGAGCTCCCACAGGGAGTCCAAATATGGACCTAGGGACATGGCTGAACAAACTTGAATCTCACCCCCTAAGGATGCTGCATACCAAATATCAGAACATTCCGACTTCTGGATCTGAATAAGATTTTTAAAGAAAATTCCTCATTTTGAACTAAGTTATAATTCGGGCTACCACAGCGAGCCCAAATATGAACCCAGGGACTTGGCTTGAACAAACTTGAATCTCACCCCCCAAGCATATATACCCAATATTAAAAGATTCTGCCTGCTGGATCTTGAGGAGAAGATTTTCAAAGAAATTTGCCTGAAATGCACTGAGTTCAAATTTGGGCTCCTGTACTGAGCCCAAATATAAACCCAGGGGGCCGATTTGAACAAACTTGAATCAGATCCACCCCACAATGCTGCATACCAAATATCAAAAGATTCTGCCTGCTGGATCTGGAGAAGAAGATTTTTGAAGAAATTTGCCTGAAATGCACTAAGTTCGAATTCGAGCTTCTATAGTGAGCCCAAATATGAATCTAGGGAGCCGATTTGAACAAACTTGAATCAGATCCACCACACAATGTAGCATACCAAATATCAAAAGATTCTGCCTGCTGGATCTGGAGAAGAAGATTTTTTAAGAAATTTGCCTGAAATGCACTAAGTTCGAAATCAGGCTCCTATACTGAGCCCAAATATGTACCCAGGGGGCCGATTTGAACAAACGTGAATCAGATCCACCCTACAATGTTGCATACCAAATTTGAAAAGATTCTGCCTGCTGGATCTAGAGAAGAAGATTTTTTAAGAAATTTGCCAGAAATGCACTAAGTTCGAATTCAAGCTTCTATAGTGAGCCCAAATATGAATCTAGGGAGCCGATTTGAACAAACTTGAATCAGATCCACCACACAATGTTGCATACCAAATATCAAAAGATTCTGCCTGCTGGATCTGGAGAAGAAGATTTTTAAAGAAATTTGCCTGAAATGCACAAAGTTCGATTTCGGGCTTCTATAGTGAGCCCAAATATGAATCCAGGGAGCCGATTTGAACAAACTTGAATCAGATCCACCACACAATGTTGCATACCAAATATCAAAAGATTCTGCCTTCTGGATCTGGAGAAGAAGATTTTTTAAGAAATTTGCCTGAAATGCACTAAGTTCGAAATCGGGCTCCTATACTGAGCCCAAATATGTACCCAGGGGGCAGATTTGAACAAACGTGAATCAGATCCATCCTACAATGTTGCATACCAAATATGAAAAGATTCTGCCGGCTGAATCTGGAGAAGAAGATTTTTTCATCTTTTTCCCATTGCCTTCAGTGTTAAAAAGTGCTGACTCAGTACTTTTCCAAAGTCCTGAAAAAAGTACCTTGTGATCAAACCGATATGGATTTTTTTAACCATTCTATTCTACTGGATAAAAGTAAGCTTTATACAAAATAACAATTCACTGTGCCGTGTAGTTTTGGAGATATGGCAGTTTTAAGGTTTTTCCTATTTTTAGCTCCCGGGCTTCCCATGGGGCAATGAGAAATTTTTTTTTTGCATCAATCAACTACTTATGATCCATTATCATCTCATATCAAATCTGGTTCAAATCGACCTCATGGTTCAGAAAATAGAAATTTTAGGCGTGGCCAAAATTTTTGCCCCTCCCATAACGAAGGCAAATAATGCCCGACAAACTTCTCTTGAACAAACTTGATTCTAAACCTCATATGGACTCTGTTTACCACATATCAAGTCTCTGCTACTGGTGGTTCATTAGAAGAGGATTTTCAAAAAAATTGGCCATTTTTTCCCCACACCTATGCTCAATATGAGCCGAAACCTAATTTGGATAAAAATCAAAATGCCCCTATATAACCACTACTTACATGAAATTTAATTAAAATGTGGCCAGTGGTTTAGGAGAAAAAGGCTCAAACACCACCTTCACGCAGGACGACGGACGGACGGACGAAGGACAAAGAGTGATAAGAAAAGCTCACCCTGACTTTTAGTCAGGTGAGCTAAAAAGGTTATAGGATAAACTCTTGTTAATTGAATAAAAAAAATCTTGTAACCTGTCGAGAAATTACGCTGACTCACCCCAGTTTTCCTTTGTTTATAGACCTATTGGCCTCAGTACAACCAATACATGCATTTTATCTATTATATCTTGTTTGACGGAGCTCAATTAACTCCTGTTAATTGAATAAAGTGGCAAAGTGGCTATTCAATTAACAGGGCTCCACTGTATTAACATTTCATTTAAGTAATAAACAAATATAAATGAAGTATTTGTGTATTTTTTTTTATTATTTAAATAATTTATCATTTCAATTTATCACATAATCATGAGATCTGATAGCCGATTACAGAAATATCATAGACAAATTGCTGAAAAACATGGGACGTCAGAAGTCAGTGTGATGTCATAACATTGGGAGTTTGTTTTAGGAAGTGGAATTGAATTAATCTTGTCTGTTCTTAAAGCTGTCTATATGCTTAACCAAACGAATGGGCTGCATCGGTCCACATAATATACAAATTCAGCAGTAGAAAAAAATTATTCTTCAAAAACCTTTGATAGCACTATATTATGTGACCCCTCATTGGAAGAAGCTCATTCCAATGAGAGATCACCCATGATAAGCTTTTATTGAATATTTTTGAAATATTGGAAAAAATAATATTTAAAATAATAAATTTTTGATATCCTCTGCATTGGGTAAACAGTTACCTGTTTACCAAACATGACTTGCAGATAACAGTTGCCAAAACATTTTCTGAATAACGAATATGTTCAATTTTTGGCCTCGAAAACAAACCTTATGACACCTTATTGTAATAAGCTTTTTGAGCTCATTCCAATGAGGTCATAAGCTAGGTTTTCAAAAGAAAATTTTTAAAAATAATAAAATTTGGTGTGTGATATTTATGAATAGTGCTAGTCAGTTTTGGTCATTATTGATAAAAAGAACCTCAAATTTTTCAAAATTTGAAAAGAAATGTCTGAACCTTCTTCAATAAAATCAATCTAAGCCTCAATAAACCTTGGTTCAGATCGATTTTAGTGACATTTCCTATCAAATCATGAATCATTAGAAATAATCCTCTGTTTGTTTGTTTGTTTATTAGGGCTCAATGACAGTGTCAAGAGGCAGGGTAATATCGTGTTGGGCAGTTTTAGAGGTGGAGAAAGCCAGAGAGAACCACCAAGTAACTGACAGGCTCTTAAGCTTACTAGCCTGCTGGAAGCAGAATTAGCAGCGCTTGAAGGTAAGTGTACAATCAACCCAGAGTAATCTTTAGTACACAGCAGCACTTTGTCCACATGTGGGTAATGAGGATTAACTGGTAGAGTGCTAAATTATTTTTGGTCCTTAAAATTTCTTTGTGCATCTTTGCCTTGTTTCAATTTATGGGAGAGTGCCATTAGGCACTCTCCCATAAATTGTAACAAGGCAAATCCTAGCAGATAAAATAATATCACTTCGAAGATAATCTGAAGCACATCCACAGAATATGAAGCTTTTAAATTGTGGTACCGGTACTCAGAGTAAAGCCCAAATATGGGCTTCCAGCATTCTACCAGTTAAGTGTCCTGCTTAAGAACACAACTCAGATGGCACATGTTGATCGAAGCATCAACTTTTCAGTTTCAAGTCCAAGGCTCCAACCAGTGAGACACCGCATTCACCCTAGATATACTATATTCATCTCATTCTTTTAAAAATTGATAATGGACCTTGATCATTCACAAAAAAACGTTATATAGGATAGAGATGGGCTGTACTGAAATTTTGAGTTCGGTATCAGTTTTGGTATTTTTAAGGGGTATGTCTCGGTATCGGTTTGATATTCAGTATCTGACTAGACTGTGATTTGCTGGTAGTAACAAAGGGGAATTCACATCAGGAAATACAGAATAAGTTGTTCTTGTTTGTATCGTTCTACCACATCACCACACCGCTGTGTTTCTCCAGTTCAAGAATAAATTGTGTAGACACGTTCTGAATACACTGAAGTTTATGGATGACATAGTTTGGAGATAAAAAAGAAAATTTCAATTATCAAGATGAGACATTACCAGTGCCTGGACTATGGATTTGATGAAATTAATCATAATACTTATGCTGTTTCCCGATCAATTGTAGGTTGAAGCTGGTGATTTTACATTGCTCATTAGGCCCCATAAAGTAGATCTTGTTTCTCAGGCCATTTTTTGTAAAATTGCATGTGGGCGAGCAGTTATTAATTTTTGCAATTATTTATTTGCCAACAAAAGTTCATATTCTTGGTTTGTTTTATGTTTTAGGCCTCATAATCTACAGAATAGCATGGATGGTGTTGTATTTCATCCCTTGAGTGCAAGAAGGCTTTGCAATGCTAAAGCACTGCAAAGCCTTGTTGCACTCAAGGGACCAATTTATCAATTTTATTAACTTGGGTAAAATATCCGACATAAACCATTTACTTTTGATTTTTTTAAGTTTGCATTGGTTATAAAAAGAGAGCATGCGGCAGCCAAATTGACCATCTAGGAGGGCTTGAGAAACAGATTCTTAACTTTTCTTTGGCCTTAATGTATGGGTTTTTTTTTTCGAAAAGAGTGTATTAACTAAATGGACACCCAAATACTTAACACAATTTAGACAATGTACACTCTTGAGTATCAACTATGATATAATTCAAACTGTGTTTGGCCAGTTGACAGATAGACCCAATAATATTGTAATTCAGTTTTTGTATCATTAGTTTGTGATGTTTGGTGTAATTACCCAAATGTGTTTTTGCCCAGGTATTTTTTTCAGCTGTTAACTCACAGCTGCAGTAACGTTCGTCATTATTACTAGTAATACGGATAGACTCGAGTACATAAGTGCGTAAGGACGATTTATATGCTAAACGATTTGAGTCGTCTCGTATTTTTATCGCAGAACACTGCAGAGATTTGTCTGGGAGTAACTCGAAATTAGGAAACACCTTTTTATTTTGTCTGCTGCATCAATAAATAATACAAAATATCTGTAATCACTGATGTTACAGTGATACTTACTATCAACTGGGAAAAGTGGGAAACTATCAATGTTTGATAATACAGTGGAATCCTGTTAATTGCATAGCCACTTTGCCAATCAAAATTATTTAATTAACAGGAGTATTCAATTAACAGGGATTGTGTTACTTTCCTGTATTCTAGAGATAAACTTAGCATTTATTCTATTATATCTTGTTTGACAGAGCTCCATGAGCTCTGTCAAACAAGATATAATAGATTAAATGCCTGTATTGGATGTACTAAGGCCAAATAGGTCTATAAACAAAGGAAAACTCAGGCAAGTCAGGGTAATTTCTCTACAGGTTACAAGATTTTTTATTCAATTAACAGGAGTTTACTCAAAAACCTATATTCAATTAACAGGTCAAATTGTATTGAAGGTATGGTAAATGGTTTTGTGTTGGGAAATTATATTCAATTAACAGGGATATACAATAAAGAGATATCCAATTAAGTGGGCTCCACTGTACCGCATTATGCTTTATTCGAAATTGAGTTCGAAAAAATGTTCTAAGTTTTGGAACTTGATTTATGAGGAAACGGTTTCTGGCATGATTAATATCATTCTTGTGTTTGAGTTTCATTTGAAATTCAGTTTGAAGCCAAATGACACATTACGACAGAAATATCGTATTTAAAACGTCAGTCATATTATATGGATCAATATATGTGCACGTTTGGGTGATTTAATCAAAATGTTTGGGTCGAAATTATTGATTTTATTGAAGCTCCACCCATGATTGATCACGTGACACAAACAATTGTTAAAGTATGTCCCTATAAAAAGTGCCGCACAATTCGAACCGTCGGATTAACTGGGTTGTTTCAGGAGCATTCTAAGAGTCTGTAGTAGTTGTATAGAGCTGTGTAAAAGTGTTCTAAGAGTCTGTTGTAGCTGTATAGAGTTGTGTGAAAACATTCTAAGAGGAAAGGTAACTGCATAGCTGAATATATATAGTTAATTCAAAGTAGAATTAAGTGATATTGGTTATTGTTACTGTGCTTTGATTTATGCATTTCATTTGACTCTTCAAAGTTATTTAATTTTAGAGTGTTGAATGAAATTGAATTAAAGTCTATACAGAAGTATATTAACTTAGGTAAATTAAATTACCTATAAGCAATTACAGTGAATAAACTGCTTTACGCAAGTTGTATTTTTAATTACTGTAGGTGATTATTTCCCTAGCAGTGCATGTAGCGTGACAGTTCTGGTGGGGATACCACTAGTATCAGCAAGTGAGCGTGTCAGCACAAACAAAGCTGTATGGTAGACAATTACTGTAGGTGATTATTTCACTAGCAGTGCATGTAGAGTGACAGTTCTGGTGGGGATAGCACTAGTATCAGCAAGTGTGTGTGTCAGCACTAACAAATTGTGTTATACACAATTACTGTAGGTGATTATTTCACTAACAGTCCATGTAGCATGACAGTTCTGGTGGGGATACCACTAGTATCAGCAAGTGAGCGTGTTAGCACTAACAAAGCTGTATGTTAGACAATTACTGTAGGTGATTATTTCACTAGCACTGCATGTAGAGTGACAGTTCTGGTGGGGATACCACCAGTATCAGCAAGTGTGTGTGTTAGCACTAACAAATTGTGTTATACACAATTACCGTAGGTGATTATTTCACTAACAGTTCATGTAGCGTGACAGTTCTGGTTGGGACTCCACTAGTATCAGCAAGCGAGCGTGTTAGCACTACAAAGCTCTTTGTTAGACAATTACTGGAGGTGATTATTTCACTTGCACTGCATGTAGAGTGACAGTTCTGGTGGGGATACCACCAGTATCAGCAAGTGTGTGTGTTAGCACTAACAAATTGTGTTATACACAATTACTGTAGGTGATTATTTCACTAACAGTCCATGTAGCGTGACAGTTCTGGTGGGGATACCACTAGTATCAGCAAGTGAACGTGTCAGCACTAACAAAGCTGTATGTTAGACAATTACTGTAGGTGATTATTTCACTAGCACTGCATGTAGAGTGACAGTTCTGGTGGGGATACCACCAGTATCAGCAAGTGTGTGTGTTAGCACTAACAAATTGTGTTATACACAATTACTGTAGGTGATTATTTCACTAACAGTCCATGCAGCGTGACAGTTCTAGTGGGGACACCACTAGTATCAGCAAGCGAGCGTGTTAGCACTAACAAAGCTGTATGTTAGACAATTACTGTAGGTGATTATATTTCACTAGCAGTGAATGTAGAGTGACAGTTCTGGTGGGGATACCACCAGTATCAGCAAGTGTGTGTGTTAGCACTAACAAATTGTGTTATACACAATTACTGTAGGTGATTATTTCACTTGCAGTGCATGTAGAGTGACAGTTCTGGTGGGGATACCACTAGTATCAGCAAGTGAGCGTGTTAGCACTAACAAAGCTTATGTTAGACAATTACTGTAGGTGATTATTTCACTAGCAGTGCATGTAGAGTGACAGTTCTGGTGGGGATACCACTAGTATCAGCAAGTCTGTGTTTTAGCACTAACAAATTGTGTTATACACAATTACTGTAGGTGATTATTTCACTAACAGTCCATGTAGCATGACAGTTCTGGTGGGGATACCACTAGTATCAGCAAGTGAACGTGTTAGCACTAACAAAGCTGTATGTTAGACAATTACTGTAGGTGATTATTTCACTAGCACTGCATGTAGAGTGACAGTTCTGGTGGGGATACCGCCAGTATCAGCAAGTGTGTGTGTTAGCACTAACAAATTGTGTTATACACAATTACTGTAGGTGATTATTTCGCTAACAGTCCATGCAGCGTGACAGTTCTGGTGGGGACACCACTAGTATCAGCAAGCGAGCGTGTTAGCACTATCAAAGCTGTATGTTAGACAATTACTGTAGGTGATTATTTCACTAGCAGTGTATGTAGAGTGACAGTTCTGGAGGGGATACCACTAGTATCAGCAAGTGTGTGTGTTAGCACTAAGAAATTGTGTTATAAACAATTACTGCAGATGATTATTTCACTAACAGTCCAAGTAGTGTGACAGTTCTGGTGGGGATACCTCTAGTATCAGTAAATGTGAGCGATAGCACTAACAAGCTGAATTATTAACAATTACTGTAGGTGATTATTTCACTACCAGTGCATGTAGTGAGACAGTTCTGGTGGGAATACCGCTAGTAACAGTAAGTAGTGAGAATAAGTATTTGTGACAGATACTGTATGTGATTATTTCACTAGCAGTGCATGCTGTGTGAGTTTTGGTGGGGATACCACTAGTAACAGTAAGTTGTGAGAATAAGTATTTGTGACAGATGCTGTAGGTGATTATTTCACTAGCAGTGCATGTAGTGTGACAGTTCTGGTGGGAATACCACTAGTATCAGTGTGAGCGATAGCACTAACAAACTGAATTATAAACAATTACTGTAGGTGATTATTTCACTAGCAGTATATGTAGTGTGACAGTTCTGGTGAGGATACCATTAGTAACAGTAAGTTGTGAGAATAAGTATTATTAACAAGTCTTGTGACAGATACTGTCGGTGATTATTTAGTTGTTGAAAATAAGTACAGTGGAATCCTGTTAATTGAATAACCACTTTGCCAATAAAAATTATTCAATTAACAGAAGTATTCAATTAACAGGGATTGTGTCACTTTCCTGTATTCTAGAGATAAACATAGCATTTATTCTATTATATCTTGTTTGACAGAGCTCCATGATATAATAGATTAAATGCCTGTACTGGATGTACTGAGGCCAAATAGGTCTATAAACAAAGGAAAGCAAGGGAGAGTCAGTGTAATTTCTTGACAGGTTACAAGATTTTTTATTCAATTAACAGGAGTTTATTCTGTAACCTATATTCAATTAACAGGTCAAATTTGTACTGGAGGTATGGTAAATGGTTTTGTGTTGGGAAATTATATTCAATTAACAGGGTTATTCAGTTAGGAGATATCCAATTAAGTGGGCTCCACTGTATAATCAATATTTAACATGTCAGCTCTATTATAGATTTTGCTGATTAAGATTTGAATAGCTATAATCATTTATTTTATATATCTTAGTTATTATAAGAGTTGAATTGTCTGGTGCTGTAGTACTGTGTGCATAATAGATATTTGAAATCCACTTGTTTTATTATTGGGAACCGTTTATACTGAGTTTGAAGAGTATAAACTGCATAATTATAGCATTGGGGTCAATAGTATTAAGTGTTATGATTCATTGAGTTATGATTTGTGGTTTTGGTGTTTGTAATTGTTAAGGAGTACTGTGTGGTGCATAGAGTGCACAGAGACACAGTTTGAGTTATTGAAGTCTATAAGTGCATGTTATACTGGTTATAGTGTGGTGCAGACTGCAGACAGCACCGATACATTATATTTCTGTGTTGTGCAGAGGGCACAAATGCAGTTTATTACCAGTTAGTGTCGTGCAGGTAGCACAGGTACACTTTGAGGTGTTTGGGCCTTAATGCTATGCATGCTAAGTCGCAGCTACTGAAGTAAGTCCTCATTTCGCATGAGATAATTAGAGTTCAAGATCTGAGAAGGCAAATACTGAAATATTTGTGGTAACACTGTGTTGTGCAGAGAGCACAGGGACACAATATTACTGAGAGGTTTTTTTAAAGTTAGTAATTAGGGTTATATTATATTACTTGCGTGTGAAACCTGTTTTGTTTGATAATGTTCTGTATGGGCAAGAGCCTAGTACTTGTTGTGCTAAGTTGAAATTGACTGGTTTGAACTTCACTGGAATGTAAAGTTGAGTTAACTGTAGTGAAATTCATAGTAAAATTGAGTTGAACACATCAAGGGAGATTACTCTACTGTCTTGCTCATTTTCTGTCAGCTTGGACTCTTAGAGATTTCAGCTTAAGACAAAGTTAGAGATTGAGAGCCATAAAGATAGAGATATTTTGGTGTGTGCCAAATTTTGCTGTTGTGTCATATATAGAGGATCTGTAATGAGTTTCTCTTTGATATAAGATTTATGAAACGAGTGTAGACAATTTTATTTTAGCGAGCCTCTGGCGAGCTAAAATAAAATTGTCGAAACGAGTTTCATAAATCTTATGTCAAAGAGAAACGAATTTCAGATTCTTTTTATCACATGACACACACAAACGAACTTGAACCGATTTATTTTTAACGAGTCTGTGTTCCCGTACATGGAAAAAGAAAATTAACCTACTTTCGCCATGTTGACTGAATGCGTTCAATACTTCCGCTTTACAAAATAGTTCTCAAAACAAACGGTCTTATTGACATTTAATAAACAGACAGCAACAAAACCCTCATTAGTAATTCAATTGTCAACAATAAGAGAAGCAAATCCAAAGAAGGGATTTGCAATTTCTATATTTTATAAACTTTAATCCGAGTCGCTGCCGGACACAATGATGCGCCTACGTTTCTGAGCGGGTTGGGCTGATGATGTTTCTGAGTTATGAATGTGTATTTCAAAGTGCCCACCATAAATGTTGCCTGTGAACATATTCTGTAGTCAACCCACAAATTGTGTGTTTCGATCAATGGAATTTGTGTTAGAAATTGACTGGTTTTGATAAACTACATCTGTGTCCATGGATTTAGGATATTGAGGCGTATTTTCAGTTTGAAGATTGGAGTTGGAACTTGGATAACACACGAGAAATTTGTTTGTGTTGTTGTTCATTGATATGGCTGTATTTGTTAATTGACTGGATATTCTTGTGTCCTGTGATTTGCATAATCTGGTGAGCAGGGATGTTATTTTCACTAAGTTTCTGAACAAGATGTTTGCGAGCACTGTGATTTGTAAGTTTCTTTTCCGGTGATAGACCAGCTGCTTTTGCCATGCGCTTCATGATGGAGGTAAGTTTATTTATTCCAATCGGCTGTCTTTTAAACCACTGATCACCGACATTCATAATATCTTGTGTAGTGTGTGTTGCTATATAAAAAGGGTCACTTTCGTCACTGTAACCAGAGGGCCTTAAAAGAGAGTACTTTTTATAAATATTCACAGGACACCTTTCTGGTAAATCAAAGTTACACCACATTCTGGGTGGCACACTTCGAACATCTCTCACATTGTCACCAGGGCGAGTTTTTGTTTGTCTTTCTATAAACTGTAAATATTCCTGGCCATTTGGGTCCTTGTGCAAACTGACATCCCCCCAACACATTTTACGGTGCTCATCTGAGCCCCGTAAACCAAAGTGAATAGTGTTTAAAAACCACAAGGAGTTTATTATAGATTCGGGTGTCGAAGAACCCAGTTGACCGCTTCGCCACAAAATGTCAATTTCATTGTCACTTATTGGCTCCGCCTTCTTTTCCCGATTGCCCAAGCCACTTCGTTTCAGTTGTCGTTGTTTGGCCTTCAATATGTCTCTCACTTTCACAAATTCTACACTGCTAACTATTGTGTGGCCATAATTAAAACGTTTTAAATTTCTGTCAATACTGGAAATTAATAAATCCACGCAACGAGCTTGGTTCATATTCAGAGCCGTCAGATTTTCTGACTGACAGGATAAATTTGCATAAAATAACACACAGTTCACTGGGCGGTATGTTGTGAATTTCACGATGCTTATTTATATTATTGCTTTGAAGAAAATTTCTTACTAACTTCATATCATAAAAGGTCTTGCTTAAAGTGTTTTTATTTGTTTCTTTTTCAACAAATCCATCTATATCTGCACCGCTGATATTAACAAAACGACGCTGTTGAGTAGCGTCCGTTTGCTTAGCAACGCCGACAGTTTCTTGGCAATCTAGCGTCTGGTAGCGTTCACCGTGTAATGGGCTCAAACGTTCTGCCGAGAGAGTCACTTCAAAGTCGATACCTATTATTTTCACAGTGTATAACAAGCCTTTTGTGGAATCAATGATCTTAACAATTTCCCCTTCTCCTTTTCCATCTATTTTCACAATTTCCTTCACTCGATAGTTAAGTACACGCGACATGTTTTGTTTGTAAACAATGGAGTGGTACAATATGAATATTAATTAGGTGATGAGGCTTAAAATTCAGCCAATGAAAATCCTTGCAGGTCATATTACACGTGTTCTCATATAGAAGAATATCAGATGGACTTTTTCATTGAACTTTACAATAGTCATGTGATAAATACATATATAGATATTGATATATTTATGCATTCATTTTGCTTGTTGTGAATGAATTAGTAGTAGTTGAGATTTGTATTTTATTTTCTAAGTCATTGTTGGCTTTTGAGCTCCCCATCACACTGAAGTGTTTATAGAGTGTTTTCCCCAAACATGGGGTGGTGTCATCCTGACTGTGACAATGCTGATTCACTATTTGCCGTATTTTTGCGTATCACTGGGCATCCGGTGACCCATAAGGATATTGCGAATAGGAAGTAGCAGCCTTAGGGGTCCTTTGGTCGCTGGGGTTCCATCAGGTCTCCCAACTCCTATACCCAAGAGCTCCTGGGCGTCACACATTTTTAGCAGATTCTGCTTCTTCCAGTTTTTCATGTCATCAAGACAGTTCAATATCAGAAGTGAAATTCCCTGGTTGAAAGGCCAAATTCAATACATGACCCATTAGCACAGACTGTTACATCAACCAGATATTCGGATATCATTTTAACCAAAGTCAAGTCATCAGCTGTACACAAAATACAACCAGCACAGAAACCCTTGAGAAATGCACAAAGAAAACCATTATCCACTGGAATTATGCCAATACTGGTTTCTACTACCTGTAACAAAATATTATGACCAATCATATGAAAGACAACACACAAGGTAATCATCGCCATAGCGATGACAATTCTGTCTGTCCATGTTAAAAAAAAACACATCATTAGACACCTTCACAAATGCAGTTTTAGTACTGAACCCCCATCCCCATTGGAGGCCAACTGATATGCAGGCAGTAAATCATGGCTTTCTCTATGATCATTTGCTTTTTATCAGCCACAATGACTGTCACATTAACCATTAATATTGCTTTCCCAATTTGACCAAGGAACTTCATTTGAACAGATAAATGTCTTGACCTCTCAAGGAAGCAAAATTCCAATATAAAATCACTGTAATCCCCGATTCATTAGTAGATTTATAAAAGGCTTTGGTCATTGTGGAACAAACCTAAAACACGAGACATCCACCACTTCATTTCAACAATTTTGAATACTAGTCGGGGGGCGCGGTAGCTCAGTTGGTAGAGGTGCAGGCTGCAAGCAGAGAGGTCCTCGGTTCGAATCCCACCTGCAGCAACTGCGTTGTGTCCTTGGGCAAGACACTTCACTTTCATTGCCCACGTGGGGGCACGGTGACTCTATGTACTAAGGCGTACTGCACGTTGATGGTGCACCTGTCTTCAACTAATGCTAACCCTACTTGTGTGGAGTTAGTATGTTGGGGAGCTGACAGTTGCTCGTCATTGCTCGGTGGTTCTCTCCGGGTACTCCAGCTTCCTCCACCCGTAAAACTGTCGTGGTCATGATTAGCCATTGTGCAGAAATATGTGACCTTAAACACCAATAAATAAATAAATAAATATAATAAATAAATATGAATACTGGTCTACAAGGATGTCTTGTGCCAAGCTCTTGCTGATTTTGACAATGAGGTATTCTTGAAGCTGATGAAAATGTAAAGGCTAACAGATAATGGACAATGGTTGCCAAATGATGGTGTAGATCGCTTTCCGCTAGGTGAGCTAAAATTAATCTTATTGTAGATTGGAAAGAACAGAAAAATGCCCCATATGTTCAGTAGAATGGTATGTTTATGATATACAATCAAAAGAATCATTAACTTGGTTTATTGTGTGAAATAATTCAATCATGGTTTCAAATCATCAGGTAAAAAAAGTGAAAATAATGAACACATTCTTCTCTTTCTTTACTTTGCACCAACTCACTGCAGAGTTCATACAAAAATTTGCTCACAAAGTTCAAGGGTTTTTCAAGGGCTTCTCTCTTTTTTTTCAAGGGCTACATATACTATTCAGCTTGTTGTATGAGCTCTAAAAATCTAAGATTCATGTGACACGGATCTGACTTTGGAAGTCAGGAAGTACTGGTACCCAAAGTGTGATCTGTGTTACAGTAATCTTGGTAAAACGTTCCATACTTTTTTATGTTTTTTTTTAACTGAGCGACACGAGCGCAACAAACAAGTAAAAGGCGAGTACACATATCTTTACAATGCCCAGGAAATAACTTGGTATTCAAGGGTTTTTCAAGAGATTTCTGAAAGTTCAAGGGTTTCTCAAGGGCTAATTTCAAATTCCAGGGTTTTTCAAGAAAAAAATCATTTTCAAGGGTTTTTCAAGAGCTGTATGAACCCTGTACTGTTAACTCTTTGCACACTACTGGCGGGTATTGCTGCCCAAGACAGGAAATCTCTTGCCACTAAAATATGTAAATTTTCAACTGGCCCTGAAGGTTGTATCGACTTTTTGACCAGAAATTTATTGAATTTTCCAACAAATCTAGTTCAGGGGTCAGCCTGGCAGCTGATTTTAGGGAGAAGTGACTTGTCCCTCCAGAGACTTTAGGGAGAAGTCAGAGGCCAGGAGGGAGAAGTCAGTGGACATGAGGGAGAAGTCAGAAAAAAACATAAAATGGACATGACATCGTCACAAAATAAATGTACATAGAGCTGCATAGAGGACACAATTGTGGAGAAAAAAATGAATACAAGTTATACAAACATATATACACACACAAAACTAAGTTATGTAGGTTAAAATCCTCCACCCTCCCCTACAAAAAATTGTGTTGTTCATGGTTTCTGAATACCCTAACTCATTCCCTAACAGTGATGACTAGGGTTACCATGCAGTTGATGTTGCATTTGCCTCAATGCAGTGTATTTGAAATTTAGCATTTATTTATTATTTATTTATTGGTATTTAAGGTCACATACTTATGCACAAGGCTAATCGTGACTGTGACAGTTTTATGGGTGGAGGAAGCCGGAGTACCCGGAGAGAACCACCAAGCAATGACAAGCAGCTGTCAGCTCTCCAACATCGTAACTCTGAACTCTTCACCGCGGCACAGGCAGGGTTAGATTGGTTGAAGACATGCGCACCATCGACGTGCAGTATGCCTTAGTACACAGCGTCATCGTGCCCTCATGTAGGCAATTGGAGTTAAGTGACTTGCCCAAGGACACAACGCAGGAGTGCGAATCGGTCGCTGAAATGGTCACCCATCCAACTACTAACCGTGCTCGACGTTGCTTAAACCTTTACCCAACGCAGACGATATCAAAATTTATTATTTTAAATATCATTTCTTAAAATTTTTCAAAAAATTTCCAACAAAACCATATCATGTGACCCCTCGTTGGAACGAGCTTGACGAGCTCGTTCCAAAGAGGGGTTACATGATATGGTTTTGTTGAAATTTTTTGAAAAATAATATTTTTTGAACTGCTGAATTTTCATATTACGCGGGCGGATGCGGCCAATTCGTTGGGTAAAGGGTTAACTTCGGTGATCTGACGAGAACTGGTTACTGCGACGCCACGCACCCAGAAATTTAGCATTACCCATGGTGAGAGTGTTCTTCTCTGTAATAGAAGGTATATTTTTTTTAAAAAAATAAGCCGATTAAATCGTCAGATGTGTACCCATACGCGCAACTAGTAGAAGGCTGTTATTATCACAGGATCAATTTTGTGGACAGGTAAAATCCATGTGAGGGCATTTTGTCAGGATCAAATTATCAGATTTACACCCAAAACTATACAATAGCTCGGAACATCAGAAACCTGAATATATAAAGTAAAATAACAATCCAAGCAATATTTTTCAAAAAGTGATTGGAGAAATTTTCAATTTGAAGGATAAAGGGTTAATATCTCAGGATCAAATTATCAGATTTACACCAAAACTATACAGCGCGGCACATCAGTAACCTGAAAATATATATAAAGTAGCATGACAATTGGATTGATATTTTTTGAGTTATCTCATGCCAAAGGGATTGGAAGAATTCTCAATTTGATGGATAAAGGGTTAATATCTCAGGATCAAATTATCAGATTTACACCAAAAACTATACAGCTCGGCACATCAGTAACCTGAACACAAATATAAAGTAACATGATAATCCAAGCAATATTTTTCAGATTATCGAATGCCAAAGAAATGGATACGAATGCCGGATGGACAGACAGACAGACAAAGGATGGAAGAACGACGGAGGGCCACCCCGGATGCCGACATTATGTGTACCATACATGGTATGGGTACACATAAAAATATTTAAAGTATTTAAAATAAATTTCAAGTTCACATAAGAAGCTGGGTCATTCATGGTTTCTGAATGTCCTAATTGAATTGAAAAGCATAGTTAAAAAAGTTTTCGACATCCTTCATAAATTAAGAGTCATTAACAATTTGAGTTAATTTATTTCTAAGGTAAATGACAAAATATTTCAGTTGTCTCCCTTACCTGCTGCGCTGATTGATAATACTCTGTTCAGAAAAATGACAATTTCTGCCAACCATCTTACATTGACATGTGCGATTGGTGCTATAAGGCCTGCCATTCTTATCCATCCTAATATGTGTGATTTCTATCGTAGCCTTATTACATTTAACCCCCTTCCAACACAAGTTTTCAAAGAAAAACTTTCAATGCAAATTGCGGGGCGAATTTCAATGCAACCAATTTTTCAGTGGCGTAGCTGTAAGCAATTTCGACGTTTTATGGATGAACTGTCTCCAGCACATTTTTTTGGTTTTGAAACGGTGGTTAATTTTAATAAATTCTAATTAACTCGATGCGTGTCTTGTGTGATTCGTTGTTTTTGCTGACACTTTTGTTTTAGCATTTTGTGCTGGTTGCTATCAGTTGAGGCGTATTGCTCGAACGACTATGCCATTACAACTTTTTCAAAAATATAAAATTGGGCTAGTTTAGGCTATTTGTCAGAGCCGTATGACTGATTTTAACAGCAGCCATGTTTACTTTTTTGTGAATGCGAAGTGTTGTTTTTTTGGAAATAAAACATAAGAAAATACAATAAACTGCCATGTCTCCCAAGGATGTTTTGGAGGGCAACCCCAATGTAAGCCAAGGCGACTTGAGGAATGACAAGGCGACTTCTTGGCTGACCCCTGATCTAGTCGTGTCTGCTTTTAAGCAGCCATGACTAGATTTGATGAAAAATATTTTAAAAATACTCAGCGGGTGAAGTTAAATTCCTCTAGAGAACCAAGTCAGTCAAATTCCTCGTTGCATAATGGGAAAACAATGCAGATTAAATTTCGGTATTTTGACATCAGATACAGAGGGTTAAGGACTGTCCATTTTCCAGCATATCCACTACTCCACATTATGTTAGTCTAATGATGTAGCATGGAAGTGCTTTCTAGTAAAGCTGTGTCTGCCTTAATACTTAGACTTGATTAGAAACCACAGCCAAGGTTACATTCTTTTGGACAAGTTGGAGTACATCTCCATGTTGGGGTACCTATTCTTAGGCCACAAGGAGTGTCAAAGTCAGAAATATGCACCTGAACCTTGAAGCGAATGAAGCAAATACAAGTTAAAAGGTAAAAGACTAGAAGGAGAATCTCTCGCATAAGCACAATGTACAAATGCCAGAAAACAGGATGCAGATGTTTAAAGCAAGCATGTAACAACTAATCTAAGAGATAAAAGTTGGTTGTAGGAAAAAAGCTAGAAACTTGTCAATTGTTTTATGGACTCAGTTGCCACAATTCAAAGACAGAGTAGTCCATCCTAGGAATTTAATGTTTTGTTACAGTAAGAACCATTTCCATCATAAATATTTTTATTATAAATGTTTATACCACAACTGAATTATTCTTTTACCCTTTACTTAACAATCTGCTTGTGTAATTTCCACATTGAGCAGTTGATAAAATCCATTTCCAAAAATTTCAACAAAACCATATCACGTGATCACTCATTGGAACGAGCTTGCCAAGCTCATTCCAATGAAGAGTCACATGCATATGATATGGTTTTGTTGAAATTTCTGGAAAAATATGCAAAAATAAGGCCACACAAAGTAGATTTTCTGTTTCTCAGGCCATTATATGTGAAATTGCATGCGGGCGAGCGGTTTTTTATTTTATTTTTTATTTCAGTAATTACTTTTTTGCCATCATAAGTTCATGTTCTTGGTTCAAGTATTAGGCCTCATAATCTATTAGGCCTCATAATCTACAGAATAGCATGGGTGGTGGTGTATTTCATCCCTTGAGTGCAAGAAGGCTTTGCAATGCTAAAGCATTGCAAAGCCTTCTTGCACTCAAGGGACACATTCATCAATTTTTTTAACTTGGGTAAAATATCAGATATAAACCATTTAATTTTTATTTTTTTAAAGTTTAAATTGGTTATAAAAAGAGAGCATGCGGCAGCCAAAAGGACCATGCGGGAGGGCCTGAGAAACAGATTTTTTAAATTTTTTTAGGCCTAATATTGAAAATAATATATTTTGATATGGTGTTCTTTGGGTAAAAGGTTAATGGACACTGTATTGGCAATGGATTCTCAGTTGATGACATTTTTCCATGAATATCAGTTGATTATGTGCATGCCAATCATATGATATTCAAACATCGCATATTGATATAATGCACTATACTTGATTTTCACTATACTTGATTTTCAACAGCCCTTTTTTGCATTTTGTTTATGTTCTCTAAATACATAGATACCAATGCAAACAATATTCTGTTTTTCTGATTCAATGCGACATCAGAATCATAATTCTTTTGCTATACCCACTTGCAAATGTGTTTCTTCTGTTGTTCAACTAATGAATTTTTGTACAAATAAATGGTTTAAAAATTATGTTTTGTCATCTTTTCGCAATACAAAACCGAATCATTTGAATGAAGCAAAGCTGATGTTATTTTTACCAAGAAGGCAACAACTTACACAAGTACAAGCACACATTACAATCAGATGAGACTAGATTTCCTATCAGGAAAGAAAATGTTTCTGTTTTTATCAAAGAAGTAAACATAAAAATTGAATTATGATTGTTCGAAATCGTTGTTGTAATGACAATGATAGAGCACATGGTTCATAGTAAATTTGCCTGTGATCAATGTTTCATCACTTCATGGATTTCAAACAACCATAATTTAATTCTTGAATATTATACAACTGATTTTATTTTCAATATCCCTTATAATTTATTCGAAGTCAAGAGATTCGATCAGTAATACTCTTTTTCTTCAACTACTTGCCTCAAATTGTAAAGCCAGATTCTGAGGTGAAATGATTTATCAATTAATCTGTTCAAAATTGGTTACTAACTTTGTCCAGTTATAATATTTTTATACTACAACCCATGGCCCAGGCTAGCTGGTGCTAAGTAAATTTAATTCAGGGCCAAACACAAATTTTGCACCCCCAATCCCCAAAATTTGCATACAAAACCAAAAACATCAAGTCCTATCTGGTCCTCCATACTTCTGTTATCTGCACATGTGCAGTATCCAGGAAGGTACTGAAATTGGCACCAACCATCATTCTTTGTTTGGCCCTAAAGTCATTAACAATCATCTGACATCTGTGCTTTAAAATCTCCTTTTTTGAAGATGCCAGATACAAATCAGTGAAAGAATTGGTGGATCCAAGGCTGTAAATGGATGATGGAAGTGAACAATGGTGGCTTCAAACGTTCAGGGCTGTAACTTTATAATAATTATAAAAATTATTTCATGTTTCCCAATTTCGGGACATACGCCTGACGTCATCATTCTTGCAAATGATTAATCCACTGTTTGTTAAGGGTTCCTTCCCTATCCTTCCATGACACCCTCCTGTTAAACTCCTAAGCTTTTTGGCTATTTTTATGGAAGTTTTTTTATTAAATTTCTTGGGAGTTTAACGTGTATTACAGAATGTTTATCCCCATGGTTATGGCCTCACCCTAGGGGTGTTTGGTCATTTTGGTCTTGCATCTTCTATCCAATGTTTCGTTTTTTCTTTGTATGAAGATCTAGCTTTGCATCGGGTAGCATTTAATCGGTTACTGACTTTGGGCCTTTTTGTGTGCCTGATGTCTTGTTTCCATTTTTTTCCTTTGACGTTGTTTACATTGGCAACGTCCTCAAATATATGTAGTATTTATTATTATATTATTGTAGAATTACTATAGGATACATTGATTATGATTCCGGTGATGTAGATAAAAAAATTTGGATTTTGTCCACACATAGGCTCTATCGGGATGCCCTTGGGCTCATGTTCCTTTGGAAATGTTTTTATAATTTTTTCAAATTTAATTTTGATTGCTATTATTCATGTATCTTTATCATATATTTTGTTGTGGAGTTTGTAGGAGTGCTATTGACTTTGTCTTTTGACTGTAATTATGAAAGCCTACTGCTCTAAATGAAGTCTTCCTCAGATTTACATGCTTGTTGCCTTGCTTGTCGTCAATGCACTCCTACGGATTATTGTCCTACTTGTGTACATTGGGATGACAAATGGAGATGGGTGTCATGGTACGTTGTTGGCGGTGAGGTTTCTATGCCGGAGCTCTTACCGCAATATAATTCTAATTTTTCAGTTTCTATTTCAGAGGAACAAGAACATGGTGATGGTATTGTGACACCCATCAAAAGTGTCGTCGCGCTCTGATGAGCAAACAGAGCTTGCTGCAAAGGTGCTCATGAATATTAAGCAAGGGATAAGGCCTCTAGTGTTCTTAATCCTTTGCAAGCAGCTAGCTCAACTGGTGAAGTGGTTACTCTGTCTGTGGGAGCCGTGACACCGAGTAAGTCCGTTGCAGTCGAGGGAAATGTAGATTTGTGTAGAGCGAGCACCTCAAAAACTAAAACTCACACACCGATGACGGAAATATAGGGAGGAAGTCAGCAAGTTTCTCTTCGGGATGCTCGGCGAGGTCTGATAGACCGCAAGTGGGAAAGCTTTCTCAAACCCTGCAAATTTTGGGGCCAAATGTTGTTTTGAGAAACTTGCATGAGCCAGCGCATACGTCAACACCCACCACTCAGGACGCTCCATCTAGACTGCAGCCGGGGCTGGCTACAGTCAAGGCTTCCTCTGCTACGTTAGTAAATCACACACAACGGCATGCTAGCTAACTGACTTCAGATATCCAGCCAGCTGCGTGAAGAGGGAGCCAGTCTTCACCCGTGAAGTCAGACCATCCGGTAGCTAGCGATCCGAGGCTTCGTTCATTGGGACATGCAGAGAAAAGATCTACCTCTGGATCTCCGTCCCAGGAGCAGCAAGCGGCAAAAAAAACCCCAGAAGACCACTGCTCCTAAAGCCTTGGTAACGCACTTGCTGCCGCAGATTGCGCAGATAATCGCAGCATCCCAGCAAGTGCAAGAGCAGGCTTCCACAGACTCCGGTAGTGAGCTGTCGGACAGTGCTGGGTCGGTTCAATCATTTGCACATGCAGAAGCGATGGACCAAACTTCACAGCTGAATCAGTTGGATGGTGAAAGGGACAAGGGAGAGGATTACCCTTCCCTTTCGGAACAACATATAGTAGCAATGAATTTTATTTATCAATACTATCCTGACATTGTTCCACCTGACTAGCAAACTGCGACTACTAGAGAGAAACCACTGTCATCTCAGGACAAAGTTTTCGTGCGGAGGAAAGAGGATGTTCTTTGAAACAATCTTGGCAGGTGTCGGAGGCCTTCGGCCATGTTAACGACGCCGTATTCAACCTATCTAGTGCCAAGAAGAAAGGTGGTTTCTTATCGACATCTTCTATAAATATACCGTTCCTTGGACCACGTTCATTTAAAACGGTCGGAGATGTCCAGAGAGCTCCTCTGTGTTTAGATGAGCAGGCCGGGGATTTAGATATGTCCCTACCTGCATCATTCAATATACGCTCGTAAGTGATGGAATGTGCTATTTCGTCCAATAGAGCAAATCTGGATGCAATGTCCTATGCAGATCACCTTACCAGAGCTATGAAGTTACAGCCCTGAACGTTCCAAACCACCGTTTCTTCCTTCCATCATCCCACTGTGTCCTTGGATCCACCAAAATCACCATTGATTTGTGTCTGGCATCATTAAAACTAAGATTTGAAAACACAGAAGTCAGTTTGTTGTTATCTGACAGAGGGCCAAACAAAGAATGCTGGTTGGCACCAATTTCAGTGTCTTCCTGGATACGGCGCATGCACAGATCACAAAAGTATGGAGGACCACATAGGACATAATTTTTTCGGTTTTGCATGCAAATTTTGTGGATTGGTGGGGCAAAATTTGTGTTTAGCACCAGCTAAGTCTGGGCCATTGGCTGTTGTATAAAAATCTAAATTTTATAGTAAATTTCCTTTCTTATTATACCTACCACAATTGTTTACTACAGGCTTGCACTACAGTGGAAGTCCCTAACTCGGATAAAATACTCTCTATTTTTGTCTTTCCCAAGCAAGTTGGGAAAGAAAAGTGGTGCAAAAGCACCAATAAAAATAAGCCAAAACTGGGTCGAGTGCAACCGGCGCAGACCCAGTACGGGACGCTCTCTCCCAAGTACAACTCCACGACTTCTGTTGCCAGTGCGCATATACCGTCTCTAAAGACTCATTCTTTTTGAATCCGTAAACGTTAGAGTTATGTGATCAGCGGGGAGGAAAGATTCTTTACCTGTAAAGAAGACGGGAGGGCCTCCATGTAAACAATTGTGGTAGGTATAATAAGAAAGGAAATTTACTATAAAATTTAGATTTCTTATCAACCTACTCACAATTGTTTACTACAGGCTGAATAGACAAAAGGCTGGAGGGAATCGCATAACCAACCCCCACATAACCCTAGTGCACTGGAACCGTGAAGTAGATGGAAGAGGTCCCGAGGCTTATCAACCATAATGTCGCAATCATTGGTAAAGGACAATGAAAAGAGACATATGAGCCTGTGTGACACACAGACAGAAAAAGGGCAGTAACAGCACAAGGCTGAAACTGACCTTCAAGAAGCCTAATGGCTATGGCAGACAACAGCCTGAGCAGAAGAAAGAGGACCCAGGGCAAAAAGGTCCTCCGACTGCTCCTGCAACTGGCGTAAATAAAAGGTGGAGAAAGTAGAAGCATTTCTCCAGTAGGCTGCCTGCATAACATCCGACAACTTGACGGAGTTAGAATAAGCCCAAGAGGTAGACAGTGCCCGCACCTCGTGGGCAGAAATACGATTGGTAATACAATCGCCAGCTGCTAAACGACTATAAGCCGTACGAATAGCAAGACAAATCCATCGAGAAATGGATTGAGGAGAGATCTTCTGTCGACCCGGAATGAGAGACAGAAAAAAACATTTTCTGCCTTTCCGTATGAAGCGTGTCCGATCAAGATAAATGCGAATAGCACGGACCGGACAGAGCAAAGGGCGAGTACCCTCAACAGAGGGAAGAGCCCTGATACAGATAGGAGGAGGAGTAGTATCTGGTAACTGATTCTTAGCCAAAAAGGAGCAATCAGTGGTAAAAGTAACACTGTTGGGAGAGCTCCTAAAAAAGGCCGGGTCAACCGAGAGAGCGTGAAGGTCTGGCCGAAGCAAATGCCATCAGAAAAGCCGTCTTATATGTGAGAAATTGCATATCCACCTGGGATAAAGGTTCGAACGGTGCCCCCCCTCCCCCCCCCCCCCCCCCCCCAAGCAAATCAGCACCCACGAAAGATTCCATCGTGGAGTAAGCTGCAAAGTCCGAGGCCTTTTCAAAGAAAAGTGCCGAACAAGCTTGGAGAGGTAAGGATTAGTGCCGATACGACGCTTCCCCACATAAGAAAAAGTCTCTGAAAGCATAGACCTGTAACCCTTGATGGTAACAGGCTGAAGACCCCGAGAATCAAACAGATATACCAGAAACTCCGCAATCTGTGAAATCGAAGGATTGGCATAATCAACAGAGTGATCAGCACACCATCGACAGAAGACCTTCCATTTAGCTGCATAAGCTAAACCAGTGGAGTGCCTCCTTGAAGAAGAAATGCACTCCACTGCTCGTCTCGAAAAACCTCTACGGAGGAGACAGGACCTGACAAAAGATATGCGTGAAGGCACAATGAAGTCGGGTCGACGTGAAACCTCCTCGGCAAAGAAGGTCGCGACGTAGCGGGAGACGTGCCGGAACCGCCGCCATCAGCGAGCGGAGCTGATTGATCCACACCCGCTGAGGCGACAGGGGAGCGATCAGAATGATTCGACAACTGCAGGTTCGAATTTTGGCGAGAACCTGAGGAAGAATCGGAACCGGCGGGAAGGCGAAGCCGACTAGACCGTTCCAATTGAGTGATAGAGCGTCCACGGCAAAAGCCAGAGGATCTGGACACGGGGCCACGAAAGTGTCCACCTGATGGTTCCAACGAGTCGCAAAGAGGTCGATGTGGGGACGTCCCCAGAGATCGCAAAGCGACTGGAACACTGCCCTGTGAAGCATCCACTCGGTGGAAATAACCCTGCCCTGTCGGGACAGGGAGTCGGCTAGGACGTTCAGACGACCAGGAATGTGACAAACAACCACTCCAGCGTGAACATCCTGAGCGAGCAGGAAAAGATCCTGAGCTAACTCGTACATCGGAAGCGAGTGCGTGCCGCCCTGGTTCCGAATGTAAGCAACCACTGTCGAATTGTCGGATAGTAGAAGGACCTGGCGATTCGACAGGTGAGGGATCCACTGCCTGAAACTCAGAAGAAGAGCAAGAAGCTCCTTCTGGTTGATGTGTAGAGCTGCTTGATCCTGGTCCCACATCCCATGTAGGGAAAGACCGAGAGGATCCAACGTCGCACCCCATCCGAGATCGCTGGCATCTGCCGTCAGAACGCGATCGGACGTGGGTAAGTCCAGCGGAACACCCTGCGTAATCCACTGAACATCTGTCCAGGGAAGAAGGTGAGGATACAGAGAGTCCGGAAACGGAAGCACCTGATCCAGAGAATCTACATTCGGTCTCCAACGACTGAGCAGAAAGTGTTGGAGAGGTCTGACACGCAGGAATGAGATCCGTCACCGAACCGCAGAGACCGATCAGCCGGAGAAAACTCCGAGCGGTCGCGGACCTGGACTGGGACAGAGTCGGAGCAAAAGCTGAGAGAATCACAGCCTTGGCCTGGGGAACAGCCACCAAATTGAATTTGGTTTGGAAAGACATCCCCAGATGACAAAACAACTGAGAAGGGACCAGGTCCGACTTCTCCTCGTTGACTCTGAATCCTAGCGACGTGAGCAAGCTCAACAGAGTGGCGACATCCGATTCCAGTAAGGCAGCATTGGAATGCCTCTGGAGGATATCGTCCAGATATGCCGAAGTAGTCACCCTGGACTGTGTGCGATGGAACGCTATCACATGCGATATCAGTCTGGTGAACGCCCAAGGAGCCAGGTTGAGGCCGAAAGGCATGGCCTTGAACTGGTAAACTCGCCCCAGAAAAGCGAACCTGAGATACTTCCGTGACGCCCGATGCATCGGAACGTGGAAGTAAGCGTCTCGCAGGTCGATGCTGGCTGCGAAATCTCCCTGGTGAATGGATTGGCGGACCGACCTGAAAGTCTCCATGCTGAACTTGGGAGCAATGATAGACTGGTTCAGGATACTCAGATCGATAACCGGTCGGAGTCGGCCGTCCTTCTTCGGCACCAAGAACAGGCGGGAATAGAAACCCACTGACTGAACGTTCTTGACGACCTCGATCGCCCCCTTTGCCAGGAGATTGGCAATCTCCGTGGACAAAAGTTCCCGACGTAAAACGTCTGAAGGAACTGTGGTTGGAAGAGGCACCCTTGACAGAGTGGGGTGCCGTCGGAAGGATATGCGCAGCCCAGACCGAACAACATCTAACACCCATGGATCGGATGTGATGGTGGTCCAATGGTCTGCGAACTCTGCTATCCTTCCTCCAACCTGGGACGAGTCGAGGTGAGGACCTTCATTTCGAGCCCCGACGAGGCCCGCGAGAGGAGAAACCACCTCCTCTGCTAAATGAAGAATCCTGAGACTTCCCTCGATTCTGCCGACCCCTACCTTTACCCTGTGAGTAAGAAGTAGAGGCGGCGGCAGAAGGACCAGCCTTTTGCTTCACAGAGGAAGCAGAAGGGTACTTGTTAGGCTTGGAACGGCCCTTGCCTCCCCGAGAAGGCTGATCAAGCTGACGAAACAGCAGCTGATCTTTGGAATGACGTAGGACGTCATCCCGGACCGTCGACACGGAACCATGGAAAAGTTGCGGACCTGCCAAAGAAGCAGATCGAAGAGTAGCACGCTGCTCCTCGGGAAGGGATCGTCCTGTGTCCAGCACAGCGTCCCTTCGAACTAATTCCAAATTGGCCGTGTTACAGGCATGCGTGTGAGTAAGGTGCATAAGCGCCTTGGACAGCACACGCCTGTACCTCGTCAAACTTATCTGGAGGCAGATAAGCAGCCAAAGCTGAGACGACGTGATCTGAGAGAGAAAGCATGCCAAGCATCTCTCTAGATAAGCCCAACGTGGACTCCAGAGTCGTCATTGGAATGACAGCAGACTTGGGCTTGGAAAGCCCGAAGGAAGTGGAGTCCTGATCCAGAACCGTCAAAGCCTGGCAGACTGACGGATTGGTGGAATCGTAGGAACGATAACGCACAGGAGGCAAAAAGGTGTCAACCCTGGTGAAGAACGAAGTCTTCAAAGCCTTCAAAGCCTTGGAATTCAGCTTGGCATCCAATGCTGAAAAAGCCTCAACCACCTGTACCGACTGGCACGGTCGAAGGCGCCCAGAAGCAGGTTGCTCCAAAGGCTGTTGGCGCGCGACCGATGATCGCGGCCAGGCTGACACTGTCGGCTGGTTAGCAGGTTTGAGATCAGGCAGAAACCCAAACACAAAGTCAAGAGCCGCCCCCAAGTCCGAAGACTGCTGGCCCTCGACCTCAAGCATGTCGGACTCCTCCCCAGAGTCGGAAGACACATAGCCCATCGTGGGCAAACCAGCCGACGCCTCCCATGGTGTCGGGACACCAGAGGAATCGGAAACCGGCCTGTTTCCAATCCCGGGAGGCGGCGCCAAAGGAGGCGCCTGGAAACCACCCATAGCCTCGCTGGAAGCAACAGGAAGGCTCTTAGAAAGAACCTGAGTGAGTAAGGAGAGGGCCTCCCTAAGCTCACTGCCTGTACCGACCGGTTCGACAGGGGAGCGAACCGGCAAAGTGGCTTCACCTCTGACCCTCTTAACCAGCGAAGGGTCACGATCCTCCAAAACACCCGACGCGGGACGACAGGCGGCAGCCGAAACATCTGAAGGCAGACGTGTATACGGGTACGATGCACCCCGAGGATCAATATTGCGAGAACTCATGAGAGTCACCGCGGACCTCTGCGGGGCAGAAGGTCCAGGCTGCACAAAAGGCGTTGGTCCCCCAAAACTGGTCGCGTGACCAGAGTGAGTAGACGGAAACGCCACGGAGTTCATAGTGTTTCCACTACGAACATCCGAATCCAAAGACACAACTGTGGTGCTCGACGGCGAAGAGACCACAGCGATGGGCTCGGCCGGCAGCCCCTTCCGACTTCGCTGAGTTGAAGTCAGGGAAGGCTGAGGCCGATATCCCACGTCTACAGTATCGGACAGTCCTGCAGTCCCCTGCAGCGAAAAGCCGAGGCCGGCTGAAACAGATAACGAAGCAGACGGGCCAGCAGCAGTAGTAGATACGTCGAGAGTCGTTGAGGCTGGTGAAATAGTGGAGAGAGCACACCGGCTCGGCTCCGAAGGAGGAGTCACAACCCTAGTGACAGCCTCAGATGTCGACTGGAGGGGGACCGTAGTCCCGGAACCAGGCATCTCTACACCAGAACACTCAACGGCTCCCGCAGTATCCACCACAGGAAAACACTGCACATCCCCCACGGAGGAGGAATAACTCTCACCAGACAAAGTCGACTCGGGAGGCCCCGAACGACCACGTTCTCCTTTCCCACGGGAGCGGGAGGCACGGCCACGAGAACGAACGACACGGTTTACTAACGCCCAGAAGGTGGAAGACCATGTTCCACAGACACCACACGGCCGCTCGGCCGAACACCCATTACAGGAGGAACAAGACAAATGTACATCGTCCACATGCTTTGGCAGCAGACATTGCCCACAGGGAATTGTCCTGGGCATGATAGAGGTGAGAGGAGCAGAGAAGTGGAGATGAGAAAACAGAACACCCCCAAAGAAGAGAGAAAGGTGACAGAAACAAAGACCCCAGAAGGTCGACCGGGAACCACCCAACAGGAAGACTACTCTCAAAAGAAAGAAGAAACACTGCAGGAGTGGAACCCCGCTGACACCTAACTCTAACACAATTAGAAAATTTTGCAAAAAAAGCATTAACAATAATTGTGAAAAAATCTAAGTCCGAACCGCGTGGCACGCGAAATTCGCGAGCGACTCGAGAGAGAGCAAATAAAAATACATTATGGACATATAATAGAAAAGAGAATATATAAAACACTGTTCCTGAGAATACAAAGGAAACACTGTGGTATAATGAATCAGGAATCATCAAACATCGAGCTGGTGGAACACTGATAAGCGTGCAAAAACATCTCGACACGAAGCGGATTTTAAAAAGAATGAGTCTTTAGAGACGGTATATGCGCACTGGCAACGGAAGTCGTGGAGTTGTACTTGGGAGAGAGCGTCCCGTACTGGGTCTGCGCCGGTTGCACTCGACCCAGTTTTGGCTTATTTTTATTGGTGCTTTTGCACCACTTTTCTTTCCCAACTTGCTTGGGAAAGACAAAAATAGAGAGTATTTTATCCGAGTTAGGGACTTCCACTGTAGTGCAAGCCTGTAGTAAACAATTGTGAGTAGGTTGATAAGAAATACATTTTACAGGACGAGCAGTGGATGCAATTTCTAACTGCAGGTGGACCTCCTCTTCATTGAATTACGCAGCGAAGTGGAGGGTTTTCTTCCACTGGTGTACGGACCAGTCTGTAGACATCTATGATCCGTCCATTCCACAGATTTCCAATTTCCTGGTCTACCTGTTTGACGTACTCAAACTGCAGCCCGTCACTATTAAGGGCTATAGGTCTATGTTATCAGACACTTACGCTCATCATGATAACTTGGCTAATGGATCAGATACTTCTTTATCCAAGCTAGTTAGAAATTTTGCTATCAATAGACCTAGAAGCCTCAGAATAATTAAATGGAATTTGGCTTGGGTTCTGTTGAAGCTTCAAGAAGCTCCATTTGTTCATGAGCAGTTAGACGATGTAGAGTTCAAATTCTTGACCTATAAAATGGCCTTTCTCTTTGCCTTTGCCTCTGCCAGAAGAGTTAGTGAACTTCAAGCATTATCTGTCGATGATTGCCATTACCATAGTGTGGGTAATACTATTACCCTTACTACGGGAATGGGATTTTTGGCTAAGAATCAGATTCCGGATAAGTGCCTGGAACCTATTATTATTAAGGCTGTACCGTCCTCGGATAACCGTACACCTTTGCTGTGTCCAGTAAGAGCAATGCGCATTTATAAACGTCGATCAGATTTTATTAGAAAAGGAAGAATAAGATTCTTTCTTTCGTTGATTCCTAACAGAAAAGATATATCTGTTCATTCTATCACTAGATGGATTCAGTTGGCAATACGCATTGCCTATGAAAGTCTATCTTCGGATCAATGTTCTGTCTACAAGATTTCAGCACATGAGGTTAGAGCACTGTCCACTTCTTGGTCTTATTCTAACAGTATAGGCATTACTGATCTGATGAAGGCTGCATACTGGACACAGTTCTCTTCATTTACCAAGTTTTATCTTAGAAATTTAGAGTCCATTTCCGGTGACCTTAGATCTTTGGGTCCTCTTTCTGTTGCTCAGAATGTCGTCCATTAATTTTACATCTACAAGGTGTTTAGGCAGTCTACTCGAGCACTGACTCCGTTTCGGCAGTCTACTCGAGCACTGACTCCTCTTTCTGTTGCTCAGAATGTCGTCCATTAATTTTACATCTACAAGGGGTTTAGGCAGTCTGCTCGAGCATTGACTCCGTTTCGCTGCCCTCTTCGCTCTGAGAAATGTATCCTCAGAACAAGGGGAGGGGGGGAGAGACGGTTTTTCCCTCAGGTTATCTGGCTTTATAGTGAAAAGCAAGGGAATACCTCCTCCAGGGACAGTAGTCCAGCATTGGTGCTGGGTAGTTTTAATGTATAGCTCGGTGTGAAGCAATAACTATGTCTCATTTATGTACTGTTTTTAAAGTGTAGCTCACTGTGAAGCAATTGTATATGTTATGTGTCATACAGGAATTAATAACACATTTAAATGAGCATTCTCTGGACTAGCTTTATATATTGGATTCCTTCACCGAATTAGCATAATGGGTTATGCTGGCATTAAATGGAGAAATTATGTAATGCTCAATTACATTGTTGGTGTTATGTCATTCTCTTTTCTAAAAAAAAAAGAGGACATATGTAATTCCTATGTCTTCTCCTATTCTCCTGTAGGAGCTATTCTTTATCGAAGTAACTGAGAGATTGGATTTTCCTTTAAGTCCTAGGCCCTCCAGCCTTTTTACGATTCAGCTAGTCTGGGCCATTGGTTGTAGTATAAAAATATGATAAATTTTAAGTAATTTGTATATTTTTTATACTTACCAATGGCCCAGACGGGGATGGACCTCTCATGAGTGGGCACTCATACCTCCCCGCTGATAAAAACATTTAGCAAGCACTGTAGAAAGAATGATGGTTGGTGCCAATGTCGGTACCTTCCTGGATATTGCGCATGCGCAGATAACAAAAGTATGGAGGACCAGATATGACTTGAGTTTTTTTGGTTTTGTATGCAAATTTTGGGGATTGGGGGTGCAAAATTTGTGTTTGGCACAGAATTGAATTGAGTTAGCACCAGCTAGTCTGAGCCATTGGTAAGTATAAAAAATATAAATTACTTAAAATTTATCATTTTTGCTACTGGTTAACAACTCAACCTGTCTGCATTATGGGATTCAGACAATGGGAAATACACAGAATCCAATTTATACAAATCCTAAATAAAATAATAAGGCCTCAACATCCTGCAAGATTTGCATTAGTTACATTCCATGAGGTAATAGTATTTTATGCAATATTTATGTAAGTTGAATTCTGAGGGATTTTTTATGTCTGAATCCATTTCTCAACAAATATTTCAAGAGGTTGCGAGCCATATGACAGTTTCTGGACAGGCCAGTCAAAATGTGATGTGTAAATTGATCGAAGCGAAGCGCTGAGGTCAATATGCACATTAACAATTTACCCAAAGAATCGGCCGCAACTGCCGGCGTAATATGCAAATTCAGTAGTTGAAAAAATATTATTTTTCTAAACATTTCAACAAAACCATATCATGTGACCCCTCGTTGGAACGAGCTCGTTCCAACGAGGGGTCACATGATATGGTTTTGTTGAAATTGTTTGAAAAATGTTTTAAAATTATATTTTAAAAAAAATTTTGATATCGTCTGCATTGGGTAAAGGGTTAACCCTTTATCCAATGCACAGAATCTCAAAATTTATTATTTTAATTATTGTTTCTTCAAATTTTTCAAACAATTTTCACAAAACCAAATCATGTGATCCCCTCAATGCAATGACCTCAATGAGCTCATTCCAATGAGGGGTCACATGATATGGTTTTGTTGAGATATTTTATAAATTTTTGTTTTTCAACTGCTAAAATTGTAAATTATGTGGATGTGTGGAGCTGATTCATTAGGTTTGTTTGCTTGTTTGTTGGTGGTTAACGTCACATATTTATGCACCATGGCTAATCGTGACACAACATGGAGATGAGGTCAAGTTTAGTCAATCGTTGATCAACATGTTGCCCATTTTAGAGAACTTTCACCCCAAGCATTGGTGACTGGTCCTATTTTACGAGTAAAGCGGAACTGGGTTACCACAGTAAAAAAGTGCTGCCTACTTCCTGGGGTTCCCACGGGGAGATTCATTAGGTAGAGGGTTAAGCAACCAGGCTATCAACTACTACATTGCTTGCAACTTTATGCAAAATTTGTTACATTATACCAAAATTACAGGGTGGGGGGTAGAGTATCAGATCAAGAACAATTGTCTCCTCCATATATTCTGTTTTTCATATTTCCATTTTTCAGCAAGGAAATTACTCTCTCATGAAGAATGTGTTTACATAAATTCCAACAAGGTGGAAAAGGTCAAATTTGTCCTTTAAAGATAGATTAGTTGATTATGTTGCATGCCACTGATATCCCTATTTTTCCTTTCAGGATTTCACTCACATTTCTGCAACAGCATACAGAAATGTTTCACCATCAAACGTTTATGATGTTCTTGCATGTATTACAATTTTCAAAATGTTGTCATCTGATTACAGGCCATATCATAAAATATTGGCCAGAGAAACTATAACAGATTAAGAGGGAAATAAAAACAACAGGCCCCAGGGGGCCTGAGGGTGCTCACCTGACATGGTAGTCTAAATATCAAACCAGGGACTTGATTTGAATAAGCTGCATACGCCCTCCTAAGAAAAGCATATACCAACTAGATGAAGCAATTGTGCGCACACAATACACAGGATCTTCCTTCTATTTTCAGTTCCTGCACTTTTACGTCCCAAAATTGAGATAAATGCATAAAAAAACAGATTTTTTTTTTATTTTTGTTCGGAAATTTTCGAAGTCCCAAACAAAATATTTTCAGACTAAAATTTTTTTTCTTCTTCTTAAAATTGACCAAAACGCATAAAAAAACAAAAAACTAATTTCCAGATTTTGGTCCAAAATTTTCTAAGTCCCATCCGAACCCCAAATTTTCAATGTAAAAAAAAATTGGCCCCACCCCCCCCCCCCCACCCCCCCTCCTCAATATAAGCAGAAACCAAATTTGAAGAAAAATCCAAATGCTCCCTATATAACTGCTACTCATGTGAATTTTCATTGAACTGCAGCCAGTGGCTTGGGAGAAAATGATCCAAACACCACCTTCACAACGTACGCCGGACAACAGACAAAAAGTGATCAGAAAAGTTCACCCTGACTTTCAGTCAGGTGAGCTAACAATGGAGATGTAATATTTTACAAGATATTTTCATCTAGATCCTGTCTCCATTTTCACTGTTCAACATTCCAGCACATGTATATTCTCTGTTCCAAAGTAATCAATGGTTAATTGGTAGTAGAATGGTTATAACTAAATGGTTATAACTAAATGGTTAATCAGTTACAGGATTCTCTGACCATTTCAGAACTAGCCAGAACTACTGTCAGAAGAATGACACGGAAAATATAAATAGACTGGTTTATCAGTTAACCCCCAGAGGAGGGTTTTTTTTTCATTTTTGCAACATTTTGACAGTCTACATGTACATCCTGTGGCTGTGCTGTTGTTTCTGGGCACATCTTGGCTGCCTTTATTGCCAGCCAAGACACAAATGTCAAGGTACTTAGAATGTAAGCTGCAAATTTACCCAGAAGAGTATATGTTGGGGCACCTGCTCTGTTACAGAACACAGTTATCAAAGTCAGAATTAGGCCTTTATAGGTAAAGGTTAACCAACTTCCATAAATTAACAATTTATATAATTTTTTTTTTCCAGAAAGGTGTCATTCCCAATCTGACAAGCTATAAATTGCATAATCTCTTCCAAAACACATTTTATTTCTTCTCTTTGGAATGAGTTCATCCTGCTTATACTACAGTACAAGTCAAAATACGTTGTAGGATAACTGCTATAAACTGCGTATCTTTCTCTTCCTATACTGATAAGATCAGAATCTGACATCATTTTCTGAAAAGCTCTCAGTGAAATGAATACATGCTAATGTTGAATGTACTGGGGCCAAACAGGTCTGTACATGCAGTTAACAGATTCAATTTGTCCTGAAGGAATGGTAATTAGCTTGCAGTTTGAAAATTAAATTCTGTTAAGCAATCTTTAATTACGTGGGACCCATTGTAGTGAATGGTGATTGCTATTTTGAGAGATGAAGGATTAATACTTAAACCCGCCTCCCCTCTCCCACACCCCTCCAAGAGAGTGGTGGACAAGTGGATAAGTGCGCTGGTCTCTCGTGCCAGAGGTCCTGGTATTGATCCCCGATAGAGAAAAGTTCTCGAGGTGTCTGAACACTCTTGGTCAGCATCAATTGTGGGGTTGATGCTGTCACAGCATACCATCCTATTGGGTGGGGACATAAAATGACTGTCCTCTGTGCAGGGAGAAACACACTCTGTGCAAGCTAAAGATCCCTTCGTTGTATTTCGAGAAGAGCAAGCCCACGAAGATGCCACTACAAAGGTCATCCCACACACCGCCGTCATTGAGCAAAGGAGAGGCATTAATATAAGTTGCATAACTTGTCTGCCAATCCTTGTAAAACAAATAAGATTAAATGAACAACAGCCCTACAAAAAAAAAAATGTTTTGATTCTCATGGAATCCCTCACTGAAACTGAAACCCATCACTGGACATTTTTATTGCCTTGCAGTATTTCGTTCCATCATTACTACAGTAATTGATTCAGTGACCAGGCTTCAATATATTAAAATGAAGAGGATAACTGAACAAGCAAAACAATTTAATTTTTAAAATTAAAGGAGTTTATTTCCATAATTATGCACTTTTTATATTTTCTGTGTGTTAAAAGACAGTGAAAATACTCTTAATTCATGCTCACTGCATGCAAGAAAAAAAAAATAAAAACCTCCCTACTTCACTAATTTGAAAACAAAATTGCCTGAGAATTAATTTACTTATTTTATTTGGCCTTAACCTGCAAAGTACATTTTACAAATATTTTTTATCGAAAATTTCAAAAAGATAACTAAAGAAATCACTGGTGGAAGAGTTGATTTTTAGAAATCGAAATTTGGATAAAAGTGCTAAAATAAGGAGGGGAGATCTGCTTTCCAGGACAGGAATATCTGCCAACAGCATGCAAAAAGTTAAGAAGCATAAGGGATCTACTGATTGAGGGAAGAATGAAAAATGCAAGCAATAAAATTAATACCCTAGAACTAAGCTGTGCAGCTCCAACAGATCTCTGAAAGAAACAATATGCAAAGTGAAAGAACATGAAGGAATGTGAATAAACATGAACTGCATAATGCGTTCAGTGTCTGTAGAAGCCAAATGATTGACACCTTGTTAACCCTCTGCACTCTGATGTCAAAATGGCAAGGTTTTCAGCAGCAAATATTCCCCAAAATGCAGTTTGATATTTAACTAAATACATCTTGCTTGACAAAGCTCACTGAACTCTGTCAAAGATATATAGAGGATATCTAGTGTTTTTGAGTGGATACTGAAACTTATCTCATGAGTAACTCGTGCGAGCGAAAATAAACACTTATCTGTCACAAGTGAGAAAATTTTTGGTATCCACTCAAAAACACTAGATTTTCTTTTTATTATACACTTTTTATAAGAATCTGATAATTCCAGTTGTTTCAACCTTGCAGTGATGCATGAAAGTAAACAGCACACTGAATCATTGATACATGGAAGTGATTTAACCGATACTCGGAACAGATAATGTCTTGCAATCTGATTCAGCTGGTGGGTTTCTAATCCAAACATGGCCTGAAAGTCTGTAATACAAGTTTTTGGCTTGGTACGTCCTTTCAAAGGACGTACCAAGCCAAAAACTTGTATTGCAGACTTTCAGGCCATGTTTGGACTAGCGGGTTTCATGCATCAATACAACGTGAATACGTGTTGATTGGAAATGATTGGTATCCACTCAAAAACACTAGATTTACTTTTCATTATACGTTTTTTGGAACAAATTGATCATTTCCAGTGATAATTTGACTTGTATTCACCTTGAAGTGATGCTTTGAAAGCCACCATTTTGATTGATACCGTGAAAGTGAAAATTTCTATATCTTCACAGTGGGGGATACAATTTCTATCTTTTCGCTATTTCTTCGATAATGTATCGTTTAGCATATAATAAAATGGGTTAAATTCATAGTTAAACAAGAGAAAAACAAATTGATTGGAAAAAAGTCTGCGGCACCACCTGTGTTTCAGGGGTTATTTATTTATTTATTTATTGGTGTTTAAGGTCACATATTTCTGCACAATGGCTAACCATGACCGTGACAGTTTTATGGGTGGAGGAAGCCGGAGTACCCGGAGAGAACCACTGAGCAACGGCGAGCAACTGTCAGCTCCCCAACATACCAACTCCACACAAGCAGGGTTAGCATTGGTTGAAGACAGGTGCACCATCGACGTGCAGTACGCCTTAGTACACAGCGTCACCGTGCCCCCACGTGGGCAATGGGGGTGAAGTGTCTTGCCCAAGGACACAACGCAGTAGCCGCAGGTGAGATTCGAACCGAGGACCTCTCGGCTTGCAGCCTGCAACTCTACCAACTGAGCCACCGCGCCCCCGTTTCAGGGGTTAAATATGTTGCAAAGTGAGGAGGTTTCAGACAGTCACCTCATCAGTTCTCTTTGCATTGATTCTGACTTCATCAATGTGATTAATACTAATCATAAAGGTGCATATGAGTGGGTCAACATTCAAATAATTCTGAACTTACCTAACACCCAAACTTAATGTTTTTTATACCATGTTCGCCTATGTTACTACCTGTGAAAAGCTTCTACTGCGGTTAAAAAATTTTACACCTATAGTAGGAAGTTCATCCAACTTGACCTTTGATATGACGCAATTTCCGACTTTGATACATTCACACTTCGCGATGTTTCATTCAAACATACGACGTTTTGCGGTACTATCTACTACGTACAATGACTTATTAAGTTTAAAATACCTAAAATTAAATATTTAAAATAAAATTTAAGAAATGTTAATAATAATTTGACTGAAAAAGCAAGGTAAATTCAATCAACTTTCATGATGTGTCTAGCTGTCAATCAAGCATTCAGGTGCAGCCATTAGTACTGCCCATGCACTGGTGTAGATGTAAACAAAGCAAGCCGAGTGGTTAAAACCTTTATCCTACTCGTGGTTTAAATCTGATTACCGGCCCTAGTATCTATTTATTTCATATATATCATTGCATATATATGTTATACATATAGCAATACATTTATTTTATTTATTATTTATTGGTTATGAAGGTCATTTTAAGCATCTTTGGCTATCTCATGACCACAACATAGGGATGAAGTCAAGTTCAGCCAATTGTTTGTACCTATGCTGCCCACTTTGGAGAACTTCCACCCCAGGTATTGGTTTTGGGTTCTATTTTATCAGTAAAGCTGGCTACCATAGTAAACAACTCTACTTCCCCAGTTCCCACAGGGAACGTATATTGAATAATGCATAGTATACCTTATATTGATTAACTCTCAACCCATCAAATATTTTTTTAAATGTTTTTTATTAATCTAGTCATGGTTGTGAAGCAGCCATGACTAGATTTGATAAAAATTTCATTAAAGTTGGACTCAAGAAATTGATAGTCAAAAAGTCGGTACAATTTGTAGGTGAAAATTTTGTTACGCATGCTGAAATTTGACTTATTTTAGTGGCAAGTGATTTCCTGTTCTGGGCGGGAATATCTGCCAGCAGCATGCAAGGAACTAAAAGGGAATTGACTCAACAATAATGGTAATGAATCTTTCAGGCCCCCACCAACTGTCCTTATTATGTTGCTTATGAAATTCTTTCCTTAAATTGGGAAGGGTGCAAATAGGATACATACTCTTATATTATAAGTGGGGTTCGAGTGAGAAATTTTTCAACAAATCTGTTACAAAAAGAAATAAGGAGATAACCTAACATTAAGTAACCTTGTTGCTCAACAATCTAATCTTGTTTGACAGAGCTCATTGAGCTCTGTCAAACAAGTTGAGTTGTTTAAATTCCTAGTTGCAATACGGGAAGTATTTGCCTGAAATTTTTGGTATTTTGACATCAGTGTGCAGAGGTTTTTAAACCTTCGCCCAACGAATCGGCTGCATCCATCCGGGTGATTTACAAATTAAGCAATTGCAAAAATTTATTTTCCCAAAAATTCAACAAAAACACATCATTGAGCTTGTTCCAATCATAGGTCAGATGATATGGTTTTGTTAATTTCTTTTTTCGTCTGAAATTCGGTACATGTACTATTGATAAAGGGTTATGGGCATCACAATGACTATGTCAATGGCTAGGTAAACACGCATGTATTGGTGGTGGTGCTTGGCAAAAGAATAATCATGCTCGATAACAGCCAAGTTCAAACCTTTATGAGTGGAGTTCAAGCAGGGATTCTGCTATAGAGGCAGGGGATCCATTTTAGGGACCCTTTCCCCTCACTCAGTTTTCCTTCAGACCCTCAATGTTTTTTGTTAATAATTAACTGAAGAACATAAACATCATCATTACAGAAATGTATCAGATACATCTAAATGCGATATCCTCGTGGTTGTGTCATCATTGAGCTGGATAATTAAATGAGAACCAAAAGTGCAATTCTTAGAATAGGTGCTATTAATAGACATCTTGTGGCTGTGACAACAGTAGATTGTTCAATTAAATGAAAACTGAAAGTAGGATCATGACTCATGGTTCTTTTCTTGGAATGCATGTGACATACATTCAATACATGCACAGTGGTATACAAGTGCCATGTTGTATAACACAAAAACTGTGGAACGATAGTCATATAACAGTCTACATAATATTTTTATGCTTCGTGCACATGTGTGTTTGACTGTTGTGACCTCAATTAAATACCACAGTAACATATGCATTCAGGAGAATAAATGGGCTTTTAATACTATAGATAATATACAATATTAGCATTGCATGGATACATTGGTAACCGGTTTGTAACCAGGTATTGGGTCAGCTGATTTAGCACTAGACTTTTTCCCCAAAGCTCCATAAAAAGGGACCCAACATTTTATCCCTAATGGAAACACTGATTCAAGCACTGTTACTGGAAGTTGTGGATACAACCACTTTTTTCACTGATAACAATGAAAGCACCACGTCAGTCCTGACCCCGTGTTACACATACAGTAGTCTATATAATATTAGACAAGTAATGAAAGCTTTTTTGCCCTGACCGATACCCCCTTCCCAGTTCATTTGTGAATTCGTTCATTGAACAAAGATTCATCAACACAGTTTTCTTGTACAGCTATCCACAAGGAATTTAACTTCATGTTTATCATACATTAACCCTTTACCTAACATGAAAAGCAGACGACACTTGCAAAAATAATTCTTGAATAACTAATTTTTTTCATTTTTTGTCTCAAAAACATAGGTTATGACCCCTCGTTGGAACGAGCTCGACGAGCTCGTTCCAACGAGGGGTCATAACCTACGTTTTTGAGACAAAAAATGAAAAAAATAGTGAAAATTAACTGGCGATTTTTTAGAATAGCGCTGGCCGGTTTTGGCCGTTACGTTAGGTAAAGGGTTAATAATAATCAAATCATCATACTATGGCTTCTTTATTTGATAAAAAACACTCTCCGTTTGATTTTTTTGCCCGCGACTCGACGCCATTAGAACAACAATGATGGCGTGACATTTCGTTGCTAGGCTGTACAAAAGTTAACCCGGAAAGCGAAACTACGCACTGCGTTGTTCTTGTGCTGCAGATGACAGAACAGAAGAATAATGGATGTGGGCTATAATGTAAGAGTCTTCCCTACAAAACAATTGTTGCACCCCTGTCCTCGAGTTCTATTTATTGTCAAGGCACAACCAACTTGTTCGAACTTTAATAATAACAAAAACTGGTGGTTAATTTAAGACAGCGCTACCTTGTTGTCAGAAGTTGAAAATGCAGGAAGCTTTGAAAGGAATATGTATTAGCGGGCGGAAAGGGTATTAGATCTAGGCTATGGGTCTATATGACAGACTGGGAGGGGGTCAGAGTGATCTCATGGCCTGTATAAAAAGGAAATTCTGTTGCATCTCTTTTTTATAATGCCAGCTAGGAATCGTGACATTGACAACATTTAAATTTAATGCTGAACAACCTTAATCATAATAGTGTATTAGGCCCACTAGCCTTCATGCTGTTTGAAACGTGGAGAGGGGGGGGGGGGGTGGGGGTGATGGGTTGGGAGCGGCGAGGCTTGTTGTAGGCACATATTATTCAGACGAAGAACTTGGCCGATGAAGATATCTCGTGGTCTCGACAAACAATCTTTCCCGGAGACATTTTTTTGGAAAAAAAAAGAAAAACCTTTCTAGAAAACCCACAGTGAGCATTTGTGCGTGAGTTTGGGAGTCGGTGGGGAGGCAATGGCAGTGATGCTTTTGGGGGAACGCCGTTCCCCTTGACCCCTTCTACTTGCTGCTGCAAACGTTCTTCCTCCTCAATTGCCAAACTTGAACTGGCTACATCAAAAATTACCTGTTACTTGCATGATGAGTGAAACGTAAAATTAGAAGCTGGTGAATGGGAGGGAGGGGGGGGGGGGGGGGGCTTGTAGGCGCAAACTTTCAGATGCGGCGCTTGGTGGATGAAGATCAACAGCCCTCTGCCTTATTAACGGCCCTCGACTCTCGGGCCAGTAATAAACCCTCGGGCTTTTATTCATTCCTCTCGGGCCGGTAATAAACCGCAAGGCCCTCCAAACTCATGGTATTGCTACATTATTGGAAGATATCTTCAGAATCTGTAGTTTATGTTAACTTGGCTGCTCGCAGTTACTGGCTTTCTTGCCTCTAGATTCATGGATAAGCCTATTGTGACTTTTTCCCAATTAAAACAAAAATTATACACATCTGGCCAAACCATGGTCGGCCTGGGGATTTCCAGACCCCTGCCCGCGGGAACCCCGGGAAGTAAAGCAGTGCCTATTCACTGCGGTAAACAGGCTCTGTTTTACTGGTAAAATAGGACCCAGTCACCAATTCTTGGGAGGTGTAAACCCTCTCTAAAATGGGCAACATGGCTTATTAACGCTCACCCCTGGTGTTGAGTTGATATTCATGTTGTGGGTATGATTGGCCATTGTTAAAAAAAAATATGTGACCTTAAACACCAATAAATAAATAAATTGTCTAACCCCCCACCCCCCCCCCCCCCCCCCCCCCCCCCCCCCCGGGTGGAGGTCATACGCCTACATCGGGGGAATGTTGGGCGCCACCCCTAGATTGCGGCGCATTTCCAAAGTCAAATAACCTGAGAGAACGAAATAAGCAACACCAATGAGGTGTATAAATGGGGGTAGGCCTAGACTTTATTTATTTATTAAATTTTTTCCTTTGAACTAACCGTAACATTAGCTGCACATTTTCCGCACACGCAGATACTGCTGCCAACATGTCCAACTTCTACATACTTCCTTTTTCTTATCATAAATAGCATAAAACATACGACTGCAGTCTAAAAATTCACCAACTATCACTGAAAAGCTGATGACAAGAACTTGATCCGTTTCAGTATTCCGCAATCATTTTTAGACGGTATTTTTAGACATTAGAAACGTTACATCATCATTGTTGTTCTAATGGCGTCGAGTCGAGGGCAAAAAAGTCGAACGGAGAGTTTTTTTCTCAAATAAAGAAGCCGTAGTATGATGATTTCATTATTAATGTATGATAAACATGAAGTTAAATTCCTTGTGGATAGCTGTACAAGAAAACTGTGTTGATGAATCTTTGTTCAATGAACGAATTCACAAATGAACTGGGAAGGGGGTATCGGTCAGGGCAAAAAAAGCTTTCATTACTTGTCTATTATAAAATAGACTACTGTATGTGTAACACAGGGTCAGGCTGACGTGGTGCTTTCATTGTTATCAGTGAAAAAAGTGGTTGTATCCACAACTTCCAGTAACTGTGATTCAAGAAAGCGTACCAGTAGAGACTGACTTATATATTAAGGTAGGTAGATAGCACAAGACTCCAGACAAAATCTTGGTATCTAAATAATCATGTTATGTATACAATTGTAAGTATTAAATTTTATTTCATGCGTTTCTGTCGATAATCTCGTAATATAATGTGATGTAATTCATTGTTTCAAAGAGTTCAGAGAGCCCTTTCCAACAATGTGTTACATCACGTCAAATAAAAGTAGGTCATATCAGTTAAGAAATGAATACAATGACAATTCAACTGTTGTTAACCGACAAGGTATTTTAAAAAAAAATTTCATCTAATCTAGTCATGGCTGCTTCACAGCAGCCAAGACTTGATGTGATAAAAAATTGATGAAAATTTGACTCAGGAAATCACTGGTCAAAAAGTTTATACAATGTACAGGGAAAAATTGTGGTTAAATGTGCTCAAATTTTACTTGTTTTAAGAGAATTCCTGTCCTGATCTGGAGTATCTATTAGCAGCATGTAAGGGGCTCATGCCTACATGCATCTTATTTGAAGCTCTGCCTACAGAACTGTGTTAATAAAAGCAGACAAAGATTTTTTACGGAATTGCAACTGGGTTGCAGTCCGAGCTGGTTGATAGCCTGCTCACCTACACAGAGCACTATAGAATTCGACCTGGCAAAAAAAAAAATTAACAGAAAACATTGTATCTCAGATGGTATTTTAATGTTAACTCTTCACCTAACTAGACTAGAGTTTCCTAAAAAAATATTCTAGAATAGGTCTTAAAAAGAAATCCAGTTTCTTTGGCACCTCCCTTATTAAAATTCTGCAAAAATTTTCTATTGCTAAGCAATCAAATCTACACTGATAAAAGCCAATTCTCTTCAAACTTTGATGTGTAACAAATGTGATGGAAACTCTGACACATTAAAAACAACTGTTAAATGATTAACGATTCTCAGGTGAGTAAACTTATCAAATTTCTGAGACATTTTAAACTATTCAAATTGAAGAAAAAGAAAAAAAAAGAAAGAGCCTCCCTCATCAAAAAAATAAAAGATTGTCCGAGAAACCAAAATTATATTTTAAATAGCCACCACATTTTAAATTTTTAGCTGCAAAAACATATCTTATGACCCAAGCTTGTAACAATGAGGGATCATAAACTATGTTTTGAGACAAAATTTGAAAAAAAAATGATACAATTTGAATGGTGACATTTGTAAATAGCACAAGCTAGATTATGGTCTTTATATTAGGTAAGGAGTCCAAGCTTGGACAATAGTGGAAATCATTTAGTCTTATTCACAAGTGCATTGCACCCTAAGAGGATTTGCACTCCCAACATTGATTACCATGTTCTCTGGAGAAGATCTTGATCTGAGTGTACAGTATGGCAGCCATGGACTGATCACTTTCCACAGGTGGGCAATATTTCCACAGATGCAATATTACATTCAAAACACTAATTACAGGAATAATGATCAAAAATTTAATTAATGAAGCACCGGGTAAAACCCGGTGCTTCATTAATTTAAATTTTGCTGCGAATGATTTTTATTATCTTGTAAATGCTTGCATGGATTACGATCAGTCCATGTCGATTGTACTACAAGTGCTCCACATCTCATGTTTCGGAGGTGCACATGTTACAAGGAGAGACAATAATAAATAGCAAACTGTGATTAGACAATACACTGTGATCGTATTGTAAGAATTAATTGTATGACAGTGGTTACCTTTTTACTTTTTCTTTTCCAACTTGAAATACTACTGGCATCATCATTGTAATCAGGTAAATCTTCTTTCTCTCGTTGCATAACAATAAAATCATAGGTGCTAATACCCTTATATACTGAAACAGAACACAAAACACCAACTGTAATAATCAATAGATTCATTTATTATAACTCAGTCCAAGACACTGTGTATTTCTCCCATTCAAACATATCAATTCATTCAGCAATGTTTCCCTCTCATGGAACATTACCGGTCAATAATTTTTGCAATACATTCCAAAGATGCCGAAGGTAATGTCTAAAGCTGATTTAGTGACATCATTTTACTGCCAATTGGCTTTTCATTTACTTCTGCAATGATCAAATATGAATGGCAACAGAAGGTTTGCTCCAATTCCTCCAGAAGAGGCATTTATAGATGAAAACAATTGTCTGTTTTTTTTATCAAACCATATTTTGTATAATGTTTTATTACACGCCAATTCTATGTAATCCCAATCTACAGCAACACTAAACCATGCGGAAAATGAATATCTGTTCCACACATATGTGCAGATTGAAAATCGGTGACAGACTATTTTTAAATAGAAGAGAAATTTCACTGAATTTTCTATGAATCGTGCAACACAATTACAATTTGAATCGCTGGCGAGACTGGAAAATTATAAATTCATAGTAATTTGTATATTTTTTATACTTACCAATGGCCCAGACTAGCTGGTGCTTAACTCAACGTTATCAAGGGCTAAACACAAATTCTGAACCCCCCAATCCCCAAAATTTGCTTGCAAAACCGAAAATTAAAAAGTCCTATCTGTCCCTCCATACATTTACTCTCCGCACATGCGCAGACATCAGGAAGTGACCAGAATCATTCTTTGTAGAAGAGAGTACTACATAAAAATTCAGCGAGGAGGTATGAGTACCCACTCATGGGAGGGCCATCTCCGTCTAGGCCATTAGTAAGTATAAAAAATATACAAATTACTAAGAATTTATATTTTTACACTGTAAACCAATGGCCCAGACTAGCTGAATCGTAAAAAGGTGGAGGGCCTAGGACTTCAGAATTAGTAGATCAACATAATAATTTTAATTTCCTTTCACCTTGGATTACAGGATTGGAACTATTCCAATTCTGTAATCCAAGGTGAAAGGAAATTAAAATTATTAGGAATTACACGTATTCTCTCTATACAGTAATAGAGAAGACATATCATACAAAAGGAACCCAGTTCAAATAATTCCGTATACTTAGCATGAAGACTATGCTATTGCATGTAACGAGTTCCCAATTTTTAAGGTTAGCCTGGATTAAGTCCCAAAAATTAGGATGGCGAATTTGAGAATGAGAGAATATCCCCCACAAACATACGGCATATACAATAAAACTCCAGCTGTATGCAGGATATAATTACGGACAAAACAGCTTCCCTCATAGTTACATACCTATCAAGCCGGAGGAGAGGTAAAAAAGCACCCCCCCCCCCTTTTTCTTTTGAAGGAATCTTCAAAAAGAGGGGAGCGCTCTGGAATCAGTAAAAGCAGTACCAAAATGAAAGTGTCAATGACACTGTAGCTCAACTTGACAAACTTGAACTTGGTAAGTTATAAATGAAATGGCAAAATTGAAGATCATTGGTACCAATGTCATTTGTTTTGCCAGTGGCAACATTTTTTGACAGAAACCGAAGAAAATCGATAGCTCCCATCTAAAGGCCTCCCCAAACAAGCATGCCAGGTTTCAAAGCAATCCGATCATAAATGTGCCCTGTAGGGTGTATAAAAGGGAAATATTGTGGTCTGACTAGACTAAATTCTAAGAACGTTGGCTGTGGCAACATTTTTTGACGGAAATGGAAGAAAATCGATAGCTTCCATCTAGAGGTCACCGTAAATAAGCATACCAGGTTTCAAAGCAATCTAATCATAAATATGCCCTGTAGGGTGAGCCAAAGGGAAACATTGTGGTCTGGCTAAACTAAGTTCTAAGAATGTTGGCTGCGGCAACATTTTTTGATGGAAATTGAAGAAAATCGATAGCTCCCATCTAGAGGTCACCCCAAACAAGCATGAAAGGTTTCAAAGCAATCCGATCATAAATGTGCCCTGTAGGGTGTGCCAAAGGGAAATATTGAGTCTTCTGACTAAACTAAGTTCTAAGAACATTGGCTGCGGCAACATTTTTTGCCGGAAATTGAAGAAAGTTAAAAAATTTATAGTAATTTCTATATTTTTTATACTTACCAATGACCCAGACATAGCTGGTGCTAACTCTTAAAATATAGGGCCAAACACAAATTTTGCCCCCCCAATCCCCAAAATTTGCATCTAAAACTAAAGAAAACATGTCCTGAATGGCCCTCCACATTTCACCTCTACTGCGCATGCGCAGTGTCAAGGACGTTCCGAAATTGGCGCCATTAATCATTCTAATAACCAGTGCCTGGTAAGCACTATGTACTCAGCAGGGAGGCAAGAGTTCCCAACTCCTGGGAGGGCCATCCCCGTCTGGGTCATTGGTAAGTATAAAAAATATAGAAATTACTATAAATTTTTTAACATTTTTATACTGTACCAATGACCCAGACATAGCTGAATAGTAAAAAGGCTGGAGGGCCAAGGACATAGAGCAAGATGGAATACGCTCAATAATATAAAATAGAGTCATCCCCTCTAGGGAAAAAGAAGTAATAGGTCTTACATGTATCTTTCTTATTTATGATAAATTAGAAAGATACAACACCTTCCAAAATTGAGCATCATACATCCATGTACTCTATTAATATCCAATATAATCCTTATACTAATAATTTTTAAAGTAAGCCAATAAATAAAGTAAGTCTAGAGAATAGAGACTCTTATACTCCTTAAAAGTGTCTGAGGATTGCATAATCATGTCCGTTGACACGTGCTATATTCAAAAGCTATACTTTAAAAACTAAGACTTGAATGAATTTTTAAAACATAAACTTCTTACTAAACAACCATCCCAGTAACAGCTCAGAATTACTAACTCCCCTTGTTTTCATAGTAAAACAGGTGACCCAAGGGAACACCCTCCCCCCCCCCCCCTTTTTCTTGCCCTGGGTCAAATAGCCCAGAGCGAAGAGGGCAGCAGAACGGAGTCACTGCCGAAACAGACAGCCTACCTAGCTATAGTAGCAACTGTTAAGTGAATGACATTCTGAGCAGAAGATAATAGACCTAACAATAGAGGCCTCCAGAAATGGACTCGATATTTCTGAGATAAAAATTCAAGAATGTGGATGGATGAGCGCAATGAGCAGCCTTCAAAAATCTATAATAGCGACACTATTAATGTAAGCCCAAGATGTAGAAGAACTCCTACTTCATGAGCCGAAATCTTAAGCACAACTGCTGAGTCAATGATATACTATAAGCAGTACCGATAGTTAATTGAATCCATTAGCAATAGAATGGAGCGTAACGTCCTTCTATTAGGCATCAAAGACAGAAGAAGCTTATGCCCGTAGTAATAAACAGATATCTGTTTATAAATACATAAACTCTAACCGGACAGAGTAAAGGCCTATGCCCGTACGAAGACGGAAGGACCTTAACAACAATAGGTTCCGGATATTAGGAGCCTAACTCTTATGCAAAAATCCAACCTAAATAGTAAAGGAAGTAGTGATTCCGAAACTACGAAAGTGAAAATCATCCATCGATAGTGCATGAAACACACTGACTCTTCAGTAAAAGAGAAACCAACAGAATTACTGTCTAAAAGGTCAGAATTTGAAAACTACTGTTTCCAGAGGCTCAAATGATTACTTAGCTAAATAAGAACCGAAGTTAAATTCCATATAGGAATTTAATCTAAAGATTCTAAGTCTATTTATCAAAAAGTTACTAACTGACTTAGATAAAGAGACATAAGACTCAATTGTAAACTATCATAGAGTGCATAGGTATGAGGTAACATAAACCTATAACCTTAATAATAACAGGCTGCAGTATATCTTGTCAAACAGGTATACTAAAAAGTTGCAATGAGTAGTATGGAGGGATCAACAATATGAACATAGTGATCCCTACACCAACGACGGAAGAGCCTCCACTTTAGCCGCATAGAATAGCGAAGAAGAGGATCTCCTATAGTAAGAAATCGCGTCCAAAGCTCATCCAGTACAATGCTTACAATGCAATATGGACCACACAACGGAATACGTGAAGGTTGCGACCTTGCGGGTTGTGATAAAGATGACACGATTTACCCAGCGAAAAAAGATCCTCTCATTGAGGAAGATTTCGCGTTAAGTCCCACAGTAGACATCAGAGTAAATTACCCACTGTCTCTGTGAAGATAGAGATGCTATCAACAGAAATGTATTGTGGTTGTTTATCTTAGCAATACCTGCTGAAACAACAGCGCCGGAGGATACGCGTATCCTATCATTCCGTCCTATTAGATCAATAGAACATTAACAACATTAGCTCAGAGATCCGGACAAGCCAACACATACATCTGCAATTGATTAGCAAGCTGTGTCGTAAATAAATTATCATTGGGCGCTCCCATAGATAGCAAATCTGATTGAATACTTGTTTGTTGAGAGTCCATTCTGACGGCAACAAGCGACCCCTAAGTGAACGGGAGTCCGGTAAAACAATCAGACGACCCGGAATATGAGGGACCGAAACAGAACTTGGTGTACTATAACCAACAGACGGATTCTTTCCATTAAATTGAATAACGGAAACGAATGAGTGCCTCCCTGGTTCCGGAGATACGCCACTACTGTCGAATTAACGGACAGGATTTGGACATGCGTTTCTGAATAATGTTCATGCAATGACATAAAGCAAGCCTAAAAAACATTATTCCGCGGAAGATAATTGCTTGCTTAGAGACTGCGGAACCCAAAGACCCTGGCACTTCGAATCCGTTGGGATCAATATTATATCCCAATCTGTTTGACTGGCAACCGTCATAACCATAACACTCGGATCCGGCAACTGCAGTGGCACTCTCTGAGTCAACCACCGAATGTTTGCCCCAGTCTGAATCTCTTGTAACACTAGATAGACAAGAGAACGTGTAAATCGAGCAATTCATGGATTGCTGAAAAGTTGCCGTCGAAGAGAGGCTTCTCCGAGAACGAAGCGACTCTGAGAGAGTTCTTAACCTTACTATCCACACGCGTGGATGTAGCTAGGGCTGCGTCACGTCTAACCAACTCCAATCAGCCACTGAAGGGCGGAGTTATACGTGAACAAACTACTGTCCTCAAAAGAAATCACATTGAGAATAATATCCCGTAAATCTTTTCTTGAAGACGTAATGATAACGCCTCAGTAAGGTGGATTACGTATGATAAAGCGTCTAAGTTAAGTCTACTAGACATCATTGTCGTTTCCAACATTGTGGTTGGAAAAGACATAGACGGCGAAAAAGAATATTTCCAGTCTTTAACCACGCCGTCTAGACGCATATGAACTCTCGGTATGCCCTGCTCTGCCAAAATAAATTATTCGTATAAATGATAAAACGGCAGAAATGAGCATTGCGGACAAGAAACTAAACTATCATGCTTGGTAGCAGGCTTATATGCATATATAGCGTCGAAAAATAAAACACATGTTGTAATGACATTATTGGACTGTGTCGGTAAGTCAGGGACAATGTCCCTGAACCGATCCAAAATTCCGTGTCCAATGACGCTATAAGTCTCTTATCCAACATCGCAGCAATGTAGTCCGAAATAACAATCACTGGAAGATAATGCCAGAAGATATGAATGGCAGCTTCCGATGCTACGAAAGGGAAAACTCGAAATCTTTCGAATCCCTTTCGCCATCCTGTCGGACCCTATAAAGCGTTCGGTCGTCCGTACCTGATGCAACCGCGGACCGCACCGACCCAGCGCCGTCAGATAATTCCTGATTCGAGTAAGAAACTGTCGATTGCTGGGATGCTGCGAAACAACTGTGCTAACTCGGACAGCACGTCCGTCACTGAGGCCTGAGGAGAAGCGGTCCTACAATGCATTGCCACTGGAAGCTCCGTGATCGTTACCCCGTGCATACTACCAATATGCGAGCGAACGGAGTGTATAGGCCTCGTGTCCCTTGGCTACCGGATGACGTGACCTATTCGCCGTGGAATCACTGAATGATGAAACTGATCGGATAGTCGAGGTCACGTAGCCAATGTGCGGTCGTGTGCACTGCTGTGAGGATGAGGAAGCATTATCAACAGTCTCTCGGACTGTCAATATAACGGAGCGTCCCGACCGACAGACATATGCTCCGAATGTAAAATATCTGAACCACAACATGCGGTCCCCTATGTTGTTGGACGAGAGAGGGACCTCTCTCACTCACAGCCCGGACGGACCTGGACAAGCCAGGAACCGGACTAACAGGCTTCCTCCGATCTGTCCTCAATCCGCCGTCACTGGGTGAGTACTAAAGTAATTATAGTGCTCGCATCACCCAAATCTCCTTCCTAGACCGCAACGGATGAACCCGGCAGCCGAACCATTCGATGAATGGACGCTACACCGGGTGAGCTAGCGAATGTCACTCCGTCGATCCTACAAGGGATCTCTTAGGCGATAGACATATTCCATGAGCACTTATTGCCGCTAGCTCTTCATTAACTATGACGACAGAGGCACACTTTTGAAAGACATCTCCGTAACTTTGCGAACAAGAAACCAGAAATGCTTGGTTATAGCAAGCATATAATAATAATATATATAGCGTCGTTCAATAATTCGAAAGTTTGTGTGACATATTTGGACTATGTCGGAACTGAGGGACGATGTCCCTGAACCGAACCAAAAATTTCTAAGTCCACCGACGCTATCAGTTTCTTATCCGGCATCGCAGCATTCTGGTCCGACGAAAGAAGCTGTAGAAGATCAAGTCAGATGACATACACAACAGCATATGTTGTTCCGAAAGGGAAAGCTCGAAATCCTCCAAATCCCTTTCGGTATCCCGTCGGACCGGATGAAATTTTCGGACGTCCGTACCCGCTTCCGCAGAGCGTCCCGACCCAGCATCGTCGAATAAAAAAATATGCGACAGATTCAGTTGATGCTGGGATGCTGCGATAAACTGTGCTATTTAGGAAAGCACGTCCGTTCCCGAGGCCTGTGCAGTAGCGGTCTTACGATGCATTGCCGCCGGAAGCTCCGTGTACGTTGACTCCCGCACACTTTCCTATGCGAACGTCCGGAGTCTGCAGGCCTCGTGTCCCTGGCTACCGGATGGTGTGACCTGGTCGCCGATGATTCTCTGACTGGCGAAGCTGACTGGATATCCGAGGTCACGTAGCCAAGAGCGGTCGTGTGCGCTACCATGAGAATGAGGAAGCCTTATTGACAGTCTACTCCGGACTGACTATATGTCGGAGCGTCCCGAGCGACGGACGTATGCTCCGAATGCGAAACATTTTGTACCACAACATCTGGGGCCAGATGTTGTTGTACGAGAGAGGGGCCGTCCGGATGGACCAGAACGAGCTATGAACCGGACTAAAAGGCTTCCTCCGTTCTCCCTCTAATCCGCCGTCACTGGGTGTGCATTTGGTTGATTTATAGTGCTTGCATCACCCCAAAACTCCTTCTAGACCGCAACGGACGAACCCGGCTGCCGAACCATTCGATGAATGGATGCTACACCGGGCGAGCTAGCGGACGTCAAAGGCCGTCGAACCTACTAGGGTCCTCTTAGGCAATTGGCGTATTTACATGAGCACTTTTCCGCTAGCCCTTCATTAATTGTGACGACGGAGGCACACTGTTGGAAGACATCACAGATACATCACCCTAATCTTGATCGTCTGAAATAGAAATTGATAAAGTAGAGTGACCCTGCGGGGAAAGGGCCAGAGTGTCCAATTCCCCACTAACATACCGCGACATACGCTTCCCATGTTGTCATCGAAATCATACGATACAGAACAGGAGTTAATGCGAGTACACTGACCACATATAGAATGATTATAAAAGTCAGAGGAAGACTTCCTCTTATTACAATTGATCAAAATCCTTTCAATGTGAAAAGAAAACAAGTCCTGGTACTCGCACCAACCCCTGGCAATCAAAATAATAATAATAATATGATCCATTAATATAGAAAAAATAATTGAAATCAAAATATTTTTAAAAAATATTTTTTCAGAACAGCCCAAGTTTCTGAAAAGTAACATTGAGCCCCAATGGATCCCAAGCCTAAGTGTGGACAAAAATTTTAAAAATATTTTAAACAATTTATTCAACACTTACGAACAATAATAATGTATCTAGTTATGATTAAAATAACATCAAGATATTATTTTCAAGAAATCCCCCCTCACACAGAGGGCTGTTGTAAATGTAAACAATGAATGTAAAAACACTAAAATAAGACTCCAGGCACCCAGGCCCGGAATCAGTTACCAAAAATACACTATCTGATGCAAAACAGAGACTTCCAGGGAAGAAACTGCAGAACATCAGATGGTAGATGCAGAACACAACGCCTAAGCACCCGTAGGTGAAGACGTAAACATGGGGAAAAGAACAGAATTCATTCTGTTATTCAGCTAAAACTCCCAAGAAAATTTAGTAATAATAATTACAAAAACTATGCCAAAAGCATGGGAGAATAGCAAGGGGGGACTTAAAGGACAGGGAGAGAGGAAAACACTGAAAAATCAGTGTAACTAAATAATCAGAATGACAACAAAATGGCTGCTGCCTCGAAAATAGTTAACTTAACATAATTTCATTAAAAAATTTTAAGTTACAGCCCTGATAATATTCTGTCACACATTTTTCCTCTCCTCCTTCTCTATCCTCCTTAGAATCACCATTTCACTAATATTTATGTGTCTGGCATCATTTAAACTGAGATTTACAAGCACAAAGATCAGTCAGATGTTAACTGATGAAGGGCCAAACTTAGAATGATTAATGGCGCCAATTTTGGAACGTCCTTGACACTGCGCATGCACAGTAGAGGTGAAGTGTGGAGGGCCATTCAGGACATGTTTTCTTTGGTTTTAGATGCAAATTTTGGGGATTGGGGGGCAAAATTTGTGTTTGGCCCTATATTTTAAGAGTTAGCACCAGCTGTGTCTGGATCATTGGTACAGTATAAAACTATCGATAGCTCCCATCTAAAGGTCTCCCCAAACAAGCATACCAGGTTTCAAAGCAATCTGATCATAAATGTGTCCTGTAGGGTGTGCCAAAGGAAAATATTGAGGTCTGACTAAACTAAGTTCTACGAACGTTGGCCGTGGCAACATTTTTTGCCGGAAATTGAAGAAAATCGATAGCTCCCATTTAGAGGTCATCGTAAATAAGCATACCAGGTTTCCAAGCAATCAAATCATAAATGTGCCCTGCAGGGTGTGCCAATGGGAAATATTGTGGTTTGACTAAACTAGGTTCTAAGAACGTTGGCCGCGGCAACATTTTTTGATGGAAATTGAAGAAAATCGATAGCTCCCATCTAGAGGTCACCCCAAACAAGCATGCCAGGTTTCAAAGCAATCTGATCATAAATGTACCCTGTAGGGTGTGCCAAAGGGAAATATTGAGTCTTCTGACTAAACTAAGGTCTAAGAACGTTGGCCGCAGCAACATTTTTTGACAGAAATTGAAGAAAATCGATAGCACCCATCTAGAGGCCTCCCCAAACAAGCATACCAGGTTTCAAAGCAATCTGATCATAAATGTGCCCTGTAGGGTGTGCCAAAGGGAATATTGAGGTCTGACTAAACTAAGTTCTACGAACGTTGGCCATGGCGACATTTTTTGCCGGAAATTGAAGAAAATCGACAGCTCCCATCTAGAGGTCACCCTAAATAAGCATACCAGGTTTCAAAGCAATCAATTCATAAATGTGCCCTGTAGGGTGTGCCAAAGGGAAATATTGTGGTTTGACTAAACTAAGTTCTAAGAACGTTGGCCGCGGCAACATTTTTCGATGGAAATTGAAGAAAATCGATAGCTCCCATCTAGAGGTCACCCCAAACAAGCATGCCAAGTTTCAAAGTAATCTGATCATAAATGTGACCTGTGAGGTGTGCCAAAGGAAATTGTGGACGTACGTACTAATGTACTAATGTACGTACGTATGTACATACGTACATACGTACGTACGCCGACGGACGAGAAGTGATGGCAATAGCTCAGCTTGACTTTGTCAAGTTGAGCTAAAAACAATATAAATATTCGTCGAACAGGCGCTCAGGGTATTAATTTATTATTAATAAATGGTGCTTAATGCCACTTCAGAAGTTAATGCTATAGTGACGATCCCGGTAATTGATATTGCCTGCTAAAACGATCTCTGGAGAGTAAACACACTTCCGAGGTAACCCACAGGCGACACCATTCAGGTGTACAATAAATTCCAGTAACAACACTCCCCGATGTGTACTAGCCGATATCTATGACAGTACAAACGTGTGAATATACGAGATGAGTACCGACATTAATAGCAACCTGGATCTAGAAATGGAAGTAGGTATGATTAACAGGCTCTGACACGGACTGCCCCCGAAATAATTCATAATTTCTAAGGTCAACTAGATATCATGGAGATGGAATCCATCTCTGCGGGCCCCGCAGCAACTAACCGATGTTAGGTATAAACTGATGTGAACCGTAATACTAAAATATTTCAAGCAATAGGTAAAATCTGATTAAAATCCCTTCCCGGACACGAACTTGTCAGAAAAAAAACCCAAATTCTGAATGTTACAGCCCGGACACGAACTTGTCAGGAAAAAAAAAAAAAATCTGAATAATTTGACCTTGAGGTCAAACTTCAAGCTCAAACAGGGTTCACACAAAAATTTGCTCACAAAGTTCAAGGGTTTTTCAAGGGCTTCTACTTTTTTTTTCAAGGGCTGTTGAGCTCTAAAAATCTAAGATTCATGTGACACGGATCTGACTTTGGAAGTCAGGAAGTACTGGTACCCAAAGTGTGATCTGTGTTACAGTAATCTTGGTAAAACGTTCCATACTTTTTTATGTTTTTTTTTAACTGAGCGACACGAGCACAACAAACAAGTAAAAGGCGAGTACACATATTTACAATGCCCAGGAAATAGCTTGGTATTCAAGGGTTTTTCAAGAGATTTCTGAAAGTTCAAAGGTTTCTCAAGGGCTAATTTCAAATTCCAGGGTTTTTCAAGAAAAAACTCATTTTCAAGGGTTTTTCAAGAGCTGTATGAACCCTGTCAAAGCATGGCAACCTTGGTACGCGACACGTCGTCTTGAGATAATCTATCCACATACCAAATATCAAAACCCTATCTATTAAGGGAAAAAAGTTACAGCCCGGACACGAACTTGTCAGAAAAGAACCCCGAATTCAGAATAATTTGACCTTGAGGTCAAAGTTCAAGGTCAAAGCATGCCAACCTTGGTACGCGACACATCGTCTTGAGATAATATACCCACATGTCAAATATCAAAACCCTATCTATTAAGAGAGAAAGATTACAGCCTGGACAAGTTTTGTTATGGACGGACAGATGGACGCACAGACGGAGCGATCACTATAGGGCGTCCGCCTCACGGCGGTGCACTAATAACATACAATAAGCGTAGTCATATCGAACCCTCCTCACCCGCATTACTTAATCGTTCTTGTTTTAGACATAACATAATATAGGAACCACAATGGTTCCATCATGTCTAACCGACTCCATTATGCCACTATGGGCGAAGAAGGACGTGAAGAATAAAAACTTCCCCTGAAAAAGAAGGTCCTCTCATGGAGGAAGCTTCTGGGGAACGTCCCATAACAGACACTTGAGAAGACAGATCCAAGGTTTCTGAGATGACAGAGGTGCTACTAGTACGATTCACAATGAGACTGTCTGATCTTTAACATAATCTACTGAATCAAATGAATTGGAGGATACGTGTATCCTATTATCCATCCCCATGAGATCGGCAGAGCGTCTACTGCATAAGCTCAATGGTCTGAGCATGGCGACACAAACGACGGTAACTGATTGTTCTGGTGCGTCACAAATGGATCTATCATGGGGCGATCCCTCTGGTAGCAAATCTGTCCAAATACTCGCTTGTTGAGTGTCCACTGCAATTGCAACAGGTGACCTTCCCAAGAGAGCAAATTTGCTAGTACGTTCAGACGACCTGGTATATGACAGATAGAAAGATGAACCTGATGCTTCATGACGTATTAGGAAAATCTTCTTTAGTTGGCATAACGGAAATGAAAGGGTGCCGCCCTGGTTCCCGATGTACGCTACTACTCGAGTTGTCCGACCAAATTGAACATGGACGTCCGTTATTATGTGAATCCAATGTTGTAGCGCTAGCTATAATTAACATCATCTCATTGATGTTTATGTGTTTCTCCTGAAACCGAGGGTCGCAAAGACTCTGACTCTTCAAGACTGCGGGACTTAGGGTCACACCCCAACCCGTCTGACTCGTATCCATCATAATCGTGAAAGCCGGATCCGGCAGTTGCAGCATAACTCCCTGAGTTAATCACTGAATATCTGCCCAATTTGAACCCTTGTTTTACTAGGCCCGTTAAAACAATACTGGTTCAAGCAAAAGCATCTTCACACTCCAGTTCTGAGTAAAGAATATCTGGAAGGGACGTGTGCACAGGCGGCCCATCGGAATGAGATCCACAGCCACTCCACACAACTCCAACACTCGCATGAATTCCCTCACTATTAATGTGTCTGAGTGTAGACAAAAGCAAGCAGAACAAATGACTAACTTCGCTCTGGGTAACGGCAGATGAACCAGATTGTTGTGAGTCTCAAAGCTCAATCCCAAGTGAATAGATGACTTGTACGGAGCTAGGTCAGACTTTTTCTTATTTACGATGAAACCAAGACGTCAGAGTAATAGAAGCAGACTCTGAACATCGTTCTGAAGAATAATTCTGTTGCCGTATCCCTGTAGAAGGTCGTCCAAGTAAGCCTACGTTACAGAAGACAAATGAGCTTGTAAGTAAGACATTATCGAGTTCATTAATCGAGTGAAATGCTCAGGGGGCCAGATTCAGACCAAAGCAAATTGTTCTGAACTGATACACCTTCCCTTGTACGGCTAACCACAGGTACTTTTAGAATGCTGGATGTACCAGGACATGAAAGTACCGATCCTTAGATCTATGCTTGCCGCAGAGTCGATCACTCGAACGCTCGCTTTTACCGACTGAATGATTTCCATAAATAAACTTTTAGAGCCATGATAAACTTGTTATCCAGTTCAAGTCTATTACCGGTCGAAACACATGTCTGGCTTTGGTACGAGGATCAGGCGACTGTTAAAATCTTGAGAATCCTGATTCTCGATGACCTGTATTGCTTCCTTTGATAAGAGAGCTTATACCTCCGGTAGGAGAAACTCTCTTATGCAAGAATTTGATGAAAGTTTTGTCCAATGCGGACAACTTGTTAGTGGGGTTTTACTCGGAATGATAGGCGTAAGCCGTCCGAGACGTCCATCCAGTTTTCTGCAGAGTTTGATAACCTTCCGCCAACTGGCCAGCAATAGAGGTCAAAACCATCACCTGTATGACCTGCGAGGCTTACGGGAGGAGGAACCATGTCCTCCCTGCAAAAAACCTCATCTCATCGGCCTAGGAGCGTCTGACCTATAGTCCCGATCAGACCTACGTCCCTTTCCCAAGTCGTTATACTGACGACCTCCGGAGTAATTACAAGAGGGTTTCTTGTACCCTCGTGAGACGTTTCCTTTTGACAATTTTTGTCTGGAACGCCCTCCCCTTTACTTTTGTCTGCTGAAGCAGGTCATTGATACGCCGACTTCAAATGCAGAGCACTAGAAGCTTTCTTAGTAGCCTGTTCATATACTAACAAAAGCTAGTCGTCGAAAATAAATGTCTGGAAACCGGTGCGATTTGTCATCTTATCAGTGATGACGACGCAAAGGCATCATCACGTCTGATTAACTCCAGATTAGCCACTGTTAGGGCGGCGTTATACGTGGTATACATAATTGCCCTGGAAAGAACTCTAAGCGAGGTATGAACGTCCTCAAGTTCCTTTCCCTTGAGACATTGCACCATAACGATTGTAAGGAGATCTGCGTAAGACAAAGTCCAAATTCGCTCTATTTGAAGAAATTGCCATCTCAATTGTGTCTGAGTGAATAGTGAATTATACAGGTTAGGATTCCTTTAGATCCCCGGCCTGCTCATCCAAACGCAGAAGAACTCTCTGAACATCGTCCCCGACCATTTTTAAATGAACGTGGTCCAAAAAACGGTATGTATACGAAAGATGAAGATAAGAAACTGCCTTCTTCCTTGCACTCCAGAGGATAAATACGGCAGCGTCTATATGGCTGAAGGCCTGTGACACCTGCATAAACTGAACTGGAAAAGAAAGGACTTCCTCCTTTGTCCGGATAAAGACTGCGCCTAACGACGCCAGCGGTTTCTCTCTTGTCGTCGCTGAATTCAGATTCGGCAAAACAAAATCAGGGTAGTATTGACGGATGAAAGCCATCGCAACCATGTACCGTTCTGAAAGGGAAGGGTAATCCTCTTCCTTATCCCTTTCACCATCCGAGAGAATCAGTTGCGAATCTTGATCCATTGCATCTGTGTGAACAGATGACTGGACCGACCCAGCACCATCAGATTCTGAGTCTGAGGGAGGCTGCTGCAGCATTTGCACTTGCTGGGATGCTGCGATTAGCTGCGCAATCTGTAACGGCAAGTCCGTCAACGAGGCCTGAGGAGCAGTGGATTTCCATTCCTTAGCCACATGCTGCTCCTGGGATGGTGTGTCGGAAACAGATCCTTTCTCCGAACGTTCTGAAGATCAAGGCCTCATCTCCCTAGCTACCGGATGCTCAGACTTCACGGGCAAAGAGTGGTTCCTTCTTTATGCAGCAGGCTGGATATCCGAAGTCGTTAGCTAGGATACGGTCGTGTGTGCTTAAATAACATAGCGGACCTGGAGATTTTATACATTCTTTCTACACTTTGACAGTTCACATCTTGTGGATTTGCAATTGTTTCTAGACAAGTCTTGGCTCCCTACGTAGGTGCCCATAACTGGCCAAGAAACAACTGCAAAGGCTTTTAGAATAAAACTTGCATATTTCCTCAGAGACAGCATGTTGGGGCACCTGTTCTGTACAAAGTGATTAACGTTGCAGTATCCCCAAAGGGTTAGTATGAGTCTTTCCAGTCTTTACAAGCTAAATCCGCTTCGTGGAACACACCCAGTAGCTAAAGCAAGCAACTGCTGGAGGAAACTCTGGCCAGTACAGGTATTACATCTAAAATGAAGGGATGAGTATGTGAATTTATGTATGATGGAAGTAACACTGGGTGCATGCTGGTATAAAACTACAAGGACAACAAAGAACCAACAGTGAAATTAGGAAAGTTTGTACCCTTGACCCTGAGTTGTTTATTTGGTATAATAAATTAGAGGTGGTAACCAGGGGTGGCTAATCCCTCCCTCTCCATAAAAACAACCCTGATACGGTAACTTTGCCATCATCTAAAGTTATGGAAATTAAATACCTTTGGCACAATAACCACAAAATAAATAACAGGGATCTTCCTCTCATCAAGCCCAACCCACATGTCAAGTGTAGTTTTGATTGGCCAAGCAGGAAAGAGTGGAAGCAAATTCTGGAAAATTTTTAGGATCATGGTCACTGTGACCTTTACCTGTGGCACAATACATAGGGTTCTTCCTCTCATCATGCTCAATTCACATGTCCAGTTCAGTTTTGAACAGCCAAGCAGAACTTTAATTACTTAAATTTGAGAACGGAAATCAAATCAGTCTACATATGGACAGATGGCTACATTGTCACCCTTAGTGAATCCGTCGAGAGATAAAAGTTCCTGGGAGAGACAAAATGTTATGTCCCCCTTAGACCCAGTCATTATTATTATGTTCCTTATGTGTATTTTAGAAAAACTTAGATGTGAGTCTTCCATGGAAGACGTGAGTCGCCTGGCGTTTCAGACAGAATTCTAAGTGGAAAAGGGGCATAACTCTGGGAAAAATACAGCGGATCAAAAAATAAAATAGGAGGTGCACAATGCCATTATGTGATAAAGAATCACTGAAAGTTTCATCAAAATCCATTCATAGGTTAAAGAGGAGTGGCGGATAAGAGAAAGTGTGACGCGGACGACACGGACGATGCGGACGACGCAAGACGACAAAAGTAATCCCTATATGTCGCTCCCCACTTCGTGGGGCGGCGACACAAAAATGGAATAGTGGGAGTAATTTTATTTTTTTCTATAATTGCTTCTTCTCAAAGGAATTGATTGTTCAATAATCAAACTTGCAGAGTAATAAAACTGGCAAAAAAGAGCTGTGACACAGGCTGACAATATGCATAGCTTCCAGACATTGTTGTTCAAAAGATAATATCACAGCATTGCAATAATAATTGTGGAACTTACTCCAGATACAATGTCAATATACATACAATAAATCTTCTTTTTTGGTGATCCAAGTTGCTAAGAGCCATAATTTGCCAATAAAGTGCAAAGCAAGACTGCTGTACTCTATACACAAATTCAAGTTATTGTTGTGCAATATGTAAAATATCAAGGCAATGCAAAAAACCTTAAACTACTTCTGGATACAAAGTCAGGATATAATAATTCAATGATCTGAGTTGCAGTAGATCAAAACTGGCAAAAAAGGTGCATATTGACACGACCTTATGATATTCACAAGCCAGCTCTGAGGACCCTCATTTTATACATTGTTATGGGGTGTTCGTTTACCCATATTTCATGGACTTTGCACCAAATTACAATTGATGAAAAGTGATGTCCTTTTACTCACAAAGATATACAGATATCTTTTGTGCTCCAGTTACAGATATTCCAATCAAAGAGTATTCATTTCACCTTGAAGACATCAAGATATTACCACAATTAGTGGAACAACTCAGCATAATCATAAAACTACAGGTGTGGTGTGTGTGTTCACTCATAATTATTTTCTAAACAAACATACATAATGGTCTTCGAAAAGTTATCAAAAATTCAGTCAAATCAAGTCTTGATTACGAAACATTTCTTGCACTGATACAATGAAAATGAATGTTTATAGAATCAATAGGCTGGAATATTTCAGTTAGTCAGAAAAGCGAACTGTCTGTTTGCTTTTCTGACCAAATGAAATGTTCCAAATGAGTGAATCTAAACACAGGCGATGAACTATGTAAGGGCTAGACTGGTTCCAAGCCATAACAACATCAAATTTCTTGCAGAATTTGACTTGGGACTGGATAAACAGGTTTATGCCATTGTTGCTCAATAAGATAAATACCAGAGTGAAAACAGCTCTGAGACTAGCTGCAGATGGAATGTCAGTATACATCAATTCAATAATAAAAGTTGCAAGGGGCCATAACTGTCACAACAGATAACATGACCAAACGATATGCCCAACTTCCAGCTATTCTTGTTCCATAAATAAAATATCAGAGCAATGTGATTAAAATTGTGAGAAAAGTTGTGGATACAAAATCAGTGATGAAAACTGAGAACAGTTATGGATACAAAGTCAGTATATAGACTAAGTTGCAAAGCACCATAACCAGCAAATAAAGGCATGTAGTAGCATGGTGTAATGATATGCTCACGTTCGAGAAATTTTTGTTCCATATATATAATATAAGAGTGATGCAATAAGAACTGTGCAACAAGTTGTGTATACAAACTTAGTATAAATTATTTGAATGATTGGAATTGCAAAGGGTCATAACTGACAAAAAGTATGAATTGCAAAATGGCCTACAGATACGTGCAAGTTCATGGTGGATACCTATTGTTTTTGAGTGGATATCATAATTATTTTATGAGTGACTAGAAGTTGGAAAAAAAATTAGCAACAAGCAACCACAGGTTACAAGATGAAAATTTAAATTTCACCTGATAGTTGCAAATTAACCCTTTACCCAACGCAGACGATATCCAATTTATTATTTTAAATATCATTTTTTAAAATTTTTCAAAAGATGTCAACAAAACCATATCATGTGACCCCTCATTGGAACGAGCTCGACGAGCTCGTTCCAACGAGGGGTCACATGATATGGTTTTGTTGAAAATGTTTGAAATATAATATTTTTTCAACTGCTGAATTTGCATATTACACGGGTGGATGCGGGCGATTCGTCAGGTAAAGGGCTAAATGATTGTGACAACCACTCAAAAAACCATAGGGATTCTTTCTATTGAATGCATTGCCTATTCTAAAACAATCTTTATGTTTTTTTATCTAAACATATTTTTATTTGCCATTAAAAAAATGCAAATGGGAATTGAAAGACAAGTGCTTTCCGCTTAGCACACCTTTCATTCCCTTAGTACACCTTTCATTTCCCTACATTTTAATCCCATATTAATGCAAAGTAATTGCTGCGAAAGCAACAAACATTTCAGTTTAAAAGCCCTCAGTGGATAGCCAAGAAACTGCATTCAGTGATAAAATTACTTGTACAAAAACAAAATAGTTCCCTCTCTTTTCAGTGAAAGATCAACAGAAACATTGTTTTGTTTGTTTGTTGGTGGTTAACGTCACATATTTATGCACCATGGCTAATCGTGACACAACATGGAGATGAAGTCAAGTTTAGTTAATCGTTGATCTACATGTTGCCCATTTTAGAGGACTTTCACCCCAAGCATTGGTGACTGGGTCCTATTTTACTAGTAAAGCGGAACTGGTTTACCACAGTAAACAAGTGCTGCTTACTTCCCGGGGTTCCCACGGGGAAACAGAAACATTAATGGAGATTAATTTAATAGCACAAATAATAAAAACAACAACTTTTTCACCATGAGACATCTCTCATTTTCAGTTTATTTCGTATTTGTTGATACTATTTTCACTGTGATTCACCGGTTTACCCACAGTGACAAACACAATTTTCAAATAATACAATAATATGTCTTGTGTCAGTCAATGAATAATATGACTATATTTTTGCTGTTTCCTTACATTTTTAGCAGAAGCATATAAAATATTTTGATTATCTAAGTTGCAAAGGGCCATAATTCACAAAAATCATGTGTAACAATGTAGCCAAATGATGAGAGTAAATTCAATACATTATTGTTCTGTATATAAAAATATCAGACCAATGCAATAAAAACTGAGACTAGTTGTGGATACAAAGTCAGTATACAATATTTCATTGATCTTAATTGTTAATGCCCATAACTGGCAAAATCAAAAGAATAATATAGATACTTACATAAATACATGTGGAATGTGAACAAGTGAATAATAAGAGCACTTGTGATGACAGCTAGTAATCCTGTTATAGATACTAATGCTAACCATCCTTCTTCTAATACTTCTTGGTGGAATATATGGAATACTGAAAGAAATGTACAGGAACTTATCATTAACCCTTTTCCTAATATAGTGGCCAAAAATGGCTAGGAAACTGACCAAAATAAGCCTACCACAGCTTAAAATATCTTACAAATGTCTCAATAAAACCATACAAATATGGATATCATTAGAACCGGCTCATTGAGCTGGTTCTTATGATATCCATATTTGTATGGTTTTATTGAAAAATTGTGAGATTTTTTAGCGAAAAATGTGAAATTTAATTTATTTTTTTAAAACAAGAGGCCCCACGTGGCCTTAAATTGCTCACCTGACAAAGTGGTTCAAAGAAGTATTTTGGATCACATCCAGCTCGTCATGGTTCATCAACACCACAGAGGAATGACATCATGAAATTAAATTCAGGTGTCCATGTCAGATAATCATTATAATAGCATAGGTCTTGCCAACTAGATCCAATTCTCCCAGCTATAGATAAGCATTTCCAAATTTCCAAGCGTTGTTACGCCACTGCAGTTTGAAAGCCATAACTGATGAAACAAGGGTCTCAATTTGAACAAACTTGAATCTGACCCCTGGCCTCCCCCCCCCCTCCCCCAGAGATGTTGTATACCAAACTTGAATCATTCTGACTGGTGAATCTGAAGGAGAAGATTTTTAAAGAACAGTCCTCATATTGCACTAAGTTAAAATTCGGGCTCCCATGGGAAGCCCAAATATGAACCCAGGAATTCAATTTGAACAAACTTGAATCTGGTGCCCCTAGATAAGTTGTATACCAAATATGGAAGAATTCTGACTGGTGGATCTGAAGAATAAGATTTTTATGGAATAGACCTGATATTGCACTAAGTTGAAATTCAGGCTCCCACAGGGAGCTCAATTATGAACCCAGGGACTCGATTTGAACAAACTTGAATCTGACCTCCCTAGAGATGTTGTAAACCAAATATGAAATGATTCTGACTGGCGGATCTGAAGAAGAAGATTTTTAAAGCATATTCCACATATTGCACTAAGTTAAAATTCGGGCTCCCATAGGGAGCCCAAATATTGACCCAGGGATTCGATTTGAAGAAATTTGAATCTGACCCCCCAGAGAGATGTTATATACAAAATATGAAAAGATTCTGACTGGTGGATCTGAAGAAGAAGATTTTTAAAGAAAATTCCACATATTGCACTAAGTTAAAATTTGGGCTCCCATAGGGAGGCCAAATATTAACCCAGGGATTCAATTTGAACAAACTTGAATCTGACCTCCCTAGAGATGTTGTATGCCAAATACAAAATGATTCTGACTGGGGGATCTGAAGAGGAAGATCTTTAAAGAATAATCCTCATACTGCACGAAGTTAAAATTTGGGCTCCCACAGGAAGCCTAAATATGAACCCAGGGACTCGATTTGAACTAACTTGAATCTGAGCTCCCTAAAGATGTTATATACTGAATATGAAATGATTCTGGTTGGGGGATCTGAAGAAGAAGATTTGTAAAGAATAATCCTCATATTGCACTAAGTTAAAATTCAGGCTCCCACAGGGAGCCCAAATATAAACCCAGAAACTCGATTTGAACAAACAGGAATCTGGTACACCTAGATAAGTTGTATACCACATATGGAAGAATTCTGACTGGTGGATCTGAAGAAGAAGATTTTTAAAGAATAGACCTAATATTGCACTAAGTTGAAATTCGGGCTCCCACAGGGAGCTCAAATATGAACCCAGGGACTCGAATTGAACAAACTTAAATCTGACCTCTCTAGAGATGTTGTATACCATATATGAAAGGACTCTGCCTAGTGAAGAAGAAGATTTTTGAAGAATAATCCTCATATTGCACTAAGCTAAAATTTGGGCTCCCTATGAACCCAGGGAATCGCTTTGAACAAACTTGAATCTGACCTCCCTAGAGATGTTGTATACCAAATATGAAAGAATTCTGCCTGGTTGATCCGAAGAAGAAGATTTTTAAAGAATAATCCCCATATTGCACTAACTTAAAATTCGGGCTCCCATAGGGAGCCCAAATATGAACCCAGGGACACAATTTGAACAAACTTGAATCTGAACCCCCTAGAGATGTTGTATACCAAATATGAAAGAATTTTGCCTGGTGGATCTGAAGAAGAAGATTTTTAAAAAATAATCCTCATATTGCACCAAGTTAAAATTCACGCTCCCATAGGAAGCCCAAATATGAACCCAGGGACTCGATTTGAACAAATGTGAATCTGACCCCCATAGAGATGTTGTATACCAAATATGAAAGAATTCTGCCTGGTTGATCTGAAGAAGAAGATTTTTAAAGAATAATCCTCATATTGCACTATGTTAAAATTCGGGCTCTCATAGGGAGCCCAAATATGAACCCAGGGGCTCGATTTGAACAAACTTGAATCTGACTCCCCTATTGATGTTGTATACCAAGTATGAAAGGATTCTGACCGGTGAATCTGAAAAAGAAGATTCTTTAATGTTTTTCCCATTGCCTACAGTGTTAAATAGTGCTGATTCAGCACTTTTTCAAAGTCTCGAAACCTTACCCTATGATAAAACCGATAGCAATTTTTTTTTACCAATCTTTTCTGTTGGTCCTAAGGAAGCTTTACACCAAATAAAAATTCTCAGTGCCGTGCAGTTTTGGAGATATGGGCGTTTTAAATTTTTTATATTTTTAGCTCCTGCGGTTCCCATGGGGCTGCAGGAAAATTTTTTTTGCATAAATCAAGTACTTATGACCCAATAAGCCCTCACATAAAATTTGGTTCAAATCGGCCTCTCGGTTCAGAAAATAGAAATTTAGGGCGGGGCCAAAATTTGTGCCCCTCCCATAACAACGCCAAATATTATCCCTCGAACTTCTCTTGAACAAATCTGAGTCTACACCTCAAAAGGAAGCTGCATACCATATATCAAGTGTCTGCTACTGCTGGTTCTTGAGAAGAAGATTTTCAAAGATTTTGGTGCCCCTTGGGGGCGTAGCCCCACCCAGGAGGAGGGGCAACTTCATTTGAACAAATCTGAATTGGCATTAGGTAATAAATATTTAGTCAACATTTGAATAAAATTGGGCTAGTGATTTAGGAGGAGAAGTCGATAATGTAAAGTTAACGCCGGACGGACGACGGACGGATCACGATCAGTAAAGCTCCCGCTGAGCTTCGCTCAGGTGAGCTAAAAAGCTGTGTTAGGTAAAGGGTTAATGAAATAGCTATGTTGAGTAATTTTGAAAAGTTGGCACAACATTTCTTGTTAAGCAACCATACAAAAATAATATTAATTTCCGAAGAATATATCACTTAACTCTTAACCCGCTAAGTATTTTTAAGATATTTTTCATCAAATCTAGTCACGGCTGATGTGTATCAGCCATGACTAGATTTGGTGAAAAATTCATTTAAATTTAACTTAAGAAATCATTGGTGAACAAATCTATTCAATTTACAGGGAAAATTTGATTACATGTGCCAAATTATACTTATTAATTGGCAAGAGAAATTCTGTCCTTGGACCGGAAAATCTGCCAGCAGCATGAAAGATATTAATTCTCCATACTGCATTTCATTGGAATTATGTGAGAATATCCCCTTTTCAAATTTCCTGAGTGCTGCAATTTTGTTGAATAATATGTAATGAAGTTATTTGTGTTTCATTCAACATCATTTTCAGGTCACCTGAGCGAAACTCAAGGGGAGCTTCAGTGATCATTTTCCATGCATCGTCTGTCTGGCTTGAACTTTACATTATCAACTTCTCAATGCACTGGACAAAAGTGAACCAAATTCGATATGCATGTTCCTTATCAAATGTTGACATGCAGTATGCTTTCTGTACACTCGTCTTCAACCAATGTTGATCCTGCTCGAGCTGGGACAGTAAATTGCAGAGTCTGTCAGTTAATTACCATTTCTTAGTGGTTCTCCCAGGGTATTCCATTTTTTCCATCCATATTATGCAATAAATATGACCCTGGCTGTTGAAAATGATATTACACCCAAATAAACAAACAAACATAAAAATGTACACATTTACATTCTATTTACAAAATATATCGATGAAAAGGGGGCGCGGTGGCTCAGTTGGTAGAGGTGCAGGCTGCAAGCCGAGAGGTCCTCGGTTCGAATCCCACCTGCGGCAACCGCGTTGTGTCCTTGGGCAAGACACTTCACCCCGATTGCCTACATGGGGGCATGATGACGCTGTGTACTGCGGCATACTGCACATCGATGGTGCGCATGTCTTCAACCAATCTAACCCTGCCTGTGCTGCGGTGCAGAGTTCAGAGTTACGATGTTGGAGAGCTGACAGCTGCTCGTCGTTGCTCGGTGGTTCTCTCCGGGTACTCCGGCTTCCTCCACCCATAAAACTGTCACGGTCATGATTAGCCATTGTGCATAAGTATGTGACCTTAAACACCAATAAATAAATAAATAAATAAATAAATAAATAAATAAATAAATAAATATCGATGAAAAGGGAGGTGATCCTTAGCAAAATGTGTGTGATATATGAGTGATCTTTAGTGATTTTATATGAAAAAAAAAACATATTTTTTTTTCCTATAAATGTTGACAAAAATTCAGGAGGTTTGCCTCTCAACTAGTTAAGAAATATGGATCAGACACACCCTAATTCACTAACATAAGAAGTATCATCAACCAAAAGACCCATGTGAATGGTTTTCCAATGTTTGTATAACCAATAATACAGCTCCTATAATTAAGGTAACTGTACAAAATGTTTTCATTTTTTCAGGTAACCTGTAGATTAAAATAGATGAAATATTCAGGTAATCTGCATATTACATGATTAGGCCTAAAAAGTTAAAAATCTGTTTCTCTGGCCCTCCTGCATGGTCATTTTGGCTGTCGCATGCTCTCTTTTTATAACCAATACAAACTTAAAAAAATAAAAATTAAATGGTTTGTGTCTGATATTTTACCCAAGTTAATAAAACTGATAAATTTGTCTCTTGAGCACAATAAGGCTTTGCAATGCTGAAGCATTGCAAAGCCTTCTTGCATTCCAGGGAAGAAATTCGCCACAACCCACGCCATTCTGTAGATTATGAGGCCTAAAACATAAAACAAACCAAGAACATGAACTTTTGATGGCAAAGCAATAATTACAAAAATAACAAGACTAACAGTGACCGCATAGTAATGGATGCCTCTGAACTATGACCTTGACCTCAATCCAACAAACAAAAATTTTGTGCGAGGCACAGCGTCTCCCCATAAGCAACATGTATGCCAAGTTTCAACAAAATTCAACAAAGCATCTCAAAAGTTATGGAGCGGACACGAAAATCTTCCTGATGGACAGACAGATGGATCAACAGATGGACAGAAATGACAAACACTATATGCCCCTGAAAATTTTTTCGGGGGCATAAAAAACAAAATACACAAGAGGGCCTGAGGGCGCTCACCTGACATGGTAGCCTAAATATCAACCATGGGAATTCATTTGAACGAGTTGCATCTTCCCCTCCTAAGAAAAGCTTATACCAAATATCAAAAGATTCTGACCGGTGCATCTGAAGAAAAATATCTTTAAAGAATATTCCTCATATTGAACGATGTTATAATTCGGGTTCCCACAGGGAGCCCAAATATGAACCCAGGGATTTGGCTTGAACAAACTTGAATCTCATCCCTCTAAGGATGCTGCATACCAAATATCAAAAGATTCTGATTGGTGGATCGGAAGAAGATTTTTAAAGAATATTCCTCATATTGCACTAATCTGAACATTTGGGCTCCCATAGAGAGCCCAAATATGGACCCAGGGATTTGATTTCAACAAACCTATGAATGAACCTTCCAAAGATGTTATATGTGAAATATGAAAGCCTTTGGAGCAGTGGTATGGGAGAAGATTCTTTAATGTTTTTCCCATTACTCACAGTGTTAAAAAATGATGACTTTTTTCAAAGTCCTGGAAAAGTTCCCTATGATAAAACCGATGGCAATTTTTTTTTGATCATTCCTTTCTGCTGTTCCTAAGGAAGCTTCATACGAAATAGAAATTCTCAGTGCCGTGTAGTTTTGGAGATATGGGAGTTTTAAATTTTTTCGATTTTTAGCTCCTGCAGTTCCCATGGTTTGACAGGAAAAAAATTTTTGACATAAATTAGGTACTTATGACTCAATATATCAAATATCAAATTTGGTTCAAATCGGCCTCTCAGTTTGGAAAATAGAAATTTTGGTACAATTCGGGCTTCCCCCACAGGGAGCCCAAATTTGAACCCAGGGACTTGGCTTTAACAAACTTATATCTCACCCCCCTAAGGATGCTGCACACCAAATATCAAAACATTCCAACTGCTGAATATGAAGAAGAAGATTTTTTAAGAAAATTCCTCATTTTGAACTAAGTTACAATTCGAGCTCCCACAGTGAGCCCAAATATGGACCTAGGGACATGGCTTGAACAAACTTGAATCTCACCCCCCTAAGGATGCTGCATACCAAACATCAAAACATTCCGACTGCTGGATCTGAAGAAGAAGATTTTTAAAGAAAATGCACTAAGTTCAAACTCAGGCTCCTATACTGAGCCCAAATATGAACCCAGGGGGCCAATTTGAACAAACTTGAATCAGATCCACTCCACAATGTTGCATACCGAATATCAAAATATAATGTTTGCTGGATCTGGAGAAGAAGATTTTAAAAAAAATTTCCTTGAAATGCACTAAGTTCAAATTCGGTCTCCAATAGTGAGCCCAAATATGAATGCAGGGGGCCGATTTGAACACACTTCAATCAGATACACCCCCACAATGCTTCATACCAAATATCAAAAGATTCTGCCTGCTGGATCTTGAGAAGAAGATTTTTAAAGAAATTTGCCTGAAATGCACTAAGTTCAAATTCAGGCTCTTATACTGAGCCCAAATATGAACCTAGGGGACCGATTTGAACAAACTTGAATCAGATCCACCCCACAATGTTGCATACCAAATATGAAAAGATTCTGCCTACTGGATCTGGTGAAGAAGATTTTTTAAGAAATTTGCCTGAAGTGCACTAAGTTCGAATTCGGGCTTCTATAGTAAGCCCAAATATGAATCCAGGGGGCCGATTTGAACTAACTTGTCACACCCAGACCCCAAATTTTCGGTGTAAAAAAAAAAGAATTTTTGTCTTAAAATTGACCGAAATGCATAAAAAAACAAAAAACTGATTTCCGGATTTTGGTCCAAAGTTTCTAAGTCCAGACCGGGACCCCAAATTTTCAGCCTAAATGTGAACCCAGGGACTTGGCTTGAACAAACTTGAATCTCAAACCAAATATCAAAAGATTCTTATTGGTAGATCTGAAGAAGAAGATTTCTAAAGAATATTCCTCATCCTGCACTAATTTGAACATTTGGGCTCCCATAGGGAACCCAAATATGGACCGAGGGATTTGATTTCAACAAATATGTGAATCAATGTTCCAAAGATGTTATATGTAAAATGTGAAAGCTTTTGGAGCAGTGGTTTGGAAGCAAACAATTCTTTAATTTTTTCCCATTGCCCACAGTGTTAAAAATGCTGACTCAGCATTTTTTCAAAGTCCCGAAAAAGTACCGATGACAAAACCGATGGCAAATTTTTTTTACCATTCCTTTCTGTTTGTCCCAAGGAAGTCTCACACCAAATAAAAATTCTCAGTGCCGTGCAGTTTTGGAGATATGGATGTTTTCTTTTTTTTCTATTTTTGGCTCCTGAGGTTCCCACGGGGCTGCAGGAAAAAATAAATAAATCAAGTACTTATAACCCAATAATACCTCATATTAAATTTGGTTCAAATTGGCCTCTCGGTTCAAAAATTCTTGCCCCTCTCAGAACAAAGGCAAATATTGCCCGTCAAACTTCTCTTGAACAAACTTGAGTCTACACCTCAAATGGAAGCTGCATACCAAATATAAAGTCTCTGCTACGGCTGGTTCATGAGAAGATTTTTTAAAATGTTGTGCATTTTGGCCCCACTCCCCTACACAATATGAGCAGAAACCCAATTTGAAGAACAAGAGGCCCCAAGGGGCCTGAGATTGCTCACCTGACATGGTAGCCTAAATATCAACCCAGAGAATTGATTTCAACAAGCTGCATCTGCTCCTCCTAAGAAAAGCTTATACCAAATATCCAAAGATTCCCACAGGGAGCCCATATATGAACCCAGGGACTTGGCTTTAACAAACTTGAATCTCCCCCCCCCCCCCCCCCCTAAGGATGCTGCACACCAAATATCAATACATTCCGACTGCTGGATCTGAAGAAGAAGATTTTCAAAGAAAATTCCTCATTTTGAACTAAGTTACAATTCGAGCTCCCACAGTGAGTCCAAATATGCACCTAGGGACATGGCTCAAACAAACTTGAATCTCACCCCCTAAGGATGCTGCATACCAAATATCAAAACATTCTGACTGCTGGATCTGAAGAAGATTTTTAAAGAAAATTCCTCATTTTGAACTAAGTTATAATTCGGGCTACCACATTGAGCCCAAATATGAACCCAGAGACTTGGCTTGAACAAACTTGAATCTCACCCCCCTAAGCATGGTGCATACCCAATATCAAAAGATTCTGCCTGCTGGATCTTGAAAAGAAGATTTTCAAAGAAATTTGCCTGAAATGCACTAAGTTCAAATTTGGGCTCCTATACTGAGCCCAAAAATAAACCCAGGGGGCCGATTTGAACAAACTTGAATCAGATCTACCCCACAATGTTGCATACCAAATATCAAAAGATTCTGCCTGCTGAATCTGGATAAGAAGATTTTTTAAGAAATTTGCCTGAAATGCACTAAGTTCGAATTCGGGCTTCTATAGTGAGCCCAAATATGAATCCAGGGGGCCGATTTGAACAAACTTGAATCAGATCCACCCCACAATGTTGCATACCAAATATCAAAAGATTCTGCCTGCTGGATCTGGAGAAGAAGATTTTTGAAGAAATTTGCATGAAATGCACTAAGTTCGAATTCGAGCTTCTATAGTGAGCCCAAATATGAATCTAGGGAGCTGATTTGAACAAACTTGAATGAGATCCACCCCACAATGTTGTATACCAAATATCAAAAGATTCTGCCTGCTGGATCTAGAGAAGAAGATTTTTTAAGAAATTTGCCTGAAATGCACTATGTTCGAGATCGGGCTCCTATACTGAGCCCAAATATGAACCCAGAGGGCCGATTTGAACAAACTTGAATCAGATCCACCCTACAATGTTGCATACCAAATATCAAAAGATTCTGCCCGCTGGATCTGTAGAAGAAGATTTTTTAATGTTTTTCCCATTGCCAACAGTGTTAAAAAGTGCTGACTCAGCACTTTTTCAAAGTCCTGAAAAAAGTACCTTGTGATCAAACCCATAGGGATTTTTTTTAACCATTCTATTCTACTGGATAAAAGTAAGCTTTATACAAAATAAGAATTCTCTGTGCCGTGTAGTTTTGGAGATATGGCAGTTTTAAGGTTTTTCCTATTTTTAGCACCCGAGGTTCCCATGGGGCAATGAGAAAAAATTTTTTTGCATCAATCAACTACTTATGACCCATTATCATCTCATATCAAATTTGGTTCAAATCGACCTCACGGTTCAGAAAATAGAAATTTTAGGAGTGGCCAAAATTTTTGCCCCTCCCATAACGAAGGCAAATAATGCCCGACAAACTTCTCTTGAACAAACTTGATTCTACACCTCAAAAGGAAGCTGCATACCAACTATCAAGTCTCTGCTACTGCTGGTTCATGAGAAGAAGATTTTCAAAGATTTTGGTGCCCCTTGGGGGCGTGGCCCCACCCAGGAGGAGGGACAACTTCATTTGAACAAATTTGAATTGACATTAGGTAATAAACATTTACCCAACATTTGAAAAATATTGGGCCAGTGGTTTCTTTGGAGAAGTTGGTTTTGTAAAGTTTACGCCGGACGACGATGGACGACAAACGACGGACGATGCACAGAAAGCGATTAGTAAAGCTCACCTTGAGCTTTGCTCAGGTGAGCTAAAAACCCAAATGCTCCTATATAACCGCTACTCATGTGAATTTTCACTGAACTGTAGCCAGTGGCTTGGGAGAAAATGACCCAAACACCACCTTCACGATGTACGACAGACGACGGACGACAGACAACGGACAAAAAGTGATCAGAATAGCTCACCCTGACTTTCAGTCAGGTGAGCTAAAAACAACAGAAGTAACTCATTCTCCCCATGCTCTGTGTGGCAGGGGACAACTAATTTATGGCAACAGTGTAGTAGTCTGAGCCACTAAAACAAGATTCAATAAAAGTTCTGATTTGTTAATTGTATACTGACAATATGTTGATCTTTAGGAAAGACCCCAGAGATTGCTTTCTCTGTCATCTAAATGCATTTAATCCACAAGAGCAAAGATGTTAAAAGCACTGATTACTGTTGTGCATCATAAATTACATCAAGGGAATACAGAAGTAAAATTTTAAATTACCATCACTGATTAGTTTAGCCAGGCAATAAACACCATCACCAAACAAAGCAATTTGGTTTGATAAAGGGAAATAACATAAATATAAAATTTGTTAAAAAGAACAATTTGCAGTGAAAACATAAATCTAGTGATAAAATAGAAATTGAAGTCTCACCTGGTGAAATTGTTGCATTTGAGCCTGAAAAATAAAAATAAATATTTATTTATAGTTTCCTCTGTATTTGCTGTTAATAAATTGTTTAAACTGATCCAGAAAAATGATATATTGACCAGCCCACTTTTGTAGTCTAATGATCCTGAATGCAAACCAACCAGCCAAAAACTGGAAGTACTGCAGTCTAGATGTTAACCAGTGGACATACATGTAGGGCCCTACAAAATCTCAAATTTCAGTTCAAATTGAATCTCAAATTGAATTGGGTAGAGAATATGGAATCGAATGTCTGAATCATTATCACCCAAATTGAACTGAATGATTGGGATGCTTTTTAACCCAATCGAATTAAATTACAATGCTTCAATGGGCCATACAAAACATCAGTTTCACTTAACACTCACCCTACCATATCACAGAAAGTTGCTTTGATGCTTTTGATTCATACCAATCTTGACGTTTTATATTAACTTTTTACAGAAAAATTTCAAATCCAACCAAATTAAAGCTGCTAGATGGACTAACCACATAGTCGACCCACCCACTGGGAAATCTGCCAGTGCACCAGTTCACCTGTCACTGAGCAGTGTGGTTCTAACATTTTATCTGAGCAGTGTGGGTCTAACACTTTATCTGAGTAGTGTTGTTCTAACACTTTATCTGAATTTAACAAAAGAATGTGTATGCCTGCCGTGCCTGTAGTTGGCTGATATCGTCACCGGCTCAGTTTGCACCCTGGTTGGCTTCCTGCTTTTTCTCTTCATACATATTATTCTTCAACATCTCTGACTTTAATGAGCATAGTTTAAACAACATATATGCAACTCTTTTACTATTATTGATCCCGTTATATTGTAATATTGTAAATGTTGTATGTGGAAACGACCTTGTATAAGCTTTTTAGCTTTCTGTCAGATCCACCATCTACTATGTTCTATAATTTATATTATTTTGAAATATTTTGAATAAATATTGGTTAAACTAACACTTTATCTGAGTAGTGTGGTTCTGACACTTTATCTGAATAGTGTGATTCTAACACTTTATCTGAGTAGTGTGGTTCTAACACTTTATACTGTGAGCCAAATACAGAATTGCAATCAAGGGGATCACTAATGAAGGTTCTGAATCCCTGCTGGCACTCTCCCATAAACTGTAACAAGGCAAAGATGCACAAAGAAATTTTTAGGACCAAAAATAATTTAGCAGTCTACCAGTTAATTGAATAAAATGTTGCATCACGTCTACTGCAGGTATTGTAAATTGTATAACCCAAAAATGAATATCAAAGAAGTCTTGAGTTTTCAAATCCTAATTCTAATATTCCTACTACATCTGCCTGTCCCAACTAGGGACCAAGAATACACCCCGCGACACTTTCTGATAGTGGGCAACAATAATACCAAGTATCATTAATATCCTTCAAGGCCATCAAAAGTTCTGAGCTGAATACAACTTGTCATACACCTTGTTTGTCTGTTATAGTTGGTTTTGGATGTGGGGGTATGTAAACTTGAACTAAGTTTGTGACCTTGTAGACAGGCCTTACAACCAACCTTATTCGCGACATATCCTCTAGTGGTGTGCAACATTAATACCCAGTATTATTAATATCCTTCAGGGCTATCAAACGTTTTGAGCCGGACACGACTTGAAAAATATTTGGATATGGGTATGTGAACTTGAACTAAGTCTGTGACCTTCACCTTGTAGATAGACAATCCAAATTTATTTATGACACACTGCCTGGTGTTGGGCAACATTAATACTAAGTATCATTAATATCCTTCAGGGCTATCAAAAGTTCTGAGCCAGACACAACTTGTGTATATTTGGATATGGGTATGTGAACTTGAACTAAGTCTGTGACCTTGACCTTGTAGACAGGCATTACAAGCCGATTCGTGTGAGGGTGTGAGCAACATTAATACCAAGTATCATTAATATCCTTCAAGATCATGAAAAGTTCTGAGCCGGACATGACTTGTGTATATTTGGATATAGGTATGTGAACTTGAACTGAGTCTGTGACCTTGACCTTGTAGACAGGCATTCCAACCTTATTTGTGATGCACCCTCTGGTGGTGGGCAACATTAATACCAAGTATCATTAATATCCTTCAAGGCCATCAAAAGTTCTGAACCAGACACGATTTTGCAGACAGACGGTCGGACAGATGGACAGACAGACAAAATGATTCTTATATACCCCCCTGAACTTGTTTTGCAGGGGGTATAAATATAGCACCTGTTAAAACTAACCAATTAAAAACTGGAAAAGACGTGAATATGTAACATATGATTACATGATTTGATTCGGGAAGTCCTGCTTGCAGTACAAATACTGAAGTGTCAGTTTTCTGGCTTTAACCCTTTACCCAACACAGATATAAAATTTATGAGTTTAAATATTATTTTTTTCAAATTTTTCCAAAAATTTAAACAAAACCATATCATGTAACTCCTCACTGGAACGAGCTTGATGAGGTCGTTCCAATGAGAGGGTCATATGATATGGTTTGGGAGAAATTTTATGAAAATAATTTGTTTTTTACTGCTGAATTTGCATATTACGCATACAGATGCTGTCGATTTGTTAGATAAAGGGTTAACAGGTGGGTGCTAAATTATATTTCAAAGGTGATATTGTAATATGAGTATGTTTATTCAAAGTTATGCCACCAGAAAGGGGTTCCCAAGTTCATCAAGATTTTATTTATAAATAATTGTTTTGTTATAATGTACTGAAGATTGGCTTTAGGCAACTTTATGTAGAATTTTTTACTGCTGCTGAAAAAACAACACTAATGCATAGTGTAAAGCCACTAAAGTGGCTGTTGGCACTATTCAAGAGCCATAATTGCAGCTTCTAGCACTCAGCCCCTTTACCCTTTGAACACTGGAATCCTGATAGAATCGTCCATCCCAGTTCAATGTCATCAATTGGAAGAGTCCATATTCATTATTTGGGTGTAGAACAATAAAGATTTTCAACATGCAGCCCTTGGGCTGCATGTTGAGAATAATTACTGGTCTACCATACAAATTCACAGAGAATGTATCGATTAAATGAAAGTGTCAATGACACTGTAACTCAACTTGTTAAGACATGTGCATGTATAGTATGTGACCTGATAACAAAGGTACATATAAAGTATCGTAACGGTCTGTACATAAATACTGACCGAAGCCTGTAACAAACATATAGGTAAAGTATTGTAAAGGTGGGTGACAGTCAAATGCTAAACTAGAAAAGAAATCTTTGAGTCCCAGAGTGGGTCTGACTGAACCCCAAAATATTTGTTCTCATAGCACAGTGATAACAAAGGCACCCCAAAACACACTCGTTCCTGTCCCAAGGTGAAAACAAAGGTACCCAAGAAGTTTCGTGAAGATCAGTTCATAAATACGAACTGTATAGAAGTTGTGACAAAAAACTGATTGGACCCAATTTCGGTACAAAATGGCCACAGGCAGCTATCTTGAATTTTGGACCGCACCCAGAAACACTCGTTCTCGTCCCAAGATGATAACAAAGGTACCCAAGAAGTTTTGTGAATATTGGTTGATAAATACAGCCTCTAGCCCGAGCCGTATTGACATGAGCACTTACAGTGTATAAGCAGCACTGAATAAATCAAAGTTTATCTAATTTGCATAATTTCTGCATGGGAAAAAAAACTGTACTATATGTGATGTATTCCATGTTACTAAACATTCATACCAAAATTTATTCAAATCAGAACTTTCATACACAAGTTCTGTACAAAAGACTGATTGCACTAATTTTGGTACAAAATGGCTGCTGGTGGCCATCTTGAATTTTGGACCACACCCAAAAACACTCGTTCTCATCCCACGGTGATAACAAAGGCACCCAAGAAGTTTTGTAAAGATTGGTTCATAAATACGGCCTCTAGCCTGAGCTGTATAGAAGTTGTGTACAAACAAGAGGCCCCACGGGGCCTGAAGTGCTCATCTTGAACGGAACACAATTTAAACAGAGTCCAAGAATGAGTCTACATTAAGCAAGCCATCTCCATAGGCTACACTGTCAATCCTTGAGTCCCTCAGGAGTGACAAACATAATCTGGGCATCATGCCTTTTCTTCAGTTGATCATAAAGTAAAATGTAGAGCTCCCCTATGAAGCCCTTTGATACAACCTATGTGGATTAATCTTAGTTACACACCTCTAGAGGGTACTGAATACAAAATTTTTAATTCTTCAGCAAAATGGCCAATTCCGGCTCCCATAGAGAGCCCAAATATTAACCCAGGCTCTTGATTTGAACACAGTTGAATCTGACTTCCCTAGAGATGCTGTGTACCGAATATGAAAGCATTCTGACTGTTGGATCTGAAGAAGAGAAATTGTAAAGAAATTTCTTCGAATTGCACTAAGTTCAAATCTGGGCTACTATAGCGAGCCCAAATATTAACCTATGGATCCGATTTGAACAAACTTGAATCTGACCCCCCTAGAGATGTTTTATACCAAATGTGAAAGCATTCTGATGAGTGGATCTGAAGAAGATTTTTGAAGAAATTCCCTCAAATTGTACTAAGTTAAATTTCATGTTCCCATATGGAGCCCAAATATTAACCTAGGCACTCGAATTGAACAACCTGGAATCTGACTCCCCTAGAGATGTTGCATACCAAATATGAAAGCATTCCGACTGATGGATCTGAAGAAGAAGATTTTTAAAGAAATTTCCTCATATTGCACTAAGTAAACATTTGGGCTACCATAGTGAGCCCAAATATACACCTAGGGATCTGATTTGAACAAACTTGAATCTGACCCTTTTAGAGATGTTGCATACCAAATATCAAAGCATTCTGACTGGTCGATCTGAAGAAGAAGATTTTTTTAAATTACCCTCCATATTGAACAAAGATAAAATTTGGGCTTTCGTAGGAAGCCCAAATATTAACCTAGGGACTTGGTTTGAACAATCTTGAATCTGACCCTCATAACAATGATGTATACCAAACATTAAACGATTCTGACTGGTGGTTCTGTAGAAGAAAATTTTTAAAGAATATTCCCCATATTACCCTATATTAAAAATTTGGGCTCCTGTAGAGAGCCCAAATATGAACCAATGAGCTTTATTTCAACAAAGTTTTATCTGACCCCCCCCCCCCCCCCCCACCCCCCTCCCCCCTCCTATGAATGCTGTATACCAAAGATTCTGATGATTGGTTCTGGAGAAAAGATTTTTAAAAATTTTTGCAAATATGCTGACTCAGCATTTTTTCGATGCCCATTACAGAACACCCTAACATAACCAATGGCAATTTTTTTTACCATTCAATTCTACTGGTCCTAAGGATACTTCATACCATATAACAGCTCTCTGTTCCGTGTGGTTTGGGAAATATGGGCGTTTGAAAATATTTCTATTTTTAGCTCCCAGAGTTCCCATGGGGATGCGGGAATCACCAAAGTTGGGCTAAAAATTCAGTTTCTATCACGATCCTAGAATGGAAAACAGCTTCTCGGGGTTTAAAAGGTTAACAGAAAATGTTCATACAATAATTACCAGTATTTCTCAAATCTAACACCGCTCAAATAGTTAAATGTTATATTTATTTATTGGTGCTTGTCACTTACAGCATCTATGGCCCTAACATGACCACATCATAAGTATAAAGACAAGTTGAACCAATCATTTATGCCAATACTGCACAGTTTAGAGGACTTCCACAAGGCAATGGGTACCATATGCTACTTTATTCTTAAGGGAGAAGTTGTTAACCACCATTAGAAAGCACTGCTCTATTTCCCGTGGTTCCCATGAGGAGAAAGTTATTTTGTTTAAAAACAGGAACACATGAAATATTTTCGGGTCCTACTAATTACCGACCCAAACCATCCAAAACAGTCCAAAACCATCCAAAACCGACCAAAAGTGCTAATTACCGACCAAAATACCGACCAAAACCCAATGAGTACCGACCAAAAAAATTAAATGAGTACCGACCAAAAAAATACGATTTTTTAGAATCTCAAAGGCTTTTAAGAGGTTATTTGTGGTGGCAGACACAGGTGCTCGGCACAAGCTGAGAACTGTAAAAAGAGAGAAGTTGGGCCCAAACACTACAGGTGCATGGGCGTACGTGTCAAAGTTTTTAAAGTGATTTTCCCTGACTCGGAACTTCAGAAGAGGTAGGATGGAGGCGGGGAGTGGGGGGGGGGGGGGGGTTCTAAGCTTGAGAAATCGGAGGAATAACAGAACTTGGCCCCAAGATGAGGTCGACCCCACCCCATAGCGATTTAGGAGAAGTCGGCCCACGAGAGAAGTTGGGGCCAAAAACTACAGGTACACGGGTGTACGGGTCAAAGTTTTTAGAGGGATTTTTTTAGGGGGAATTAGCTCCAACCAACAATGGAGGAATCACAATAAAAAATAAACAACGCTAAAAATTAACTGATTTTATTACACATGTACATGGACAACAAGCTGAAGTTACATTCTTGTAGTGCTTTCCAGTAAATTATTGCCAACAAATATCAGAAAAAAATTCTAACATTCCACCTACTATTGCCAACAAAGCTTGAAATTATTTTGAAACTATTTACTGGAAAACATCTTGCGATGTTTTCCAGTAAATTGTTGCAAAATAATATGAAAAAAAATCCCAGAACATTCGACCTATACCGTTTAGCTGGAATACTGGAATACATCTTAACAAAAACACATTTTTAAGATACATGTACATAGCACAGTGGCACAATAGCACATTCGAAATAGCACAATAATACAAAACAAAAACGTTTTTTTCGTTTTCCAACAGAACTTGGCCCCAAGACAAAGTCGACCCCCCATAACAATTTGAGAAAAGTCGGCTCACGAGAGAAGTTGGGCCCCAGAACTTAAGGAGTGCAGGTGCACAGGCCAGTCAGTGCGGATATACTTCAGTCAAACGTAAACCAAGCAACAGTACACGCCATACATACTGAATGAAACCTCTTTCGCCGACAAAATACAATGATATTGCGGCACATTATTATTTTTTTTGGTCGGTACTCATTTAATTTTTTTGGTTGGTACTCATTGGGTTTTGGTCGGTATTTTGGTCGGTAATTAGCACTTTTGGTTGGTTTTGGACGGTTTTGGTCAGTAATTAGTAGGACCGATATTTTCAAGGTTTTCCAATTCTGGAAAAACTCTATAGGCAGCAGAGACAAAAAAAATCCACATATCAGAAAAGTAAAATCAACAAAGCTGTTTTATCACATGATGGCCACTTATTTGCCATGTTATATTTTGGAAAACACAATATGTGTAATATCACAGTGTGCTATTTACGCAAGGTGCTCGAGCACTAAATGCAGGCCTTAAAATTTATCAGATTTGCAAGAATAAGTTTTGATTCTCACAAACTCATGCTGCAAGAATTTTCATTTCAAAAATATTTTAGAATTTGAGAGTATTGTTATACAGTTAGTTGTCAGTGCTACCAGTAATATTCCATAGAAAACAACAAACCCCAACCTTGAAACACCAACTTTCCACTGGCGTATATGATGCACCAAACCTCTGGCCCCAGAAATGAAATGATTTGATCTCCATTCTCCATCATGTGTCACATAACTGGTTCTAAGTTCATTTGTTTAGTCACAGTCTGTTTGCAATCACCCCATCTTCCAGGGGGTGGAAGGTAGACAACCAATCTGGCTATGCCACTTCCCACGGTATAATACTTATTACATTTGTGCAATATGTTTATTTGTAACCATTTTACATGTATATGTACCGTGAATAAAGAATCTGAACCCCATATTTATATCTTTACTACAGTTTACCCCTTAATTGGTAGAGTGCTAAATTATTTTTGGATGTCAAATTTTGTTCACATGTCGTTGTCTTGCTAAAATTTATGGGAGTACCTAGAGGCACTCTTCCATAAGTTGTAGCAAAGTGAATCCTTAGACACTAAATAATTTCACTTGAAAGATAATATACATCACAAGCACAGAATATGAGGTATTTGAGTAATGGTATCTGCGCTTCAGAATAAAGACCACATATGGGCTTCCAGTACTCTTCCAGTTTAGGGTTTAATTCCACGTTTGATGAGTTTTTATGTCTTGCATGTATAACGCATTCCAAAATGCAGGCTTACAACTGTCTTGCTGATCAAAGTTAACTTGAAAGTGGCTTCTAGTGAAGTCTTGGCAGCCTATATAGGAAGCCAAGACTTTGATAGACACCTTGTTGAGTCAATATGTTGTTACCTTACTATGAGGGAGCAAAAATTGAGAATTTGTCAGGCCTTTCAGGACACTTTCTGGATTTATGAGAGGACTGAAATAACCATTTTTACGAGAATCAAAGTTGATTTTCCTTGTTTTCCTTGCAAGAATCATTTTTGAGAATCGATTTTGTTTCTTGCATGAATGTTCAGCCCTGATATTGTTTACTCTCTCATTTCAATTTGAATTTGATCCACATTCACTGTTTACACGACTGTGTGATAAAAAGAATCCATAACTTGCCTTATTTTATATGGAAATTATCAACCACATCCACTAAATTTCATTTTAGCCTCTGTTCAAATCAAAATTTAATTTTCTTTACTGATATCTGAACTGCTTAATATGATTGGTCAATCGAGTTTTTCACAACTTGATATTTTTGTTTTTTTCTTGCCTTTTTGTCAAAAAAATTGTGGGCATACCCAATGGTTCGATTAAACTGTAATTACTGCAGGTAGGCTGTTAAGTCATTAAAAAGCATACAATTGTGACATCAAAACCATAATTTGTAATTGTCCATTGAAATGTGTGTTAGTATTGAAACTGAGCAAGGCTACATTTATTATAATGCTGATTAATTAATTTACAAATCAGTATTAAGGCCACACAAAGTCGATCTCTGTTTCTCAGGCCATATTTTTGTAAAACTGCAAGTGGGCGGACATTTTTTTATTTTATTTTTGTTATTATTTCTTTGCCATCAAAAGTTCATGTTCTTGGTTTGTTTTACGTTTTAGGCCTCATAATCTATAGAATAGCATGGTGGTGGTGTATTTTGTCCCTTGAGTGCAAGAAGGCTTTGCAATTCTAAAGCTTGCTCTCAAGGGACAAATTTATCAATTTTATTAACTTGGGTAAAAGATCAGATATAAACCATTTTTTAGTTTGCATTGTTCATAAAAATAGAGCATGAGGCAGCCAAAAAGTCCATGTAGTAGGGCCTGAGAAACAGATTTTTTAATTTTTAGGTCTAATATAGGTTGTTCACACTAGTTTTCCTCTTAAGTATTCAAGAATGCATGTATTATTGGTGAAAATAATAAAACCATTGTCATTGCATAAATGAAGATTGTGACTACACCACTGGTGTCCCCCACCAAGAAGTGGTTTACCAAAAAGGGGAAATCTTAAGTTAAAAAAGTGGGAAAAGTCCAATAACTGTAGAAAAAAATGGACAAAACCCCCATGGTGGTCTATCAGCATACTAAAGATCATTTAAATATAACATCAACTGACTGAGATATGACGGTCCAACGTTGTTACAGATGGATGGGCGAACAGATGGACGGACGGAACCCATTTCTATATACTCCGCAAACTTCGTTTTGGCAGGGGATAATTATAAGAATTGAAATGATTTATCTGTCACTTTACCAGAGTATGAATGTGGGAAGGGCATGTTAAGTTTTGCATAAAGTGTTCACAAAACTTAACATGCCCATCCCACATTCATATTCCAATAAAGCGCTGGATAATTCATTTTAATTATTAAGTAATTACTGATTAGTTTGTATGGACATTTATAATTTTGAAGCTGATATGCACTTCATACAACTTAACACATTCATCGCCATATTCATAATCCAATAAAATGACAGATAATTTATTTCAATTTTTGAATAACTACTGAAAAGTTCCTAGAGTTACAACTTTGTAGTTTCTATGCACTTCATACAAAACTGAACATACCCTTCCTGATAAAGTGACAGATAATTCATTTCAATTTTAAATAATTACTGATTAGTTTGTAAATAAAGACAGTCATGACTTTGATGATATCCTATCCATTGAACAGTTAAATTCTCAGCAAAAACTATTGAAAAATACTTCGAACTTGGTTTAAATAATCTTCATGACATAAAAAGTAACTGAGAATCATAAAACAAGGGTTCGCATTGCCGATGCAGAGGTCAAGTCTTCGTTGCTAATGTAATGGTGGCTATGAACTAAAAAGCATCAGAGTAGCATTTCTAAATAACTAACTTGCAAAAAATGACCAAGTCAGCCCAATAATTCTGCTGCCATATATCCAACTGAGCCCATTTTCGAACTTGATCTAGACAAGTTTCCTGGAAATCCATATAATAAAAAAAGAATCAAATTGGTTAACATTTGTTCAAGTTATGGTGCTATCAAGCACAAATTTTGCAAAAAATGACAAAATCAGCCCAATAATTCTGCTGCCGTATATATCGCCATGAGCCCATTTTTGAACTTGATCAAGAAAATGTTCCTGGAAACTCGCATAACGAAAATGAATTGGATCAGATGAAGTTTGTTCAAGTTATCGTGCTATCAAGCACAAAATTTGCAAAAAATGACCAAGTCAGCCCAATAATTCTGCTGCAGAGTACATCGGACAGAGCCCATTTTCGAACTCGATCAATATATTGTTCTTTGAAACTCATGTGCCAAATATCAGTCAAATCGGTTGTTTGTTGAAGTTATTGTGTTGTTAAGCTCAAAATTAGTCAATTTTAACAAAGGGCCATAACTCTTGTGAAAAAGCATGGACATACCCTATTTCATGTCATTGGGTGTTGAACATGCATATCAAGTCACATACCAAATATTATCAAAAGCCGTCCAGAAACAACTAAGTTTAAGCAAAAAGGGCCACACACTCGACCGACTGCTTGCCCGCTCACGACCGACCAACTCCATACCAAAAGTCAAGTTGTTTTTTTTTAAAACTCGACTAAAAATCAAAATAATGCATATCAAAGTACTCTGTAAATAATAAATTCCTTTCATAGCTTTATCCAACACAACATCAATAGTTGAATTTTTGTTATAGAAGTAGAAAATTATATTCTGGAGGAACCTGGAGAAACTTGGAGGAATGAGGAAATTTTACAGCAGTGCTCGAGGAGTTTGAATACTCACCTTCATTTTTAATTCTTTCAAAATATTCTACAATAGAAAAGAAAACATGCACAATGATTAGTATAGCTTTCTGCAGGGTTTAGGCTAGGCCAATTTTAGGTCTGGTAACTGGACCCATTCTCCTTGCTAGTCATGGTTAGAAAAATGTTGAATTAAGCCTTTTACGGATGCAGAATTTATTTTTTGTAGTGATATCACAGGACTAAAAGTAAAATTTGTCCATGGGTAAATGTATTGTTATGAAATTTATTTAAAACACATATCACAGCACGCAGGTTTATGTCTCTTGGAAATCTTTATATGTTTGAACTCCTGACACAATGGTTCATCATCATGAGATGTAGCGTATCGAGGAATAATCAGTTGGCACCAAATCGTCATACATTTAGGGCAGCGAAGATCAAGGTAATCCAAAAGAGAATACCCAAATACATTTGGCATGTGGATTTCCCATCACCAATGACATGTGGTTCATTATAATAAAGCAAATACAAACAAGACATTATGGTGTTAAGTGTCCTGTTTGTTTTTTGTACTGAGTTGGAATTTGTGTTCTGAAACAGATCATAACTTAACTTTCTGATATGGTTCACTTGAGACAAGCTTTATACATGAATGACCAGTGTCAAAATGAGTTTTGATTTGTTAAACCAGATCTTTGAAACTTTGCTCATTTGTATTCTATTGGAGTGTGCGGAAATTTTGTAGGCATGTTATTTATTTATTTATCTATTTGTTGATTTATTATTTATTGGTGCTTAAGGTCACTTTTAGCATTTTTGGCTATCTCATGACTTTAACGTAGGTATGAAGTTAAGTTTAGCTAAATTAGTTTATTCCTTTGCTGCCCACTGGAGAGGACTTCCACCCCAGGCATTGGTTCCAGGTCATAATATACCAGAATAGCAGAACTTGTTTACCAAAGTAAACAAGCAGTGCTCCAATTCCTGGGGTTCTGTGTATAATACTTAATGGGTGACTGAAGACACTGCAAGTGACATATATCTTGCACATGAGTAATAAGAATTTCCTTTTGTTGACATGTGAAAATGGGTTATAGTCTGGTGGCTTAAGGCCATTTTTTAGCAAAATGGTTACTTGGCAGGTAAAAGCATCAAAATTGTCATACATCTGCCAGTGATCATAATTTTAGCCTAGAAGCCACCTGCTATAAGGTTGGTTTTCAAAATGGCACCTAAAATTGAAGATGGCACTCTCTTTATTTCTCTCAACTTTTGTACATTATTTACATGTGAGAAAACTATATAATGCAGCAAACATGTGGAAGCCCATTATTCATACTTCTCATTCCAGCCCTCTTCTGTTTTCAGTTGACTTATCCCTCAACTCTGTTGAGGGAGAAGTGACTTCTCCTTAAATTTACTCTCTGGGCAGGTCTCTGGCTACCATCTTGAATGAAAGTATCAATGACACTGTAGCTCAACTTGTCAAGACATATACATGTATAGTATGTGACACAGCAATGACAAACATCTAGGTAATGACCTGATAACAAAGGTACATATAAAGTATTGTAACGGTCTGTACATAAATACTGACCGTTGCCTGTAACAAATGTATAGGTAAAGTATTGTAAAGGTGGGTAACAGACAGATGCTAAACTAGAAAAGAAAACTTTCAGTCCCAGAATGGGTCTGACTGAACCCCAAAATATTTGTTCTCATAGCACAGTGATAACAAAGGAACTCCAAAACACACTCATTCCTGTCCCAAGGTGAAAACAAAGGTACCCAAGAAGTTTCGTGAAGATCAGTTCATAAATACGAGCTGTATAGAAGTTGTGACAAAAAACTGATTGGACCCAATTTCGGTACAAAATGGCCACAGGCAGCTATCTTGAATTTTGGACCGCACCCAGAAACACTCGTTCTCGTCCCAAGATGATAACAAAGGTACCCAAGAAGTTTTGTGAATATTGGTTGATAAATACAGCCTCTAGCCCGAGCCGTATTGACATGAGCACTTACAGCGTATAAGCAGCACTGAATAAATCAAAGTTTATCTAATTTGCATAATTTCTGCATGGGAAAAAAACCTGTACTATATGTGATGTATTCCATGTTACTAAACATTCATACCAAAATTTATTCAAATCAGAACTTTCATACACAAGTTCTGTACAAAAGACTGATTGCACTAATTTTGGTACAAAATGGCTGCTGGTGGCCATCTTGAATTTCGGACCACACCCAAAAACACTCGTTCTCATCCCACGGTGATAACAAAGGTACCCAAGAAGTTTCGTAAACATCGGTTCATAAATACGGCCTCTAGCCTGAGCCGTATAGAAGTTGTGTACAAAAAACTGATTAGACCTAATTTCGGTACAAAATGGCCACTGGCAGCCATCTTGAATTTTGGACCGCACTCAGAAACACTCGTTCTCGTCTCAAGGTGATAACAGAGGTACCCAAGAAGTTTCGTGAAGATCGGTTGATAAATACAGCCTCTATCCCGAGCCGTATTGACATGTGTACTTACTGTGTGCAAGTAGCATTGAAAAAATCAAAGTTCATCTAATTTGCATAATTTCTTCACGAGAAAAAAACCTGAATTATATGTAATGTATCCCATGGTACTAAACATTCACACAAAAAATTATTCAAATCAGCGCTTTCATTTAGAAGTTCTGTGCAAAAATCTGATTGCACCTAATTTTGTACAAAATGGCTGCCAGCGCCCAACTTGAATTTCGGATCGGACCCAAAAACACTCGTTCTCATCCCACGGTGATACCAAAGGTACCCAAGAAGTTTCGTAAAGATCGGTTCATAAATATGGCCTTTAGCCCGAGCCATATTGGCATTTGCACTTATAGTGCTGAAAGTAACACTAAATACATCAAAGTTAGTCTAATTTGCATAATTTACGTACAAGAAAAAAACCCGTATTATATGTGATGTATCCCATGGTACTGAACATTTATACAAAAAATTATTCAAATCAGCACTTTCATATGGAAGTTCTGCGCAAAAATCTGATTGCACCTAAGCTTGTACAAAATGGCTGCCAGCGACCAACTTGAATTTCGCATCGGACCCCAAAACACTCGTTCTCGTCCCACGGTCATAACAAAGGTACCCAAGAATTTTCGTAAAGATCGGTTCATAAATTCGGCCTCTAGCCCGAGCCGTATTGAATTGTTGATGGACAGACGGCCAGACGGACGAGTGGCCATGGCATAAGCTCAAATTTGGCTTCGCCAAAGTTGAGCTAAAAATAGAGAGACTGAAGATGGCACCTAGGCTAATATTAAATGAAACCATGATGAGAGTCTGCATTCTAAGTTTGGTGTTTTTTATCTGGCAAGTAACATTTGTCTGTTATGCCCCCCCCCCCCCCCCCTCCTCCCTCTGCCCCTACTATTACAATGAAGGAAGAGAAGAAAACAGAACAATGATTTATTTAAAAACTATCAATGACTATGTTGTGAAAAAAATGACAATATAGTATTTCAAAACACAGAAGATCCTGGGCATTTATTCTTTCTAGAAACTGAAGCAAGTAGGGAGAATTCAGATACTTAACTCATTCATATACTTACCATTTTTCATTATTGCAACATAACAGCAGAGCTGATGTCAATGTTGCAATTCAAAAGTCAGGAATAAGCTTTAAAATTTACCAGGATGGGACTCTCAAACAGAAATCTGAAGAGTTGGTAGGTTTGCATATTGTATATGTGGGCTTTTATGTCTGCCTCAGTACAGAATGATTTAAACCAAGTTTATATTAATATTTTTAATTCGGAAAGTCACTTTTGACTTCGCTTCATTTCTTTCATCTTCCATAAAGTGGAACAACCTATAGTGTTATGTACTCTTTCTATATTTTCAAGATGTAAATTGACAGTGGAAGGCCTCTCAACCATTGCTCATCATATGCAAGAAAAAAATAAAAGGCTTCCCTCCCTCAATGATTTACAATAAAAATGCCTAAGAATCAATTAACTTAATTTTTTGTCGCCTTGAAGAAAAAATTAAAAAAGTTAAAAAATTTATAGTAATTTATATATTTTTTATACTTACCAATGACCCAGACATAGCTGGTGCTAACTCTTAAAATATAGGGCCAAACACAAATTTTGCCCCCCAATCCCCAAAATTTGCATCTAAAACTAAAGAAAACATGTCCTGAAAGGCCCTCCACACTTCGCCCCTACTGCGCATGCGCGGTGTCAAGGACGTTCCGAAATTGGCGCCATTAATCATTCTAATAACCAGTGCCTGGTAAGCGCTATGTACTCAGCGGGGAGGCAAGAGTTCCCAACTCCTGGGAGGGCCATCCCCGTCTGGGTCATTGGTAAGTATAAAAAATATATAAATTACTATAAATTTTTTAACATTTTTATACTGTACCAATGACCCAGACATAGCTGAATAGTAAAAAGGCTGGAGGGCCAAGGACATAGAGCAAAATGGAATACGCTCAATAAAATAAAATAGCGTCATCCCCTGTAGGGAAAAAGAAGTAATAGGCCTTACATGTATCTTTCTTATTTATGATAAATTAGAAAGATACAACACCTTCCAAAATTGAGCTTCATACATCCATGTACTCTATTAATATCCAATATAATCCTTATACTAATAATTTTTAAAGTAAGCCAATAAATAAAGTAAGTCTAGAGAATAGAGACTCTTATACTCCTAAAAGTGTCTGAGGATTGCATAATCATGTCCGTTGACATATGCAATATTCAAAAGCTATACTTTAAAAACTAAGACTTGAATGAATTTTAAAAACCTAAACTTCTCACTAAACAACCATCCCAATAACAGCTCAGAATTACTAACTCCGGAGGAGGTATCCCCTTGTTTTCATAGTAAAACAGGTGACCCAAGGGAACACCCTCCCCCCCCCCCCCCCCCCCCCTTTTTCTTGCCCTGGGTCAAATAGCCCAGAGCGAAGAGGGCAGCCGAACGGAGACACTGCCGAAACAGACAGCCTACCTAGCTATAGTAGCAACTGTTAAGTGAATGACATTCTGAGCAGTAGATAATAGACCTAACAATAGAGGCCTCCAGAAATGGACTCGATATTTCTGAGATAAAATTCATGAATGTGGATGGCTGAGCGCAATGAGCAGCCTTCAAAAATCTATAATAGCGACACTATTAATGTAAGCCCAAGAAGTAGAAGAACTCTTACTTCATGAGCCGAAATCTTAAGCACAACTGCTAAGTCAATGATATACCATAAGCAGTACCGATAGTTAATAGAATCCATTAACAATAAAATGGAGCGTAACATCCTTCTACTAGACATCAAAGACAGAAGAAGCTTACGCCCATAGTAATAAACAGATATCTGTTTATAAATACATAAACTGTACCCGGAAAGAGTAAAGGCCTATGCCCATACGAAGACGGAAGGACCTTAAAATAATAGGTTCCGGATAATAGGAGCCTAACTCTTATGCAACAATCCAACCTAAATAGTAACGGAAATAGTGATTCCGAAACTACGAAAGTGAAAATCATCCATCGATAGTGCATGAAACTCACTGACTCTACAGTAAAAGAGAAACCAACAGAATTACTGTCTAAAAGGTCAGAATTTGAAAACTACTGTTTCCAGAGGCTCAAATGATTACTTAGCTAAATAAGAACCGAAGTTAAAATCCGTATAGGAATTTAATCTAAAGATTCTAAGTCTATTTATCAAAAAGTTACTAACTGACTTAGATAAAGAGACAAAAGACTCAATTGTAAACTATCGTAGAGTGCATAGGTATGAGGTAACATAAACCTATAACCTAAATAATAACAGGCTGCAGTAGATCTTGTGAAACAAGTATACTAAAAAATAGCCAATGAGTAGTATGGAGGGATCAACAATATGAACATAAGGATCCCTACACTACGACGGAAGAGCCTCCACTTTAGCCGCATAGAATAGCGAAGAAGAGGATCTCCTATAGTAAGAAATCGCGTCCAAAGCTCGTCCAGTACAGTGCTTACAATGCAATACGGACCACACAACGGAATACATGAAGGTTGCGACCTTGCTGGTTGTGATAAAGATGACACGATTTACCCAGTGAAAAAAGATCCTCACATAGAGGAAGATTTCACGTTAAGACCCACAGTAGACAAGAGAGTAAATTACTCATGATCTCTGTGAAGATAGAGATGCTATCAACAGAAATGTATTGTGGTTGTTTATCTTAGCAATACCTGCTGAAACAATAGCGCCGGAGGATACGCGTATCCTATCATTTCGTCCTATAGATCAATAGAGCGTTAACAACATTAGCTCAGAGATCTGGACAAGCCAACACATACGTCTGCAATTGATTAGCAAGCTGTGTCATAAATAAATCATCATTGGGCGCTCCCATAGATAGCAAATCTGATTGAATACTTGTTTGTTGAGAGTCCATTCCGACAGCAACAAGCGACCCGTAAGAGAACGGAAGTCCAATAAAACAATCAGACGACCCGGAATATGACGGACCAAAACTGAACTTGGTGTACTATAACCAACAGACGGATTCTTTCCATTAAATTGAATAACGGAAACGAAAGAGTGCCTCCCTGGTTCCGGAGATACGCCACTACTGTCGAATTAAAGGACAGGAATTTGGGCCTGCGTTTCTGAATAATGTTCATGCCAGGACATAAAGCAAGCCTAAAAAACATTATTCCGCGGAAGAAAACTGATTGCTAAGAGACTGCGGAACCCAAAGACCCTGGCACTTCGAATCCGTAGGGATCAGTATTATATCCCAATCTGTTTGACTGGCAACCGTCATAACAGCCACACTCGGGTCCGGCAACTGCGGTGGAACTCTCTGAGTCAACCACCGAATGTTTGCCCCAGTCTGAATCTCTTGTAACACTTGATAGACAAGAGAACGTGTAAATCGAGCAATTCATGGATTGCCGAAAAGTTGCCGTCGAAGAGAAGCTCCTCCGAGAACGAAGCGACTCTGAGAGAGTTCTTAACCTTACTATCCACACGTGTGGATGTAGCTAGGGCTGCGTCACGTCTAACTAACTCCAATCAGCCACTGAAGGGCGGAGTTATACGTGAACAAACTACTGCCCTCAAAAGAAATTACATTGAGAATAATATCCCGTAAATCTTTTCTTGAAGACGTAATGATAACGCCTCAGTAAGGCGGATTACGTATGATAAAGCGTCTAAGTTAAGTCTACTATACATAATGTCGTTCCCAACATTGAAATTGGAAAAGACATAAACGGCGAAAAAGAATATATGCAGTCTTTAATCACACCGTCTAGACGCATATGAACTCTCGGTATGCCCTACTCTGCCAAAATAAACTATTCGTATAAATGATAAAATGGCAGAAATGAGCAACGCGGACAAGAGACTAAACTATCATGCTTAGTAGCAGGCTTGTATATATATATATATAGCGTCGAAAAATAAAACACATGTTGTAATGACAATATTGGACTGCGTCGGTAAGTCAGGGACAATGTCCCTGAACCGATCGAAAAATCCGAGTCCAATGACGCTATAAGTCTCTTATCCAAGATCGCAGCAATGAAGTCCGAAATAACAATCACTGGAAGATAATGCCAGAAGATATGAAAGGCATCTTCCGATACTACTAAAGGGAAAACTCGAAATCTTTCGAAACCCTTTCGCCATCCTGTCGGACCCTATAAAGCGTTCGGTCGTCCGTAGCTGATGCAACCGCGGACCGCACCGACCCAGCGCCGTCGGATAATTCCTGATTCGACCAAGAAACTGTCAATTGCTGAGATGCTGCAAAACAACTGTGCTAACTCGGATAGCACATCCGTCACTGAGGCCTGAGGAGAAGCAGTCTTACGACGCATTGCCGCTGGAAGCTCCGTAATCGTTACCCCGTGCATACTACCAATATGCGAGCGAACGGAGTGTATAGGCCTCGTGTCCCTTGGCTACCGGATGGCGCGACCTATTCGCCGTGGAATCACTGAATGCCGAAACTGATCGGATACTCGAGGTCACGTAGCCAATGTGCGGTCGTGTGCCCTGCTGTGAGGATGAGGAAGCATTAAGGACAGTCTCTCGGACTGTCAATATAACGGAGCGTCCCGACCGACGGACATATGCTCCGAATGTAAAATATCTGAACCACAACATGCGGTCTCCTATGTTGTTGGACGAGAGAGGGACCTCTCTCGCTCACAGCCCGGACGGACCTGGACAAGCCAGGAACCGGACTAACAGGCTTCCTCCGATCTGTCCTCAATCTGCCGTCACTGGGTGAGTACTAAAGTAATTAAAGTGCTCGCATCACCCAAATCTCCTTCCTAGACCGCAACGGACGAACCCGGCAGCCGAACCATTCGATGAATGTACGCTACACCGGGTGAGCTAGCGAATGTCACTCCGTAGGCGATAGACATATTCCATGAGCACTTATTGCCGCTAACTCTTCATTAACTATGACGACAGAGGCACACTTTTGAAAGACATCTCCATAACTCTTCGAACAAGAAACCAGAAATGCTTGGTTAGCAAGCATAAAATAATAATATATATATAGCGTCGTTCAATAATTCGAAAGTTTGTGTGACATTATTGGACTATGTCGGAACTGAGGGACGATGTCCCTGAACCGAACCAAAAATTACTAAGTCCACCGACGCTATCAGTTTCTTATCCGGCATCGCAGCATTCTGGTCCGACGAAAGAAGCTGTAGAAGACCAAGTCAGATGACATACACAACAGCATATGTTGTTCCGAAAGGGAAAGCTCGAAATCCTCCGAATCCCTTTCGGTATCCCGTCGGACCGGATGAAACTTTCGGACGTCCGTACCCGCTTCCGCGGAGCGTCCCGACCCAGCATCGTCGGATAAAATATATGCGACAGATTCAGTTGATGCTGGGATGCTGCGATAAACTGTGCTATTAAGGAAAGCACGTCCGTTCCCGAGGCCTGTGCAGTAGCGGTCTTACGATGCATTGCCGCCGGAAGCTCCGTGTACGTTGACTCCCGCACACTTCCTATGCGAACGTCCGGAGTCTGCAGGCCTCGTGTCCCTGGCTACCGGATGGTGTGACCTGGTCGCCGAAGAATCCTTGATCGGCGAAGCTGGTAATATATCGGCGGTCACGCAGCCAAGGTGCGGTCGTGTGCGCTGACGAGAAGAGGAAGCCTTAGCAGTCTCCGCGGACTGCCTATACAACGGAGCGTCCCGAGCGACGGACGTATGCTCCGCTTGCGACACATTTTGTACCACAACATCTGGGGCCAGATGTTGTTGAACGAGAGAGGGGCCTCTCTCGCTTGCCGTCCGGATGGACCGGAACGAGCTATGAACCGGACTAAAAGGCTTCCTCCGTTCTCCCTCCGATCCGCCGTCACTGGGTGTGCATTAGGTTAATTTATAGTGCTCGCATCACCCCAAAATTCCTTCTAGACCGCAACGGACGAACCCGGCTGCCGAACCATTCGGTGAATGGACACTACACCGGGCGAGCTAGCGGACGTCAAAGGCCGTCGAACCTACTAGGGTCCTCTTAGGCAATTGGCGTATTTACATGAGCACTTTTCCGCTAACCCTTCATTAATTGTGACGACGGAGGCACACTGTTGGAAGACATCACAGATACATCACCCTAATCTTGATCGTCTGAAATAGAAATTGATAAAGTAGAGTGACCCTGCGGGGAAAGGACCGGAGAGTCCAAATCCCCAATAACATACCGTGACATACGCTTCCCATATTGTCATCGAAATCATACGATACAGAACAGGAGTTAATGCGAGTACACTGACCACATATAGAATGATAATAAAGTCAGAGGAAGACTTCCTCTTAAAACAATTGATCAATATCCTTTCAATGTGAAAAGAAAACAAGTCCTGGTACTCGCACTAATCCCTGGCAATCAAAATACATAATAATAATATGATCCATTAATATAGAAAAAATAATTGAAATCAAAATATTTTGAAAAAATATTTTTTCAGAACAGCCCAAGTTTCTGAAAAGTAACGTTGAGCCCCAATGGATCCCAAGCCTAAGTGTGGACAAAAATTTTAAAAATATTTTAAACAATTTATTCAACACTTACGAACAATAATAATGTATCTAGTTATGATTAAAATAACATCAAGATATTATTTTTTTTTTGAAATCCCCCCCTCACACAGAGGGCTGTTGTAAATGTAAACAATGAGTGTAAAAACACTAAAATAAGACTCCAGGCACCCAGGCCCGAAATCAGTTACCAAAAATACACTATCTGATGCAAAACAGAGACTTCCAGGGAAGAAACTGCAGAACATCAGATGGTAGATGCAGAACACAACGCCTAACCACCCGTAGGTGAAGACGTAAACATGGGGAAAAGAACAAAATTCATTCTGTTAATCAGCTAAAACTCCCAAGAAGATTTAGTAATAATAATTACAAAAACTATGCCACAAGCATGGGAGAATAGCAAGGGGGACTTAAAGGACAGGGAGAGAGGAAAACACTTAAAAAAAAACAAAACAGTGTAACTAAATAATCAGAATGACAACAAAATGGCTGCTGCCTTGAAAATAGGTAACTTAACACAATTTCATTAAAAAATTTTAAGTTACAGCCCTGATAATATTCTGTCACACATTTTTTTCCTCTCCTCCTTCTCTATCCTCCTTAGAATCACCATTTCACTAATATTTATGTGTCTGGCATCATTTAAACTGAGATTTATAAGCACAAAGATCAGTCAGATGTTAACTGATGAAGGGCCAAACTTAGAATGATTAATGGCGCCAATTTCGGAACGTCCTTGACACTGCGCATGCGCAGTAGGGGCGAAGTGTGGAGGGCCTTTCAGGACATGTTTTCTTTAGTTTTAGATGCAAATTTTGGGGATTGGGGGGCAAAATTTGTGTTTGGCCCTATATTTTAAGAGTTAGCACCAGCTATGTCTGGGTCATTGGTACAGTATAAAAATATTTAGGGAGTTAGGAGAAAATTTGGCAACCTTCATCTTGTATTAATGATTAGTAAAGAGTTTATCTTACAGCCATTAAAAAAAACATTCTTGTTTCTCAGGCACCTCTCTTGTCAAAAAATCGGCCTTATCACTTCTTTATCAAAGTCAGAATTAGGTTGTTAAGAGTTGATGAAGAATAGCAATATTACCTAAGTACGGCCTTAAAACATCCCCATTTGTTTCATCTGTAAAATATGCAATGAATTCAGCCAAAGACACAATGAAAACTAACAAACCACCAATGATAGCTGTCAATAAAGTTCCTATGAACCACCTGAAAACATAAGAAAATATGAAAATATCAATATCAGATGGCTGCTCGCCAAATATGAGCCCAGAAGATTAGTAAAATTGTTAGTGAAAATAGATTGTGTACAACTATGCAAATACTCCTTTGTTTGGGTGCATGTCATGCATGACAGGTGAAGAGTCTCTGACCCTGAAGTTATAACTTTGAGTCAAAGTCATGAAACACCCATGAGTCATGAGCAAATATTATGTAATTTATGAGCAGGACCTTCCCATTGAATCACTTCTTCTGAACCCAACAAAGTTAGAATTTATGAACAGTTTGTGACCTTGACACCAGGTGTTATGAACCTTGATTCATAAGCATCATTATGTGAAGTATGAATGAGATCTGTGCATTGAATAATATATGATAAAACGTTGGGCAGTACCAGTCATTGCCGTAAAATTACGGAAGAAATAACCACCTGTACTTCAACAGAAAGAACTTTACATTTTGTAAAGGTCATCAAATTTAAGAACTTTGAGGGTTTTAAAAAGAGGATCGGTATGTAATCTTCTTCTTTTCTTACTAATAATTCGAATCGCTTTTTTCTGCAACATGAAGAGTTTTCTTGTAGACGGTGAATGACCCAAACTTGAATTCCATATAGAAAATGACTGTGGATTATCGAGAAGTACAAGATCTTCAGGGCATTTAACTGCAGCATATTTTTTGCCCTGTTGATGGCATATATAGCTCTAGACACATTTGAACAAACAATTGAGATATGGTGATTGAAGGTTAAATTTTCATCTACGTGGACTCCACGAAATTTTGCTGCTTTTTCATTACATTAGTTGCCGATACGCTCCAGAGGGTGAATTTAGTGATGGTAGCATCACTAAATTTACCCTCTATGAACCTCAATCTGAATCAGGGTCTCCAAACTAAAAAGAGAGAGGTACCCAGAGGATAAATTGGACCACTGCATGGGATAACATCATCAAATTCACCCTCTTGGGACCTCATTCTGCTAATGTCAGATTGCTTATTTTCAGGCCTGGGTCTACCCCCAAATAGTGAATATAGACTCTTCCAATTGCTGCCACTGAACTGACGTGGAAGATACCACCATGGTTTAAAGGGTTGAATAACCTACTATTTGCTGCTTATGAATGGGCTTGCTAAGAGTGTTGTATGGTAAAGTATTAACAGCTGACTTACCTATAGTTTTTGCCACCCACGCAGTTATTCAACCATTTGCAATGATGATCAAAGTCAGAAACACATTTATTACATGCACTACAATGCTTGGACTTTGGTCCACTGAAATAAAAAGAGCAATGTAATTTGTAGGCTTTTAACTGGTAGAGTGCTAAATTATTTTTGGTCCTTAAAATTTCTTTGAGCATCTTTGCCTTGTTACAATTTATGGGAGAGTGCCAGGCACTCTCCCATAAATTGTAATAAGGTAAATCATAACAAATAAAATAGTATAACTTCAAAGGTAGTATGAAGCACATCCACAGAATATGAGGCCTTAAAATTGTGGTTCCGGCACTTAGAAGAAAGCCCAAATATGGGCTTCCAGCACTCTACCAGTTAATAAGAAACTGAAAATTAATTGTCTCAATTGCTTGGTCCACACTCTCATGACTTTCAAGGTTCTCGGCTTCCTATTCCTTGGAAATGTACTCCCACCATACAGTATTTATTTATTTATTTATTTATTGATGCTCAAGGTCACATATTTATGCACAATGGCTAATCATGACCGTGACAGTTTTTACGGGTGGAGGAAGCCGGAGTACCCGGAGAGAACCACCGAGCAACGACGAGCAGCTGCCAGCTCCCCAACATCGTAACTCCGCACAGGCAGGGTTAGATTGGTTGAAGACATGCATACCATCGACGTGCAGTACGCCTTAGTACACGGCGTCATCGTGCCCCCACGCGGGCAATGGGGATGAAGTGTCTTGCCCAAGGACACAACGCGGTTGCCGCTGGTGGGATTCGAACCGAGGACCTCTCGGCTTGCAGCCTGCACCTCTACCTACTGAGCCACCGCGCTCCCCCCCACCATACAGTAAATATAAAGGTAATGTAATGTTACAATACTAAAGTTTGTGTGATGAAACAGTTAAAATATGCACAAAAGAGAGAAAGAAAACATAATAAATACATAAAGAACTTTCCTCAACTCTTTACACACAATGACCCAATTATACAGTGGAGGCCACTTCATTGGATATCTCTGTGAACTGAATATAACTTCCAAACAAAAAACCATTTACATACCCTCAGTACAAATTAAACCTGTTAATTTGCTAATTGCATATAGGTTATAGAGTAAACTCATGTTAATTGAATAAAACATCTCATAATATGTCAAGAAATTGTCTTGACAATAACCAAATTCTCTTTTTATAGACCTGTTTGGCCTCTGTACAGGCATTTAATCTATTATATCTTGTTTGACAGAGCTCAATGAGCTCTGTCAAATAAGATATAATAGAATAAATGCTCAGGTTTATCTCTAGAATACAGGAAAGTTACCATATTCCAGCTAATTTAAACTCGTTAATTGAATAATTTTCACTGGCAAAAATGTTAACCCATTCAACTACCACAAATAAATGACAATTTCAAAAGAAATTTATCAACTAAAGGCTTTCACTTTTGTCTCACAATTAGAGCTTATGAACCTTCAGTGGAACAAGCTGAAAGACCTCATTCCAATGAAGCTATGTTTTCAAGCAAAAATTTTAAAAAAAAAGAAGACAATTTGTATGGTGATATTTGTGCACAAAACTGGTTGGTTAGGTTTGATATGATAAATATAGGATCAGCCCTTTAGTGAATTCACATGGTATCAAAATTTCTTATTTTAATAATTCTTTTTGAAATTTTTCAAAAAATTTCAACAAAACCACATCATGTGATCCCCTCAATGGGACGATCTCATTGTGGGGTTACATGATATGGTTTTGCAGAATTTTTTAAAAACAAATTTGCTCAGTTTGCAAATCATGTGGGAGGATGCTGCCAATTTGTTAGGTAAAGGTTAAAAAAAACAACAAGAGACTCCAGGGGGGCCTGAGGGTGCTCATCTGACATGGTAGTCTGAAATTCAAACAAGGTAATTGATTTGAACAAGTTGCATCTGCCCCTCCTAAGAAAAGCTTATACCACATATCAAAAGATTCTGACCGTTGGATCTAAAAAAAAAGATTTTTAAAGAATGTTCCTCATATTGAACTAAGTTATAATTCGGGCTCCCACAGGGAGCCCAAATATGAACCCAGGGACTTGGCTTGAACAAACTTGAATCTCACCTCCCTAAGGATGCTGCATACCAAATATCAAAACATTCCGACTGCTGGATCTGAAGAAGAAGATTTTTAAAGAAAATTCCTCATTTTGAACTAAGTTATAATTTGGGCTTCCACAGTGTGCCCAAATATGAACCCAGAGATTTCGCTTGAACAAACTTGAATCCCCCCCCCCCCCCCCCCCCCAAGGATGCTGCATACCAAATATCAAAAGATTCTGATTGGCGGATCTGAAGAAGATTTTTAAAGAATATTCCTCATACTCCACTAATTTAAATATTTGGGCTCCCACAGAGAGCCCAAATATGGACCTAAGGATATGATTTCAATAAACGTGTGAAACAACCTTCCAAAGATGTTATATGTGAAATTTGAAAGCTTTTGGAGCAGTGGTTTGGGAGAAGAGTCTTAAATGTTTTTACCATTACCCACAGTGTTAAAAAATGCTGATTCAGCACTTTTTCAAAGTCCTGAAAAAGTACCCTATGATAAAACCAATAGCAATTTTTTTTGTACCATTCCATTCTGTTGGTCCTAAGGAAGCTTCACACCAAATATGAATTCTCAGTGCCATGTAGTTTTGGAGATATAGGCGTTTTTTTCTTTCTATTTTTAGCTTCTGCAGTTCCCATGGGTGACGAGAAAATTGTTTTTGGCATAATTTAAGTACTTATGACTCAATAAGCCCTGATATCAAATTTGGTTCAAATCAGCCTCTTGGTTTGGAAAATACAAATTTGGGGCGGGACAAAAATTCTTGCCCCTCCCATAACGATGCCAAATATAGCCCCTCAAACTTCTCTTGAACAAATCTGAGTCTACACCTCAAAAGGAAGCTGCACACCAATTATCAAGTCTCTGCTACTGCTGGTTCATGAGAAGATTTTTTAAGATTTGGGCACACTTTTTGGGCAAGGCTCTACCGAGGGGCAGGGAAACTTGATTTGAACATAATCAAAATGCGATGTCATAACAATCACCTCAAATTTCACTTAAATTGGTTCAGCAGTTTTGGAGAAGACGCAAACACCATGTTCACAGATGACGGACGGTTTGTGATCACTAGAGCTCACCAAAGTCAGGAGAGCTAAAAATCCTGCACCAATGGAAATAAACCAAAATGATACTCACACGCTGACTTCACATAAATAACAATGTTGATTTTCTATCACATGTCTATGTTGATTTGAATCGAAGGTTGGCATTCGACCTTGCTTCTTCTTCTTTATCACAGCTGGATCAGCAGGGTTTATCTGGCAAGCAATGAAGTGAGTAAGACAGTGAGCAAACAGCACAATTCCATTGATCTACTAACATTAAGGAAATTACAGAAATGGTGATAGTTCTCAATAATTTCAATACAAATACGATTTTGATATTTTAAGCAAAGCTGAAACTTTTTAAATAAAAACAATGGAAAATTGGGCGCTTCAGGTAATCTTTCAGTGCATTTTTATGTCAGACTTTTTTTTTCAGAAGGCACATTTCATCCATCAAAAACTTTTGCAAAAAATATTTTAAAGTATTCAATGGCATATATGTGCTGCACATCAGTGACTTGATGCCAGGTGAACTATTTTTTAAGGCAAGTGCTTAGCATGAAGTCCAACAAATACACCACCTAGCAGTGGCATCAAATTATCTGACTGCTTAACTGGTAGTTTGTTGGAAGTGCATACTTGGGCTTCTTCTGAAGTGCAGGTACTGCAAATCAAAGGCTTCATATTCTGTGGATCTGCTCCATACAATGTATAAATTTCCAACTGAAATTATTCAGTCTATCAGTATGTCAATTTGCCTTGTTACAATATATCGGAGAGTGCCTATTGGCAATCCCCCATATATTGTAACAAGGCAAAGACATGTGATCAAATTTTGATGACTAAAATTAATTTACCGTTCTACCAATTAATTTAAACTCAAATCATCTTACATGGCAAAATATACCTCACACATTTCAAATGCATCTCATTTTACTACAAGAGCAATGCAAAGTATGGCATTATGCCCCTCCAGAAATATCATGGATGACAAATGTCAAATGAAATTACATTTGATTGATTGAAAAATGTAATTCATTGGTCAATAGCTTTTTAAGCAAGAATCACACAAAAAGCAAAGATGACATCTATACTGAGGAATCTATATATACAAAATCTTCCTATAATCAACAGCAACACATCAGAAAAAAAATGGAAGCCATTGGTCATTCAAGCTATTGCATGGACAAGCAAAATCACAAAAAAATCCAAGCTGGCAGCCATTTGAAAGACAACAATTGTTGGGTGGATGCTGTCAGGGCATACCATCCTAATGAGTGGGGGTATAAAAAGATTGTCCCATGTGCAGAGTGAGACATATACTGTACAGGCTAACAATCCCTCCATAATATTTGGAAGGAGCAAGGCCATGAAATTGCAGCTACAGAGGTCAACCGACAATTACTGAAGTGTGCGAAACACCTGCTTAATACTGGGAAGGGGCATATAGCATTTACAGTACTTGTCAAAATAAGTTATAGGATAACCACTATAAACTATGTATCTTTCTCTTCCTACACTGATAAGACCAAAAGCTGACATCATTTTCTGGAAAGCTCTCACTGAGAGCTTTCCCGAAAATGATGTCAGATTCTGATCTTATCAGTGCAGGAGCAGCGGTGTACTTAGTTTATTGTGGTTATGTGCTACAACTTATTTTGACTTGTACTGTATGTAATGCACTTTGAACCCACTTTAAAGTGGTGATAGAGTACTATACAAGAATTATCAATCAATCAATACCAAGGTAGTATTCACATCAATTCAGTATGAAGTCTGCAAATAATTTTATTGGTGCTGTCATGATGACAGCTACCAACAGTTTTGTGCATGTCATCCCATCACAGAAATTCTGTTTTATAACAAGCCTGTAAAAACTGGGTGGGCAATCCTTTTGTTTACCTAATAAGAATAAAGGCTATCAATTTTTTTGTTCACCTGCATTTCTAGACTTCAGACAAACAAGAGCATTACTCATAAAGCCCTTTGATTTTATCTGTTAGCTCTTCAAGAACTATGATTTACTTTATAATGATGATAAAGTATTCTATGTTCTAACAGTGTATTACATCACAGAACAAAAGAATATCATGAAATAAGCTGCAGTATTTTAAAAAAAATCATCTGAGCCTCTGCTCTAATATACTTCATGGTAAGTATATCAATATTAATATCTTATTTTACTAGCATGCTTCTTTAACCAATCAGAATGCAGTATTAATCACTAAAGACTGAACCATGTACTGTCATCTCACAGTTAAAGTCACACATCGCTGAGAGTGCAACACCCAAATATCTCACTGCTTAATTCAGTCTTGTGCTGTGTTTTAACCCTTTACCCAACGTAACGGCCAAAACCGGCCAGCGCTATTCTCAAAAATCGCCGATTAATTTTCACTATTTTTTTCATTTTTTGTCTCAAAAACATAGGTTATGACCCCTCGTTGGAACGAGCTCGTCGAGCTCGTTCCAACGAGGGGTCATAACCTATGTTTTTGAGACAAAAAATAAAAAAATTAGTTATTCAAGAATTTTTTTTGCAAGTGTCGTCTGCTTTTCACGTCAGGTAAAGGGTTAACTAATCAATAATGTATAACTCAAGCAAAAACTGAATTGGCACCCTTGTATCATCCAAAGCAGATGTTTCATTTATAAACAAAAACACATGTAAAAATCAGTCAGTGTTGCACAATGAAACATTTTGAAAAACTGCTGGAAAAAAATATAGCAGAGAAAAAGAGGAATGTCCAATCTGAAAACACAACAAAATCAAAAGATCAGGCTGCACTGCAAATATATTCTTGTAAAACTGAATCGGGAGGGGGGGGGGGACTGGTAAAAAGTTATGGTGTGTTTAGTTTGCAGATATGAAGCTCAGCAAAAACAATATTGGGCTTGGCATAGAACATCACCCAGTACTGTTTTTGCTTTGCCTCATATGACATCGTATCCACCAACTAAGCACACCACAACTTATAATATTTATACTCTGCAATTTTTGTACTAAAGGAAAATCGGAGGAAAAGATTACCTAAAAAAAAGGTTTTTATGAAAAAAATAAAGGGGACTCCTTTTCAAGTTGCTTTAAATTGTAATTTGCACAGGCCAGATCAAGAAAAATTTAACAAGAGGGGGGTGTCCATCCCCATTAGCTCACAATGCATCGCATGCAATTAACCTAGGCTTACTACAAATCTGAAGAAAATGTCCGGTCATGTACATGTATAGCAAAACAGGTCCACACTTACAAAAAAGTCTAACAATGCATTAAAAATGTCCGGCCAAGGGTTAATGTCATCTTGTATTGATGCATTTAATACATATATGAAATATAAAAGCCACAGCGTACCGGTGGTAGCCTCCACTCATGTATACCAAAACAGGTTAGAAATTTTCTAAGTCCATACTTGCAAAAAAGTCTAACATTGCATTAAAAATGTCCAAAATCTCCGAAAAATGTCCAGCCAAGGATTAATGTCCTCTTATATTGATGCATTTAACACATGTATGAAATATAAAAGCAAAAGCATACCGGTGGAAGCCTCCCGTCATGTACATGTATAGCAAAACAGGTCAGAATTTTTCCAAGTCCACACTTACAAAAATGTCAAACATTGTATTAAAAAAGTCCAAAATCTCTGAAAATTGTCCAGCCAAGGGTTAATGTCATCTTATATTGATGCATTTAACACATATATGAAATATAAAAGCCATAGCATACCAGTGTTATCCTCCACTCATGTACATGTATAGCAAAACAGATCAGAATTTTTGGAAGTCCACATTTACAAAAAAGTCAAACATTGCATTAAAAAAGTCCAAAATCTCTGAAAAATGTTCGGCCAAGGGTTAATGTTATCTTATATTGATGCATTTAACACATATATGAAATATAAAAGCCACAGCACACCAGTGGTAGCCTCCACTCATGAACAGCAAAAAAGGTCAGAAATTTTCTTCTTAGTCCACACTGACAAAAAAGATTAACATTGCAAAAACACTCTAAAAATCAAAAAAATATCACTGGGTAAGGGTCTGTGGGTAATTGTAAGCCATAGAAACAGTATGAGGTGCACAGAAACAGGGCAGAAACTCAAAGTGGACTCTTACAATAACTTTAACACAAGTGTTGACGCCGACGCTCCTCTGGTCATGACATAAGCTTACACAACTTCATTGGTGAGCTAAAAAAAATTGAATTATCTTTAAGAATGAGAAGAATTATTTGTAATTTCTGCCTTAGTATACAGAATGAAACAAGAACTGGACAGTCATCCGGTGCATACCCCCACATAGGGTACCGCCTCGTGTGTGCATACCTATGACCAACAAATATTATAGAAAATAATGAAACTTATGAATATTCTCGGACTCACACATGAACAGATGCACGGACGGATGCACAGATGCACAGATGGATGCATTTTTCTTCGAAAGTTTTCAACAATTTCTAAGTCAAAAGGTATGGTAAATTGTTTGGTGTTTGGAAGTTTTATGCACTGAGGCAGAAGCCTTTGTCATAGGCAAACTGCATGCCATATTTCACTAAAATCTGATAACCCGTACCTGAGATACAGGCTGAACAGACAAATAATGTCTATTTCCTACAATTTCTAAGTCAAAAAAGGGGGATAACTCTAAAAAGGGGAATGTGAGAAATATTGTTGAATCCTTTTTTTAAAGCTTATACCATAAGCACTGTTCACAGCAAATTTCATTGCAATAGAACATTCAATACCCGAGATACAGGCTGAACAGACAAAATTTGGCTCGGACGGACACAATTTCTAAGTGAACAAGTGATTAAAACAAGTAATCAAAAAAAAAAAATGACTAGCGCGGGCATACCTATGACCAACAAATATTATAGAAAATAATAATTTACTTACGTTATGAAAGTAATGAATATTCTCGGACGGACTCACACACGGACGCACGGACACGTGGACGCACACACAAAATGACTACTTATGTGGGTACGAGTTAGTAAAACAGGATACTTATGTGGCTAGCCACGTAACAGAATCTCTTATTGTGGGGGGGGAGGGGGGTGGATAAATGTAGAGTAGGGTTAGGGCATTCCGTGGTGGGGTTTAGGGATTGGGTGGGGGTCAGTGAAGGGGTGTTAGAGTTATGTGGCTAGGGTTAGTTTAGGGTTAAGGGTGGGTAGGGTTAGGGTCAGTAAAGGGTAGGGTTAGGGTTAGCTGACCCCCCAAACATTTTCCCCCCCAAAACTTGTTTCGTTATGTTGGACATGTGTTTTAGGTTAGCCACCTAACATGTCCATAAAATAGCCACATAAGTAGCCATTTGTAAGAACGGACACACAGACGGACAGATGCACGGATGCATGTAATCTAGTATACAGAAAGTGGGGGTATAAAAATTAAAATTGATTTGTGCTACTATTATATTTTATGATATATCCGTTTGAAAAGAATCTAGTTTTCAACTGTGAATATTCAAATCTATTTGAATGCACTTGTTCAGTTATTAATAATTCTGTTCTTAAATGATAACAAAATAGAGAAATCAATGTTCATGTTGGAAACTGAGGGGAGATACAAGCCTCCAATGAGCTTCTAATAATGAGACATACATGTATGGGGTTTTTTTTTTGCCTGCATGTATATGGCTGAACATTATCAAATTGATAAGCAAAGAAATGAACTTATAATGTTATAAATATCAATAAATTTAAATATATCTGAAACAATCAATATCAGACAAAAAATATATGTACCGAAACTGATCAACATAGGAACTAAAATGCACAAGCAGTTTTCAGAAAATCAATGAATGCACTCCAAACTAAGGTTTTGTACTTTGGTGTATTTAATGCTTTACCCAATGCAAACAATATCAAAATTCGTTACTTCAATTATATTTTTTTCAAATTTTCAAAAAATTCCAACCAAACCATGTCATGTGAACTCTCAGTGGAACGGGCTCGTCGAGCTCATTCCAATGAGGGGGTCACTTGATATGGTTATTTTGAAATTGTTTGAATTTTTTTTTCCAACTGTTCAATTTGTAAATGAGTGGGCAGATGCATGAGATTCATTAGGTGAAGGGTTAAATCACACAGATAGGAGGTGGAGTAGTTTCTGATATCTGATTCTGGACCAGAAAGGAGAAATCAGTGGTAAAAGTAACACTGTTGGCGGAGCTCCTGAAAAAGTCCAGATCGACTGAGAGGGCGTGAAGCTCACTAACCCTTCTGGCTGAGGCAAAAGCCATCAGAAACAAGAGGCCCCAAGGGGCCTGAGGCGCACACCTGACATGGTAGACCAAATATCAACCCAGAGAATTGATTTCAACAAGTTGCATCTGCTCCTCGTAAAAAAAGCTTATACCAAATATCCAAAGATTCTGACCCGTGGATCTAAAAAAAGATTTTTAAAGAATATTCCTCATATTGAACTAAGTTATAATTCGGGCTCCCATAGGGAGCCTATATATGAACCCAGGGACTTGGCTTTAACAAACTTGAATCTCACCCTCCCCCCCCCCCCCCCCCCCCCCCCCCCCCAAGGATGCTGCACACCAAATACCAAAACATTCCAACTGCTGAATCTGAAGAAGAAGATTTTTAAAGAAAATTCCTCATTTTGAACTAAGTTACAATTCGAGCTCCCACAGTGAGCCCAAATATGGACCTAGGGACATGGCTTGAACAAACAAGAATCTTACCCCCAAAGGATGTTGCATAAAAACATATCAGAAGCATTCATCTGCTGGATCTGAAGAAGATTTTTAAAGAAAATTCCTCATTTTGAACTAAGTTGTCATTCAGGCTCCTATAGTGAGCCCAAATATGAACCAAGGGACTTGGCTTGAACAAATTTGAATCTCACCCCCCTAAGGTTGCTGCATGCCAAATATCAAAACATTCCGACTGCTGAATCTGAAGAAGATTTTTAAAGAAAAATTCCTCATATTGACGAAGTTATAGGGAGCCCAAATATGGACCCAGGGACTTGGCTTTAACAAACTTGAATCTCCTCCCTCCCCCCCCCCCCCCCCCCCCCCCCCCCCCCAAGGATGCTACACACCACATACCAAAACATTCCGACTGCTGGATCTGAAGAAGAAGATTTTTTAAGAAAATTCCTCATTTCGAACTAAGTTACAATTCGAGCTCCCACAGTGAGCCCAAATATGGACCTAGGGACATGGCTTGAACAAACTTGAATCTCACCCCCCTAAGGATGCTGCATACCCAATACCAAAACATTCTGACTGCTGGATCTGAAGAAGAATATTTTTAAAGAAAAGTCCTCATTTTGAACTAAGTTATCATTCGGGCTCCCACAGTGAGCCCAAATATGGACCTAGGGACATGGCTTGAACAAACAAGAATCTTACCCCCTAAGGATGCTGCATACCAAATATCAAAACATTCCGACTGCTGGATCTGAAGAAGATTTCTGAAGAAAATTGCTCATTTTGAACTAAGTTACAATTCAAGCTCCCACAGTGAGCCCAAATCTGGACCTAGGGACATGGCTTGAACAAACTTGAATCTCACCCCCCTAAGGATGCTGCATGCCAAATATCAAAACATTCCGACTGCTGGATCTGAAGAAGAATATTTTTAAAGAAAAGTCCTCATTTTGAACTAAGTTATCATTCAGGCCCCCACAGTGAGCTCAAATATGGACCTAGGGACATGAATCTCACCCCCCTAAGGATGCTGCATACCAAATATCAAAACATTCCGACTGCTGGATCTGAAGAAGAAGATTTCTGAAGAAAATTCCTTATTTTGAACTAAGTTATAATTAGGGCTACAACAGTGAGACCAAATATGAACCCAGGGGCTTGGCTTGAACAAACTTGAATCCCCCCCCCCCCCCCCCCCCCCCCCCCCCCCCAAGCATGCTGAATACCCAATATCAAAAGATTCTGCCTGCTGGATCTTGAGATGAAGATTTTCGAAGAAATTGGCCTGAAATGCACTATGTTCAAATTTGGGCTCCTATACTGAGCCCAAATATAAACCCAGGGAGCCGATTTGAACAAACTTGAATCAGATCCAACCCACAATGTTGTGTACCAAATATCAAGATTCTGCTTGCTGGATCTGGAGAAGAAGATATTTTTATACTGTACCAATGACCCAGACATAGCTGGTGCTAACTCTAAAAATACTAGGGCCAAACACAAATTTTGCCCCCCCCCCAATCCCCAAAATTTGCATCTAAAACCAAAGAAATCATGTCCTGAAGGTCCTCCATACTTTGCCCTTACTGCGCATGCGCAGTGTCAAGGACGTTCCGAAATTGGCGCCAATCATCATTCTTTGTTTGGCCCTTCATCAGTTAACATCTCACTGATCTTTGTGCTTGTAAATCTCAGTTTAAATGATGCCAGACACATAATATTGGAGAAGTGGTGATTCTAAGGAGGATATAGAAGGAGGAGAGGAAAAAGGAGTGACAGAAAATGTTCAGAGCTGTAACTTAAAATTTTCTAGTGAAATTATGTTAAGTTGCCTATTTTCGAGGCATGGGCCTGTTGTTGTCATTCTTGCTATGAAGTTGCACTGCTTATTCAGTGTTTCCTCTCCTCTTATCCTGTAAGTACCCCCCTTGCTATTCTCCCATGCTTTTGGCATAATTTTGAGTAAGATTACTAATAGAATTTCTTGGGAGAATTAGCTTGGTAACAGAATGATTTCTGTTATTTTCCCCATGTTTACGTTTTCACCCATGGGTGTTTAGACGTTGTGTTCTGCATCTACCATCTGATGTTCTGCAGATTCTTCCCTGGAAGTCTCTGTTTTGCATCAGATAGTGTATATTTTGATAACTGATTTCGGGCCAGGATTGTCAGTGCCTGGAGTCATGTTTTCCAGTGTTTATACACTTTTTGTTTACATTGGCAACAGTCTCTTTTGAGGGGGTCTTTTTGCCTTTGGAGTAGTTTACTCATTATAAGATACATTATTATTTACCGTAAGTGTTGCATTAATTATTTAAAATAATTTTAAATTTTTTGACCACACTTAGCCTTGGGATCCATTGGGGCTCAACGTTACTTTTCAGAAACTTGGGCTTCGCTGAAAAAATATTTTTCAAAAATTCTTTTTGATTGCTATTGTTTTTTCAATATTAATGGATCATGTTATTATGTATCTTTGCTTTTAGGGGTTTGTGCGAGTACTAGGACTTCTTGTTGTCTTTTCACAATGAAAAGATATTGTTCAAATTGTAATAGGAAGAAATCTTCCTCTGACTTTCATGATCAGTGTATTAATTGTAGTCAGTGTACTCGCACTAACTCCTGTTCAATATGTAATTTTTGGGATGATAAACATTGGAAACGTGTGTCACGATATATTGTTAGCGGGGAAAGGACCATGCCGGCCCTTTCTCCACAGGGTCACTCTAGTCTATCAGTTTCTATTTCAGAGGAACAAGAACAGGGTGATGTTTCCATGTTATCCTCCAAAAGTGCGCGTCCGTCGTCACAATTGAATGCAGAGCTAGCGGCAAAAGTGCTCATGGAGATACAACAGTTGCCTAAGAGGTCCCTAGTAGGATCGACGGCGCTGTCGTCCGCTAGCTCGCCCGGTGTAGCGTCCATTCACCGAATGGTTTGGCAGCTGGGTTCGTCCGTTGCGGTCCAGGAAGGAGTTTTGGGTGATGCGAGCACTATAAACATACAAGGTGCACACCCAGTGACAGCGGATATAAGGAGAGATCGGAGGAAGCCTTCTAGTTTGGTTCCTAGCTCGTCCAGGTCCAGCCGGGCCGCGAGCGAGAGAGGCCCCTCTCTCGTACAACAACATCTGGGACCAGATGTTGTGGTACAAAATGTGTCGCAAGCGGAGCACACGTCCGTCGCTCGGGATGCTCTGTTGTATAGGCTGTCCGCTGAGACTGCTCAGGCTTCCTCATCCTCTCAGCAGCGCACTCGACCGCACCTTGGCTACATGACCGCGGATATTCTACCAGCTTCGCCGATCAGGGATTCATCGGCGACCAGGTCACGCCATCCGGTAGCCAGGGACACGAGGCCGATAGACTCCGGACGTTCGCATCGGAAGAGTATGCGGGAGTCAGTTGATGCGGAGCTTTCCGCGGCTAAGCAGCGAAAGACCGCTACTCCGCAGGCCTCGATAACGGACGTGCTAGCTCAGATAGTACAAATTATCGCAGCATCCCAGCAACCGACAGAATCGGTGTCGGATCGGGAATTATCCGATGGCGCTGGGTCGGTACGCTCCGCCGAAGCATCGGGTGCGGACGACCGGGACATCGTGAGGTCCGACCGGATGGCGAAAGGGATACGGATGACTTGGAGCTATCCCTTTCGGAACAACATAAAGCTGCCGTGGACTTCATCCGGCACTTCCTTCCTCAAGTTGTTCCGTCGGGCCAGACTGCTGCGGTACCGGATAAGAGACTGATAGCGTCATTGGACACTGATTTCTTCGAGCGGTTCAGAGACATCGTCCCTGAGTTTCCGTCTCAGTCCAATAATGTCACAAGAATATTTGAATTATTGAACGAAACTATCTTCAAGCTTGCTTCCAAAACAGGCAAAGCTGGTTTCTTGTCCGCCAATGCTCTTAACCTGCCTTTCATTAATTCAAGGAATAAATTCGATACGGCAGGACAGGGTGTTCCGAGAGTTCCTCTGCGTCTTGACGACGAGGCGGAAGACTTAGAATTGTCATTACCGTCGTCAACGTCCATTCCAACCGCAGTGTTGGATACGACAATTACGTCTAACAGGGCCAGTTTAGACGCTTTATCTTACGCAGACCACCTTACTAAGGCGTTATCACTACGTCTACAAGGGAAAGAATTCCAGGATATTCAATCCTCTTTAAGACTTCTTTCAAGGGCAGTGGCTTATTCCACGTATAACTCCGCCCTTTCAGTGGCAAACCTGGAGTTGGTTAGACGTGATGCAGCCCTAGCTACATCCACACGCGTGGATAGTAAGGTGAAGAACTCTCTCAGAGTCGCTTCGGTCTCCGGAGAGCTTCTCTTCGACAGCAAGCTTTCTGCAATCTACGAGAAAATTACTAAGAAAGCTTCGGATTCTCTGCTGTTTAAATCCGCTTCCAAAAAGTCGGATACGGCAGAAAAGAGTAAGACAGGCACTTCTGGGACTAATGCGCCCAAGAGAGGTTCCTATTGAGGTTCCGGTGCGTCCTCTTGGTCTTATTCAAGAGACCGTCAAGGCAGCGACTCACGTTCGGGACGTCCTTCGGGCCAGGACAACCGGTCGGATGCCCCGAGGTCGACGGGACGAGGTGCGGGTCGTGGAGGACGTGTTTTCTCCTCCCGCAGACCTCGCAGGTCCAGGAGGTGATGGTACCAACCTCTATCGTGTTCCGGTTGGCGGAAGGTTGTCGAGTTTTTTAGAAGAGTGGGCGTCGATTACGGACGACCCTTGGGTGAGAGGGGTGATTTCGGAAGGTCTAAGAATAACCTTCAAACGAAAGCCTCCTTTAACTCGAAGACCAAAATGGACTCAACTTCCGTCAAATCCGCAGAAAAGAGACGCTCTGTTATCGGAGGTGCAGTCTCTTTTAATGAAGAACGTGGTAGAGGTCGTAGAAGACCAGGAAACACTGGGAATCTACAGCCATCTGTTTCTGGTCCCGAAACCAGACGGCTCGTTCCGTCCAGTCATAGATTTGAGCTGGATAAACAAGCTGATCGTCGCTCCAAAGTTCTATATGGAGACGATTCGATCGGTCAGAGCGAGTATTCGGGTGAACGATTATGCTACAAGCATAGATCTCAAAGATGCGTACTTTCATGTCATGGTACATCCGACATTCAGAAAGTATCTACGCTTCGCAGTCCTAGGAGTGGTGTATCAATTCCGAGCGATGTGCTTCGGATTGAACCTAGCACCCTGGGCTTTCACTCGTGTAATGAACTCGGTAATGATATATTTCCGAGCTCATTCGTCTGCGGTAACTTCGGCCTACCTGGACGACATTCTTCAGAGGTACGGCAACGAGTTAACGCTTCAGAACGATGTGCAGAATCTGCTTCTATTGCTCCGACGTCTCGGTTTTATTATAAATGAGGAGAAGTCGGATCTGGTGCCGTCCAAGTCATTCACTCATCTGGGAATGAGCTTCGAGACGCACAACAATCTCGTTCGTCTGCCGTTAACCAGAGCGAAATTAGTCAGTTGTTACGCTCGCTATTGTCTTCATGCAGACAAAGTCACAGTGAGGGAGTTCATGAGACTGATAGGTCTGTGCGGAGCCGCTGCGGATCTCATTCCGATGGGGCGGTTACGCACTCGTCCTCTCCAAATTTTCTTGACTCAGAATTGGAGTGTGAAGATTCATTCGCTCGACATAGACGTTCTCTTGTCAGAACAAGTGAAACAAGAGATTCAGACTTGGGCAAACATTCAGTGGTTGACTCAGGGAGTTCCACTGCAGTTGCCGGATCCGAGTTTTACGATCATGACGGATGCCAGTCAAACAGGTTGGGGTGCATCATTGATCCCAACGGATTTGAGGTGCCAGGGTCTTTGGGATCCACAGTTCCTAAGCAAGCACATAAACATCAAGGAAATGATGTCAATTTGGCTTGCGATACGTCAGTGGATGGACATTATTCAGAAAGCTCATGTCCAAATTCTGTCAGACAATACGACAGTAGTGGCGTATATCAGGAACCAAGGAGGCACTCATTCCGTTCCGTTATTCAATTTAACGGAAAGAATCCTTTTGTTTGCTCTAGAACATCAAGTTCTACTTTCGGTCCGTCATATACCGGGTCGTCTGAATGTACTAGCAGACTCCCTTTCACGGAAGGGTCGCTTGTTGCCGTCGGAGTGGACTCTCAACAAACAAGTATTCAATCAGATTTGCTACCAATGGGAACGGCCAATGATAGACTTATTTGCGACACATCTCAACAATCAGTTGCAGACGTATGTGTCTCCATGTCCGGATCCAAGAGCATTTGCAGTAGACGCTCTATCGATCTCATGAGATGGAATGATAGGATATGCGTATCCTCCAGCGCCATTAATGCAGCAAGTATTGCTAAAGATAAAGCAATCTCAATGCAAGATTCTGTTGGTAGCATCTCTGTCTCCACAGAGACCGTGGATAAATCTACTCAGGTGTCTGCTGTGGGACCTACCATGAAAGCTTCCTCCACGAGAGGATCTTCTTTCGCAGGGGAAACCGCGTCAACTGCATCACAACCCGCAAGGTCTCAACCTTCACGTTTTTCCGTTGTGCGGTCCTTCTTGCACGGCAAGCATTTTACAGGACGAGCAGTGGATGCGATTTCTAACTGTAGGAGGACCTCCTCTTCGCTAAACTATGCGGCTAAGTGGAAGGTTTTTCGTCGTTGGTGTAGGGATCATTCTGTGGATATTTTTGATCCCTCCATACTAGACATTGCAAACTTTCTAGTATACTTGTTTGACGAAATCAAACTGCAGCCTGTTACTATTAAGGGTTATAGGTATATGTTATCGGATACCCATGCCCACCACGATAGTTTACAAATTGGATCTAATGTCTCTTTATCTAAGTTAGTTAGAAACTTTTCGATAAATAGACCCAGAACTCTTAGATTAATTCCTAAGTGGAATTTAGCTTGGGTTCTTCTTAAACTGAAGGAAAAGCCATTTGAGCCTCTTGGGACAGTAGATTTCAAATTCTTGTCTTATAAGATAGCTTTTCTCTTAGCTTTCTCTTCTGCTAGAAGAGTCAGTGAGCTTCATGCACTATCAGTGGACGATTCTCACTATCGTAGTGTCGGGAACACTATCACCTTCACTACTAATGTTGGTTTTTTAGCTAAGAATCAGGCTCCTAACAAATATCCGGAACCTATTGTTATTAAGGCTCTGCCGTCTTCAGACGGGCGTAGGCCTATACTCTGTCCTGTTAGAGCTTTACGTATTTATAGACAAAGATCTCAGTTTATCAGAAAGGGACGAAAACGTTTCTTTCTGTCTCTGATGCCTAATAGAATGGACATTTCGGTCCATTCTATTGCTAGATGGATTCAATTAACTATTCGTACTGCTTATGAAAATTTATCTTCAAGTCAGCAGTCTGTGCTTAAGATTTCGGCTCATGAAGTAAGAGCTCTCTCTACATCTTGGGTTTACGCAAATAGTGTTGCTATTACAGATTTAATGAAGGCTGCTTATTGGTCTCAGCCATCCACATTCACAAATTTTTATCTCAGAAATACTGAGTCCATTTCTGGAGACCTGCATTGTTTAGGTCCGTTATCTGTTGCTCAGAATGTCGTCCACTAAACAGTTGCAACTATAGTTATGCAGGCTTTCTGTTCCGGCAGTGACTCCGTCCTGCTGCCCTCTTCGCTCTGGGGTATTTGACCCAGGGCAAGGGGAAGGGGGGGGGGGGGAGGGTGTTCCCTTAGGTCACCTGCTTTATAGTGAAAAGCAAGGGAATTCCTCCTCCGGAGTCAGTAATTCTGAGTCGTTTCCGGGATGGTTTTAAAGTGTAATATTAATGTTAAAAATTCATTCATGTCATATTTTTAAAGTGTAGCTCGGTGTGAAGCATTTGTATATGTCAAGTGTCAAACGGGCGTTAATATACAATCCTCGGACACTTTTAAAGAATATAAAGAGTCTCAATTCTCTGGACTAACTTTATTTATTGGCTTACTTTAAAAATAATTAGTATAAAGGGTTATACTGGATGTTAATAGAGAACATGAATGTTATTGTGCTCAATTATGAAGGGTATTGTATCTTTCTAATTTATTATAAAATAAGAAAGATACATGTAAAGCCTAATACTCCTTTTCTCCTTGAGGAGTTGACTCTATATTATATAGTTGAGCTTATTGGATTTTCCTCTATGTCCTAGGCCCTCCAGCCTTTTTACTATTCAGCTATGACTGGGTCATTGGTACAGTATAAAAATGTTAAAAAATTTATAGTAATTTATATATTTTTTATACTTACCAATGACCCAGACGGGGATGGCCCTCCCAGGAGTTGGGAACTTATACCTCCCCGCTGAGTACATAGCGCTGACCAGGCACTGCCGGTAAGAATGATAATTGGCGCCAATTTCGGAACGTCCTTGACACTGCGCATGCGCAGTAAGGGCAAAGTATGGAGGACCTTCAGGACATGATTTCTTTTTGGGGATTGGGGGGCAAAATTTGTGTTTGGCCCTAGTATTTTTAGAGTTAGCACCAGCTATGTCTGGGTGATTGGTAAGTATAAAAAATATATAAATTACTATAAATTTTTTAACTTTTTAAGAAATTTGCCTGAAATGTACCAAGTTCGAATTCGGGCTTCCATAGTGAGCCCAAATGTGAATCCAGGGGGCCGATTTGAACAAACTTGAATCAGATCCACGCCACAATATTGCATACCAAATATCAAAAGATTCTGCCTGCTAGATCTGGAGAAGAAGATTTTTTAATGTTTTTTCCATTGCCTACAGTGTTAAAAAGTGCTGACTCCGCACTTTTTCAAAGTCCTGAAAAAAGTACCTTGTGATCAAACCGATACAGATTTTTTTTAACCATTCTATTCTACTGGATAAAAGTAAGCTTTATACAAAATAAGAATTTTCTGTGCTGTGTAATTTGGGAGATATGGCAGTTTTAAGGTTTTTCCTATTTTTAGCTCCCGAGGTTCTCACGGGGCAATGAGAAAAAATTTTTTTGCATCAATCAACTACTTATGACCCATTATCATCTCATATCAAATTTGGTTCAAATCGACCTCACGGTTCTGAAAGTAGAAATTTTACAGGGTTCCTGCACCTGACCTGACATGAAATTCCAGGCTTTTCCAGGCCATAAACACCTCAAATTCAAGGCGTTTCAAGGCTAATAGAAAGTTAAATTCAAAGTTTTTCCAGGCTTATCGTAGTTGAACCACTCGAACCGTCTCGGATGTAGTTCATTCATCTCAACTCGGCGCACAATGCTACATTTTTCAAGGCTTTTCCAGGCCCAGGGAGCCAAATCAAGGCTTTTCAAGGCCTTGAATTTCATTTTTGAAATTACAGACTTTTCAAGGCCTGCGGGAACCCTGTTTTAGGCGTGCCAAAATTTTTGCCCCTCCCATAACAAAGGCAAATAACGCCTGACAAACTTCTCTTGAACAAACTTGATTCTAAACCTCAAAAGGACTCTGTATACCACATATCAAGTCTCTGCTATTGGTGGTTCATCAGAAGATTTTAAAAAAATTTGGCCATTTTTTCCCCACCCCTCTGCTCAATATGAGCCGAAATCTAATTTGCATAAAAATCAAAATGCCCCTATATAACCACTACTTACATGAAATTTAATTAAAATGTGGCTAGTGGTTTAGGAGAAAGAGGCTGAAACACCACCTTCACGCAGGACGAGAGATGACAGACGATGGACGGACGGACAGACGACGAAAGAAGAGTGATAAGAAAAGCTCACCCTGACATTCAGTCAGGTGAGTTAAAAACTGATAGGACCTAATTTTGGTACAAAATGGCCACTGGCAGTCATCTTGAAATTTTGGACCGCACACAGAAACACTCGTTCTCGTCCCAAGGTGATAACAAAGGTACCCAAGAAGTTTTGTGAAGATCGGTTCATAAATACAGCCTCTAGTCCAAGCCATATTGACATGTGCACTTACTGTGTATAAGTAGCACTGAATAAATCAAAATTCATCTAATTTGCATAATTTCTGCAAGAGAAAAAACCCATATTATATGTGATGTATTCCATGTTACTAAACATTCATACAAAAATTTATTCAAATCAGAACTTTCATACAGAAGTTCTGTACAAAAAACTGATTGCACTAATTTTGGTACAAAATGGCTGCTGGTGGCCATCTTGAATTTCGGACCACACCCAAAAGCACTCGTTTTCATCCCACGATAATAACAAAGGTACCCAAGAAGTTTCGTAAAGATCGGTTCATAAATACGGCCTCTAGCCTGAGCCGTATAGAAGTTGTGTACAAAAAACTGATTAGACCTAATTTTGGTACAAAATGGCCACTGGCAGCCATCTTGAATTTTGGACCACACCCAGAAACACTTGTTCTCCTCCCAAGGTGATAACAAAGGTACACAAGACGTTTTGTGAAGATCGGCTCATAAATACAGACCCTAGCCCGAGCCGTATTGACATGTGTACTTACTGTGTGTAAGTAGCACTGAAAAAATCAAAGTTACAGGAGGAGAATTGGATAAAATTGTCCACGTTATACATATTTCAGGGATAAAAGAAATTCTGTCCTTGGCAGGAAATGAAAGGAGTTAAATAGGACATTGGCTTGACCCTGGAAAACTAAGAAATAGTCTTGAGAAAACTGTACCTCAAGGTGGAAACCAATAATACCAGTGAAGACCTATAACAAGTGGCTGTAAACTATGATTCTACGGTAGACAAAACCTGAAAAGTATATGAAACAGATGCCAATAAGCAAAAATATATGTGCTTTTCTCTCCTGTCAGGCCATAATGTGGTGGATTTGTATTTTCCAATGTGCTTAACTTAGCCTAATCTAATTGTCTGTCACACCATGACACGCACAAAGAAATTATTATTTAGAGGTTTGGTGGGTGTATGCATACCACAGCAAAGGGAGAAAGCTTAACAGGCAGACAGGAGGCTGGACAGACGAATCCTTGACAAATAGACGAATGAATGGATGGATGTTTAATAGACAGGTGGTTAGACAGATGGATGGATGGATGGATGGATGGATGGATGTATGCTAGACTGGTGGCTGGACAGATAGATGGATGGATGGTTGGATGGATGGATAACAGCAGACACACAAGACAGACCAACAGACAGTAGACTGCATTAATTCACATCATATAATATGTTTTGACTTCTGATACACAATACTTTTGTTCAAACAACATGGCAAAATCAATGATATATGTCACATTATGACAGCAAGACCAAGTACCATTCCTTATTTATGGATAAACATAAAAGATAAATTATCTTAGAAAGGAAAGAAAAATTCATCATCTTATGCAGACTGAATTATTTACAATAAACAGAGATAGTAATGTAAGAAATGAAAGTGTCAATGACACTGTAGCTCAACTTGTGTAATACATGAACATGTATAGTATGTGACACAGCAATGACACACATCTAGGTAATGACCTGATAACAAAGGTACTTATAAAGTATTGTAACGGTCTGTACATAAATACTGACCATAGCCTGTAACAAATGTATAGGTAAGTATTGTAAAGGTGGGCGTTAGTTAGATGCTAAACTAGAAAAGAAATCTTCATGGGGTTAATGTTACAATGGGGATCCTTCTATGGTGCACCATAAGCCAAATGTTAGCAATTGTTTTGGCCTGTTTGATTCAAACCCTTCTAAGGTTGATTCATACTAATTAATAAATATTTGTCCAGTCCCTCTTAAAATATAGGTATTTGAATTTTTTATCTTTAGCTCATAGGGTTTCCACAGGTGAGGAGGTTTTATTTTTCTCATTGTAAATAGAAAATCAGGTTGTGCTAATAATGTTTACCCTCCCTAAACAACAACAAATATTAACACAGGAACTTGGCTTCAACACATTTGAATATACACATCCTAGGGATGCTGAATTCAAGAAACATTATTTTGTCTGGTGTTTTTGGAAAAGATTTTTAATTATCTCCCTTTTTGAGTCCCCGAGTGGGTCTGACTGATCCCAAAAATATTTGTTCTCATAGCACAGGGATAACAAAGGCACCCAATAAATTTATAGCAAACATTACAGACATAAAAAATCTTCTTTACAGGTTCTGTACAAAAAATGTAATACACAGAATCCCTGTAAATATGACTGCCAACAGGCATTTTGAATTTTTGGCCGAGCCCCAAAGCACTCATTACCATCCCATGATGATAACAAACACAGTCCAAGAAGTTCTGTACAAAAAACTGATTACATCTAATTTCAGTATAAAATGGCCGTCGGCAGCCATCTTTAATTTGGGACTGCACCCCAAAACACTCGTTCCTGTCATAAGGTGATAACAAAGGTACCCAAAAAGTTTCGTGAAGATCGGTTCATAAATACAGCCTCTAGCCCGAGCCGTATTGACATGTGCACTTACATGTACTGTGTATAAGTAGCACTGAATAAATCAAAGTTCATCTAATTTGCATAATTTCTGCACGAGAAAAAAACCTGTATTATATGTGATGTATTCCATCTTACTAAACATTCATTCCAAAATTTATTCAAATGAGAGCCTTCATATAGAAGTTCTGTACAAAAAACTGATTGCACTAATTTCGGTACAAAATGGCTGCCAGTGGCCATCTTGAATTTCAGACATTACCCAAAAACACTCGTTCTCGTTCCACAGTGATAACAAAGGTACCCAAGAAGTTTCGTAAAGATTGGTTCATAAATATGGCCTCTATCGCGAGCCGTATAGAAGTTGTGTTCAAAAAACTGATTGTAGCTAATTTCGGTACAAAATGGCCGCAGACAGCCATCTTGATTTTTGGACCGAACCCAGAAACACTCGTTCTCGTCCCAAGGTGATAACAAAGGTACCCAAGAAGTTTTGTGAAGATTGGTTCATAAATACAGCCCCAAGCCCGAGCTGTATTGACATGTGTACTTACTGTGTGTAAGTAGCACTGAATAAATCAAAGTTCATCTAATTTGCAGAATTTCTGCACGAGAAAAAAACCCGTATTATATGTGATGTATTCCATGTTACTAAACATTCATACAAAAATGTATTCAAATCAGAACTTTCATACAGAAGTTCTGTACAAAAAACTGATTGCACTAACTTAGGTACAAAATGGCTGCTGGTGGCCATCTTGAATTTTGGACCGCGCCCCAAAACACTTGTTCTCATCCCAAAGGTACCCAAGAAGTTTCGTAAAGATCGGTTCATAAATACAGCCTCTTGCCCGAGCTGTATTGAATTGCTGACAGACGGACAGATGGACAGACAGACAGGCAGACAGACAGAAGACGGGCCATGGCATAGCCTTAAACTTGACTATATCAAAGTTGAGCTAATAATTTTTTATCTCAATCAGTGAGCCCATTACCAAACACAACTAGAAGGTAACACTAGCAATATTTTGAAAGTAAATAATTTTTCATGACTAAATACTTTCATTTTAGTTTCAAAAACATATCTTGAGACTCCTCACTGGAACAAATTTGACAAGAACGTTACAAGGGTCATAAGCTACAGTTTAGAAGCTAAGCTGAAAAAAAAATCTAAATGGAGATTTTGTGGTTGGCACATGCCAGCCAGCAGTTAAAAGATTATTTATTTATTTACTTATTGGTGTTTAAACCTTAACCCCTAGAACAATGGTAGTGCAAATTTTCTCCAATCACTCAGTTTATTCTTTTGTTTTTAACTGAATTTAACCAATTACATCCTTTTTGACAGAGCTCATTGTGCTCTGTCAAACAAGATATATTTGGTTAAATATCAAAATCCATTATGGCAAATATTTAATGCCTTCAACTTTGCCATTTTGACATCAGTGTGCAGTGGGTTAAAGGCCTGGTGATCTTGGTACACTTTTGCTGCACTTTGCCAGTCCATGTTCTGTGGCTTTTCAGTTGTTTCTTGGCACGTATTGGCCGCCATATAGACAGCCAATACTTGCCATGACACAACTGCCAAGGTTCTTGGAATATAACTTGCGAGTTTACAGAGAGACTGCACGTTGTGTCACCTGTTCCATTGTAATAAAAGTGATCAAAGCTGGAATTAGTCCTTCAAGGATTAAGGTTATTTTCAGAATCGATGGGTATCATTCGTACCTACACTGCCTATTTCAGAAGACCTCCACCCTAGGCATTGGTTACATGGTCTATTTTACCAGTAAAGCAGAATTGTTTACCAAAGTAAAGAAGCACTGTTCCTCATATCTGGGTTCCCACTAAAGGTAATGGGTTACCTTTTTTCATTGTAACACTCAGCACAAAACAAACTGCAGAGGAACCCTGTTCACTTTCCCAGTGACAAATATTCATTTAATAGTATAATTTAACCGGTTCTTGTCAGATAATCGAAGTTAAGTAACGTCGAGCCCGGTTAGTCCTTGGATGGGTGACCATCTGAGCGATCGATTTGGACTGCTGCGTTGTGTCCTTGCGCAAGGCACTTAAGCCCGATTGTCCACATGGGGACACGATGACGCCGTGTACTAAGGCGTACTGCACGTCGATGGTGCACATGACTTCAACCAATCTAACCCTGCCTGTGCTGCAGTGCGGAGTTACGATGTGAGGAAACTGGCAGCTGCTCGTCGTTGCTCAGTGGTTCTCTCCACCTGTATAACTGTCACTGACATGATATGACCTTGGCTGTTGAAGTGTCGTTAAACCTTAATAAATAAATAAATAAATAACAGTATAATTCAATAACCAAAAATTTGGTCATTTTTATGTATTCTAGAGATAAACTGAGCATTTATTCTATTATATCCTGTTTGATAGTGCTCACAGAGCTCTGTCAAAGAAGATCTAAAAGATTAAATGCTTGACCTGAACTTACTAAGGCCAAATAGGTTTATCAACATGGGGAAGTCAGTGGTTGCAAATATATCACAATACTTTTTATTCAATTACCATAAGTTTACTCAACAACATATTAGGAATTAATAGATCAAATTTTTAACTGAAGGCGTGGTAAATGGTTTGGTGTTTGGAAGTGTTGTGGAAATAAAAGGGTTATCCAATTGGGAAACATCTAATTAAGTAGTATTAGCACATACTTGGTGGGATAATTGCTTGTTATACACAATATAAACTTAAATTCAAGCAAGTGCATCCTCAGTGGAGATAAAGCTCATGTAGTGTATTCATGGATGTGTGTCTACATGTTACATGTGGCAGAGTTCGTTAAAACAAGCCAACTAAACAGCAAAAGATTTTATGGAAAAATGTGAAACTAATTGACAAGTAAATGAAAAATAAGTAAAGTTACAAGCATTTTTAAAGGCAATTAATAAAAGTATATGTAACTGATAAAGTTTTCAAGTACTTTGAAAAATGAAAGTGTCAATGACACTGTTGCTCAACATGTGTAAGACATGTACATGTATAGTATGTGACACAGCAATTACACACATCTAGGTAATGTCCTGATAACAAAGGTACATATAAAGTATATATATTGTAAAGGTCTGTACATAAATACTGACTGTAGACTGTAACAAATGTACTGATAAAGTTTTGTAAACGTGGGTGACAGTTAGATGCCTCTAGCCAGAGCCGTACTGAAATGTGCACTTACTGTGTATAAGTAGCACTGAATAAATCAAAGTTTGTCTAATTGGCCGCCGGTGGCCATCTTGAAATTTCGGACCACACCCAAAACACTTGTTCCTCATCCCAAGATGATAATAAAGGTACCCAAGAAGTTTCGTGAAGATCGGTTAATAAATACAGTCTCCAGGCCGAGCCGTATTGACATGTGAACTTACTGTGTATAAGCAGCACTGAATAAATCAAAGTTCATCTAAGTTGCATAATTTCTGCACAAGAAAAAAACCTGTATTATATGTGATGTATTCCATGTTACTAAACATTCCTACAAAAATTTATTCAAATCAGAACTTTCATACAGAAGTTCTATACAAATGAAAGTGTCAATGACACTGTAGCTTAACTTGTGTGTTGTGTTTGATGAAAAGGATAATGTTCAATGTTTATGAAAGGATTATGAAATAAGACAAGAATTGTGATAATTGGGAATATGTTCATTTCTGTTCCCTGTATGCTATGTTTATGATAAAAATAACATGAGGTGTACACTGTACTTAAGAGCTGAGGGGTGGGTTAATATGACCTCACAGTTAATGTATGTGGCCCTCACAGTTAACGTATATCAACAAAAGTTACCAAGTTACAGTGAAATTATTCCAAAACGAGTCATCCTATCAAGTTACATTAAAATCCCTTCATAAATATGGCCGGTAGACTGTGCTAAAGGTTTTCGGGCTTTGGGCTCGGGCAGCCATCATGGTTGAATGATCGCAACCAAAGGGGATAATCTCATCTGGGCATCATCTGGAGTGATTCTACGAAGTTACAATGAAATCTTTTCATAAATATGACCTGTAGACTGTGCTCAAGGCTTTTGGGCTTTGGGCACCTGTAGCCATCACAGTTGACCAATCACGACCAAAAGGGGATGTTATCATCTAGGCATTATATGGAGTCAACCAAACAGGTTACCTTCGGGCCCCTGTAGCCGTCAGTTTCCCAATTGCGTCCAAATAGGACGTTCTCATCTAGACATTATATGAAGTCAACCTACCAAGTTACAATGAAATCCCTTAATAAATATGACCTGTAGACTGTGCTAAAGGTTTTTGGGCTTTGGGCTCTGGCAGCCATCATGGTTGAATGATCGCAACCAAAAGGGGACATTCTCATCTGGGCATCATCTGGAGTGATCCTACAAAGTTACAATGAAATCCCTTCATAAATACAAGAGGCCCCAGGGGGCCTGAGGGCGCTCACCTGACATGGTAGTCTAAATATCAAACCAGGAACTTGACTTGAATAAGCTGCATACGCTCCTCCTAAGAAAAGCATATACCAACTAGATGAAGCGATTGTGCCCACACAATACACAGGATTTTCCTTCTATTTTCAGTTCCTGCACTTTAACGTCCCAAAATTGAGATAAACACATAAAAAACAGATTTTTTTCCCAAACAAAATACTTTCAGCCTAAATTTTTTTCTTCTTCTTAAAACGCATAAAAAACGCTAAAACTAATTTCCGGATTTTGGTCCAAAATTTTCTAAGTCCCACCCGGACCCCAAATTTTCAGGGGAAAAAAACAAATTTTTTTTGTCTTAAAATTGTCAGAAATGCATAAAAAGCAAAAAAAATTTTTTTTCGGATTTTGGTCCAAAATTTTTGAAGTCCCACCCGGACCCCAAATTTTCAGGGGAAAAATTTTTTTTTTTTTTTTTTTTGTCTTAAAATTGACAGAAATGCATAAAACCCCCCCCCCCCCCCCCAAAAAATTCCGGATTTTGGTCCCAAATTTTCTAAGTCCCACCCGGACCCCAAATTTTCAGGGGAAAAAAAACAAATTTTTTTTGTCTTAAAATTGTCAGAAATGCATAAAAAGCAAAAAAAATTTTTTTTCGGATTTTGGTCCAAAATTTTTTAAGTCCCACCCGGACCCCAAATTTTCAGGGGAAAATTTTTTTTTTTTTTTTTTTTTGTCTTAAAATTGACCAAAACGCAGAAAAAACAAAAAAAAATTTTTTTTCGGATTTTGGTCCAAAATTTTCTGAGTCCCACCTGGACCCCAAATTTTCAAGGAAAAAAAAAACAAAAATTTTTTTTGTCTTAGAATTGACAGAAATGCATAAAAAACAAACAAAAATTTTTTCGGATTTTAGTCCAAAATTTTCTAAGTCCCACCCGCACCCCAAATTTTCAGGGGAAAAAAAAAATAATATTTTTTTTGTCTTAAAATTGACAGAAATGAATAAAAAAACGAAAAAATTTTTTGGGGATTTTGGTCCAAAATTTTCTAAGTCCCACCCGCACCCCAAATTTTCAGGGAGGAAAAATTTTTTTTTTTTTTTGTCTTAAAATTGACTGAAAGGCAGAAAAAACAAAAAAAATTTTTTCGGATTTTGGTCCAAAATTTCGAAGTCCGCAACGGGACCCCAAATTTTCAGCCTAAATATGAACCCAGGGATTTGGCTTCAAAAACTTTAATCTCACACCGCCCTAAGGATGCTGCATACCAAATATCAAAACATTCTTATTGCTAGATCTGAAGAAGAAGATTTTTCAAAAATACTCCTCATACTGCACTAATTTAAACATTTGGGCTCCCATAGAGAGCCCAAATATCGACCCAGGCAATTCATTTCAATAAACATGTGAAACAATCTTCCAAAGATGTTATATGTCAAATTTTAAAGCTTTTGGAGCAGTGGTTTCGGAGAAAAGTAGTCTTATGTTTTTCCCATTACCCACAGTGTTAAAAAATGCTGACTCAGCACTTTTTCAAAGTCCCCAAAAAGTACCCCATGATAAAACCGATGGCAATTTTTTTTGATCATTCCATTCTGTTGGTCCTAAGGAAGCTTCACAACAAATAAGAATTCTCAGTGCCGTGTAGTTTTGGAGATATGGGCGTTTTCATTTTTTTCTATTTTTAGCTCCTGTGGTTCCCACGGGGCTATGGGGAAAAATTTTTTTGCATAAATTAGGTACTTATGACCCAATAAGCACTCATGTAAATTTTGGTTCAAATCGGCCTCGCGGTTTGGAAAATAGAAATTTGGGGTGGGGCCAAAATTTTTGCCCCTCCTTTAACATCGTCAAATATAGCCCCTCCAACTTCTCTTGAACAAACTTGAGTCTACACCCCAAAAGGAAGCTGCATACCAAATATCAAGTCTCTGCTATTGCTGGTTCTTGAGAAGAAGATTTTTTAAGAATTGGAGCATTTTTGCCCCATCCCTCTGCTCAATGTGAGCCGAAACCTAATTTGACAAAAAATCAAAGTCCGCATACATAACCCATTCTCACATGAAATTTCATTAATATGCGGCCAGTGGTTTGGGAGAAAAAGCCCAAACACCACCTTCACGACGGACGCCGGACGACGGACGAAAAGTGATCAGAATAGCTCACCCTGACTTTCAGTCAGGTGAGCTAATGATCTGAAGACTGTGCTAAAGGTTTTCGGTCTTTAGGCTTGGGCAGCCATCATGGCTGAATGATCGCAACCAAAAGGGGACATTCTCATCTGGACATCATCTGGAGTGATCCTATGAAGTTACAATGAAATCCCTTCATAAATATGACCTGTAGACTGTGCTCAAGATTTTCGGGCTTCAGGCACCTGTAGCCATCACAGTTGACCAACCACGACCAAAAGGGGATGTCATCATCTAGGCATTATATGGAGTCAACCTAACAAGTTACAATGAAATCCTTCCATAAATACGACCTACAGACATGCTAAAGGTTTTTGGGCTCGGGCACCCATTAAGGCTGAATGATCACGACCAAAATGAGATGTTCTCATCTAGACATTATTTGGAGTCATCCTACCAAGTTACAATGAAATCCCTTTATAAATGTGACCTGTAGACTGTGCTAAAGGTTTTCGGGCTTTGGGCCCCTGAAGCCGTCACAGTTGCCCAATCGTGTCCAAAAGGGGACGTTATCATCAGACATTATATGAAGTCAACCTACCAAGTTACAATGAAATCCCTTCATAAATATGACCTGTAGACTGTGATAATGGTTTTCAGGCTCTTGGCTCTTGCAGCCATCATGGTTGAATGATCGCAACCAAAGGGGACAATCTCATCTGGGCATCATCTGGAGTGATCCTGCGAAGTTACAATTAAATCCCTTCATAAATATGACCTGTAGACTGTGCTCAAGGTTTTCGGGCTTCGGCACCTGTAGCCATCACAGTTGACCAATCACGACCAAAAGGGGATGTCATCATCTAGGCATTATATGGAGTCAACCTAACAGGTTACAATGAAATCCTTCTATAAACATGACCTTTTACCAATGCTAAAGGTTTTGGGGCTCGGGCACCCATCAAGGCTGAATGATCGTGATCAAAATGGGACGTTCTCATCTAGACATTATTTGGAGTCATCCTATCAAGTTACAATGAAATCCCCTCATAAATATGACCTGTAGACTGTGCTAAAGGTTTTCGGGCACCTTTAGCCATCACAGTTGCCCAATCATGTCCAAAAGGGGATGTTCTCATCTAGACATTATATGAAGTTAACCTACCAAGTTACAATGAAATCCCTTCATAAATATGACCTGTAGACTGTGCTAAAGGTTTTCGGACCTGTAGACTGTGCTAAAGGTTTTCGGGCTTTGGGCTCGGGCAGCCATCATGGCTGAATGATCGCAACCATAGGGGACAATCTCATCTGGGCATCATCTGGAGTGATCCTAAGAAGTTACAATGAAATCCCTTCATAAATATGACCTGTAGACTGTGCTCAACGTTTTTGGGCTTCGGGCACCTGTAGCCATCACAGTTGACCAATCACGACCAAAAGGGGATGTCATCATCTAGGCATTATATGGAGTCAACCTAACAGGTTACAATGAAATCCTTCTATAAATATAACCTTTTGCCTATGCTAAAGGTTTTTGGGCTCGGGCACCCATCAAGGCTGAATGATCATGACCAAAATGGGACGTTCTCATCTAGACATTATTTGGAGTCATCCTACCAAGTTACAATGAAATTCCTTCATAAATATGACCTGTAGACTGTGCTAAAGGTTTTCGGGCTTCGGTCACCTTTAGCCGTCAAAGTTGCCCAATCATGTCCAAAAGGGGACATTCTTATCTAGACATTATATGAAGTCAACCTACCAAGTTACAATGAAATCCCTTCATAAATATGACCTGCAGACTGTGCTTAAGGTTTTCGGGCTTCGGGCTTGGGCAGCCATCATGGTTGAATGATCACAACCAAAGGGGACAATCTCATCTGGGCATCATCTGGAGTGATCCTACCCAGTTACAATGAAATCCCTTCATAAATATGACCTGTAGACTGTGCTCAAGGTTTTCGGGCCTCGGGCACATGTAGCCATCACAGCTGACCAATCACGACACAAAGGGGATATCATCATCTAGGCATTATATGGAGTCCACCTAATAGGTTACAATGAAATCCTTCCATAAATATGACCTTTTACCAATGCTAAAGGTTTTTGGGCTCGGGCACCCATCAAGGCTGAATGATCGCGATCAAAATGGGACGTTCTCATCTAGACATTATTTGGAGTCATCCTACCAAGTTACAATGAAATCCCCTCATAAATATGACCTGTAGACTGTGCTAAAGGTTTTTGGGCTTCGGGCACCTTTAGCCATCACAGTTGCCCAATCATGTCCAAAAGGGGACGTTCTCATCTAGACATTATATGAAGTTAACCTACCAAGTTACAATGAAATCCCTTCATAAATATGACCTGTAGACTGTGCTAAAGGTTTTCGGGCTTCGGGCAGCCATCATGGCTGAATGATCACAACCATAGGGGACAATCTCATCTGGGCATCATCTGGAGTGATCCTAAGAAGTTACAATGAAATCCCTTCATAAATATGACCTGTAGACTGTGCTCAAGGTTTTTGGGCTTCGGGCACCTGTAGCCATCACAGTTGACCAATCACGACCAAAAGGGGATGTCATCATCTAGGCATTATATGGAGTCAACCTAACAGGTTACAATGAAGTCCTTCCATAAATATGACCTTTTGCCTATGCTAAAGGCTTTTGGGCTCGGGCACCCATCAAGGCTGCATGATCGCGATCAAAATGGCACGTTCTCATCTAGACATTATTTGGAGTCATCCTACCAAGTTACAATGAAATCCCTTCATAAATATGACCTCTAGACTGTGCTAAAGGTTTTCGGGCTTCGGGCCCCTATAGCCGTCACAGTTGCCCAATCACGTCCAAAAGGGGACTTTCTCATCTAGATATTGTATGAAGTCAACCCACCAAGTTACAATGAAATTCCTCAATAAATATGACCTGTAGACTGTGCTAAAGGTTTTTGGGTTTTGGGCTCGGGCAGTCGTCATGGTTGGCAGATCATGCCCAAATGGGGAAATTCTCATCTAGACATCGTAAGGAGTCATCCTACCAAGTTACAATGAAATCCCTCCACATTAAACATGACCTGCAGACTGTGCTAAAAGTTTTTGGGTTTCGGGCTTGGGCAGCCATCACGGTTGATAGATCATGCCCAAAGGGGGACGTTCTCATCTAGGCATTATACAGAGGCATCCTACCAAGTTACAATGAAATCCCTTCATAAATACAAGCTGTAGACTGTGCTAATGGTTTTGGGGTTTTGGGCTCGGGCAGCCATACCGGTTGCCTGATCGCGACCAAAAGGGGACGTTCTCATCTAGACATGACCCCAAACCTGCATATGAAATTTCGTGACGATCAGACAAGAACTGCGGGGTGTAGCCCGTGCTAAAGGAAAATGAGAACAGACGTCACAGACTCACAGACTTCCGCACGCGTGATGGCAATAGCTTATCTTGACTATGTCAAGTTAAGCTAAAAACTGATTGCACTAATTTTGGTGGCCATCTTGAATTTCGGACAGCTAGGCATTATATGGAGTCAACCTAACAGGTTACAATGAAATCCTTCTATAAATATAACCTTTTGCCTATGCTAGAGGTTTTTGGGCTCGGGCACCCATCAAGGCTGAATGATCATGACCAAAATGGGACGTTCTCATCTAGACATTATTTGGAGTCATCCTACCGGTTACAATGAAATCCTTCTATAAACATGACCTTTTACCAATGCTAAAGGTTTTGGGGCTCGGGCACCCATCAAGGCTGAATGATCGTGATCAAAATGGGACGGTCTCATCTAGACATTATTTGGAGTCATCCTACCAAGTTACAATGAAATTCCTTCATAAATATGACCTGTAGACTGTGCTAAAGGTTTTTGGGCTTCGGGCACCTTTAGCCATCACAGTTGCCCAATCATGTCCAAAAGGGGACGTTCTCATCTAGACATTATATGAGGTTAACCTACCAAGTTACAATGAAATCCCTTCATAACTATGACCTGTAGACTGTGCTAAAGGTTTTCGGGCTTCGGGCAGCCATCATGGCTGAATGATCACAACCATAGGGGACAATCTCATCTGGGCATCATCTGGAGTGATCCTAAGAAGTTACAATGAAATCCCTTCATAAATATGACCTGTAGACTGTGCTCAAGGTTTTTGGGCTTCGGGCACCTGTAGCCATCACAATTGACCAATCACGACCAAAAGGGGATGTCATCATCTAGGCATTATATGGAGTCCACCTAACAGGTTACAATGAAGTCCTTCCATAAATATGACCTTTTGCCTATGCTAAAGGCTTTTGGGCTCGGGCACCCATCAAGGCTGCATGATCGCGATCAAAATGGCACGTTCTCATCTAGACATTATTTGGAGTTATCCTACCAAGTTACAATGAAATCCCTTCATAAATATGACCTCTAGACTGTGCTAAAGGTTTTCGGGCTTCGGGCCCCTATAGCCGTCACAGTTGCCCAATCACGTCCAAAAGGGGACTTTCTCATCTAGATATTGTATGAAGTCAACCCACCAAGTTACAATGAAATTCCTCAATAAATATGACCTGTAGACTGTGCTAAAGGTTTTTGGGTTTTGGGCTCGGGCAGTCGTCACGGTTGGCAGATCATGCCCAAATGGGGAAATTCTCATCTAGACATCATAAGGAGTCATCCTACCAAGTTACAATGAAATCCCTCCACATTAAACATGACCTGCAGACTGTGCTAAAAGTTTTTGGGTTCCGGGCTTGGGCAGCCATCACGGTTGATAGATCATGCCCAAAGGGGGGCGTTCTCATCTAGGCATTATACAGAGGCATCCTACCAAGTTACAATGAAATCCCTTCATAAATACAAGCTGTAGACTGTGCTAATGGTTTTGGGGTTTTGGGCTCGGGCAGCCATACCGGCTGCCTGATCGCGACCAAAAGGGGACGTTCTCATCTAGACATGACCCCAAACCTGCATATGAAATTTCGTGACGATCAGACAAGAACTGCGGGGTGTAGCCCGTGCTAAAGGAAAATGAGAACAGACGTCACAGACTCACAGACTTCCGCACGCGTGATGGCAATAGCTTATCTTGACTATGTCAAGTTAAGCTAAAAACTGATTGCACTAATTTTGGTGGCCATCTTGAATTTCGGACAGCACCCAAAAACACCCATTCTCGTTCTCGTCCCACAGTGATAACAAAGGTACCCAAGAAGTTTCGTAAAGATCGGTTCATAAATACGGCCTCCAGCCCAAGCTGTATATAAGTTGTGTTCAAAAAACTGACTGTAGCTAATTTCGGTACAAAATGGCCGCAGATAGCCATCTTGATTTTTGGACCGCACCCAGAAACACTCGTTCTCGTCCCAAGGTGATAACAAAGGTACCCAAGAAATTTTGTGAAGATTGGTTCATAAATACAGTCCCTAGCCCGAGCCGTATTGACATGTGTACTTACTGTGTGTAAGTAGCACTGAATAAATCAAAGTTCATCTAATTTGCAGAATTTCTGCACGACAAAAAAACCCGTATTATATGTGATGTATTCCATGTTACTAAACACTAAACATTCAAACAAAAATTTATTGAAATCAGAACTTTCATACAGAAGTTTGTACAAAAAACTGATTGCACTAACTTAGGTACAAAATGGCTGCTGGTGGCCATCTTGAATTTTGGACCGCACCCAAAAACACTCGTTCTCATCCCACGGTGATAACAAAGGTACCCAAGAAGTTTTGTAAAGATCGGTTCATAAATATGGCCTCTAGCCCGAGCCGTATTAAATTGTTGACGTCCAGACAGACAGACGGACCACGGGCCATGACAAAACCTCAAAATTGACTATGCAAAGTTGAGCTATAAATGGAATTAATTACACATAAATACAATGACAAATTAAATAATCCCAACCCTGATCCTCACAGATTTTCCATTTACTGAAATTTTTTGTGTTAACCCTGTGACCATAGACAAATATTAACTATATCAAGTTTATGCACAAAATGTTGTATCTGGGTTAAGGTCTTGTTTCTGAGGCCACAACTTGACAAGTCATAGACAAGTCAAGATACTGCTTTATAAACAAGAGTGAAACTCTAATATAACATTTTGAACATAAGCATAAAGGCGATCACAGCATTATCTTACAATTCTCAACGGTGCTGTCAAATACTCAATCAACTTGAAGTTTCATTTCGAAATTCATTTTCCCACTACAAAACATTAGTCATTTCAAGTGAAGCTGTATGTGGCTGCAATGAACTTTCCCAACCCCCAAACGAAAACTACAGGTGTGACTATCCCAGATGGGCCTGTCCATACCCTCTGCCACCATGATTATTCTGAGACAAAAAGGGCATTATTCTGGCAAAAATAATCCAACCGGAACTATAATCGCAAGAGCACAGGTTCCAATGGTGGTGAACATTCATACCAAGTTTTGAGCAGAGTGGTCCATAAACGCCTGAGAAATCTCTGGACAAAATTATGTCTACTCACGGATGCATGGATGGATGGACAGACAGACATCCGGTGCCTCATTAATTCAAATTTTGCTGATGAGTTTTATTACATAGTAAACGCATGCGTGGACATCACTGTCCACGTGTGGATTACGACCAATCCTCAGCGACTGTGCTGTACATACTTATTGTACATATATTTTTATTTTAAGACTTCAAAAGGATACAATATAACCAGCTGGATGCCATGAAGATGGTAGTGATGGAACTAGAGTAGAAAAATAAATGGAACTGAAATATATCAAACCAAACCATGCCACAAACTGTAGTGGATGCAGTGGACACTCCCAACCATTCCGACGACTTTTCTGTCTGTACGTCTGGAAGGAGGTTCTCTCACTACCCATCTGGAAAAAAATTAATAATAAATGTTTATTTATTAACCCTTTCAACACTGGTGGTACCTTCCATGCCAGTTAAATGGCAGAAATTGGAAGAGTCCATATCCATTATTTGGGGGTAGAGCAATTAATATTTTCAACGTGCAGCCTCCAGGCTGCATGTTAAAAATCTTAAATGTTCTACCACACATGTTCACTTAGTAGCCATCCTACTTAATGAAATTATGACGTATTGTGTTCCTGGACCAGAAAAGCGGCCTCTCGTGTTGAAAGAGTTAAGTTAGATCATTCAAGAATGGTGTCTGAAAACCATAATGCTGTTGAAGATTTCATGTAATTGTTCACACTGGGATTTCTATATCATCTTTTGAAAGATTTCAAAGGCATTTTCTCTGAAAGTGAGAACGATCAAATTTACAATGGAACACTGATTCACAGGGGAACCCTCTTAACTCAATGCCATTTTGTCAGCAAAAAAATCTTTAATTAAGAGGAATATTCAATTAACACAAAACCGATTATTTTTCTATACTTTTAGTGAAAAACTGAGAATTCATTTTATTATATCTTGTTTGACAGAGTGCATGGAGGTCTATAAAACAAAATATAATAAAATAAATATTGGATGTACTGAACCCAAAGAAGTTTAGAAATGTGGGCAATTCAGTGGCTGTTGAAGTAATTCTTTGATACATCACAAAATCTTTTATTCAATTAACCCTTTACCCAACACACAGGATATTAAAATTTATTATTTTAATTATTGTTTTTTTTTAAATTTCTCCAACATTTTCAACAAAACCATATCATGTGAACCCCTCATTGGAACGAGCTCTCTAGCTCGTTCCAATGAGGGGGTCACATGATGTGGTTTTGTTGAATTTCTTTGAAAAATATCTTTTTCTCAACTGCTCATTTTGTAAACTTCATGCGCAGATTTCAATTTTCAATTTATAAGGTAAAGAGTTAACAGGAATGAAGTCTACAACTCATGTATAATCAATAGGTGAAATTTGTTCTAAATACATAGAGAATGGTTTCATGCTTGAAGGTTATATGTAATTAATAGGGTCATTCACTGAAGAAATATTCATGTAAGTGGGCACCACAGTATAAAGAGAGTTTAAAGCTAACATTCATTTTAAACGCTTCAATTCAAGTGAAAAAGGTCAGAAAGACAATTTACTTGTTAACTTATTGGAGGGTAAAATAAACCAATGCCTCCACACACCATTTTGTTGACACCCCCTAATTATAATTCCAGTTTGGACCAATCATGAGTCATAACAACCGCATTACTCACATTGACAAACCTAAAAGATATTGCGTGAAAACCTCAAACAGTGCTGGAAATGAACAAAATTGACAGGTGCAGTTTTAAGCTCCTGCGAAATCAGAGACTAGAGTAAATTATACCCGTAAAATGTTAGTGTATGAATTTTCGAGGGAATTCTGTCACCAAACACAAGAAACCTTAACCCTTTGAACCCAAGCAGTTGCTTTTCCAGCCAGAAACATGATATGTCATAACGTCATTAAATAGGATGGCTGTCCAGTAAATATGTTGGGCAGACCAATTAGTATTTTCAACGTGCAGCCCCAAGGCTACCCCAAATAATGAATATGAACTTTTCTAATTGCTGCCATTGAACTGGCATGGCAGATACCACTAGTGTTCAAAGGGTTAAATGTATAAGGAATTGCTGAATTATGACAGTAACTTGCTACTGGCCACAGAGTGCTGCTTTCTTAAAACGACACACATTTATATACCCTCACAGCATATTAGAGCTCCACAATATTTTTCAACGAGTGCATTTTTTAGCTCCCGTAAAATAGAAAACACAAGTGCTGATGGGAGCAATTGCACTCGCACCCGTCTCACTTCCAGGACTGAAAAAAATAATGAAATGGCCTGGACTACTATCTTTTGAGAAGAAAAGGCTAAAAATTAAATCCAGCCTTTTGTGACCATTGATTCTTCTACACTGGAACCCTGTTAATTAAACAAAACACAGAATGCAAGAAAATGATACAATACCTGTTTACTGAATATTCCTGATCAACTGAAAATTTTTCCATGGTTATTCAGTAAACAGGATTCTACAGTAAGTCACATTTAATTGGAAGAATTTGCAGAAAGTCCAATTCTGAGGTGGCCCCATGGTTATGGGATTGGACTTCAAACCAAAAGGTTCTCTGTTTGATCCATGCTGAGAGTAACTAAGTTGTGTCATTGGGCAAGGCACTTAATTGCGATTGCCCACATGGGGGTCATGGTGGTACCGTATACTAAAATATTTATTTATTTATTGGTGCTTATGGTCACATACTTATGCACAATGGCTAATGGTGGCCGTGACAGTTTTACGGGTGGAGGAAGCCAGAATACCCGAAGAGAACCACCGAGCATCAACGAACAACTGTCAGCTCCTCAACATTCTAACTCTGTTCAAGTTCCGCTCAAGCAAGGTTACAGCGGTTGAAGACATGTGCACCATCGACGTGCAGTACGCCTTAGTACATGGAGTCATCATGCCCCCATGTAGGCAACTAGGATAAAGTGCCTTGCTCAAGGACACAATGCTGGTCATCCCAGACAGGGATCGAACTCGGGACCTCTAGCATAGAAGTCCAATCATCTTCCACTGAGCCGCCACACTCCCTACTGTCTACTAAAACATACTGCACACAGATGGTGCACTTGTTTTCAACCAATGTTAACCCTGCTTGTGTGGAGTTAGTGCGTTATTAAGTCTGAAAGCTGCTCACCCCTGCTTGGTGGTTCTCTCCACGTACTCCTGCTTACTCCACCCATAAAACTGCCTGGCAAGGTGACCCTGGCTGCAGAAAGTGCCATTAACCCCCTCCCCTCCCCCCCTACCAATAAACAAGAGGCCACACGGGGCCTGAAGCGCTCATCTTGTACAGAACACAATTTAAACAGAGTCCAAGAATGAGTCTACAGTAAGCAAGCCATCTCCATAGGCTACACTGTCAATCCTTGAGTCCCTCAGGAGTGACAAAAATAATCTGGGCATCATGCCTTTTCTTCAGTTGATCATAAGTAAAATGTAGAGCTCCCCTATGAAGCCCCTTGATACAACCTATGTGGATTAATCTTAGTACCTCTAGAGGGTACTGAATACAAAATTTTAATTCTTCAGCAAAATGGCCAATTCCGGCTCCCATAGAGAGCCTAAATATTAACCCAGGCTCTTGATTTGAACACAGTTAAATCTGACTTCCCTAGAGATGTTGTGTACCGAATATGAAAGCATTTTGACTGTTGGATCTGAAGAAGAGAAATTGTAAAGAAATTTTTTCGAATTGCACTAAGTTCAAATTTGGGCTACCACAGCGAGCCCAAATATTAACCTATGGATCCGATTTGAACAAACTTGAATCTGACCCCCCCTAGAGATGTTGTATACCAAATGTGAAAGCATTCTGACAAGTGAATCTGAAGAAGAAGATTTTTGAAGAAATTCCCTCATATTGTAAAGTTAAATTTCATGTTCCCATATGGAGCACAAATATTAACCTAGGCACTTGAATTGAACAACCTGGAATCTGACCCCCCCCCCCCCCCCCTAGAGATGTTGTATACCAAATATAAAAACATTCCGACTGGTGGATCTGAAGAAGAAGATTTGTAAAGAAATTTCCTCATATTGCACTAAGTAAAAATTTGGGCTACCATAGTGAGCCCAAATATATACCTAGGGATCTGATTTGAACAAACTTGAATCTGACCCCCATAGAGATGTTGCATACCAAATATCAAAGCATTCTGACTGATGGATCTGAAGAAGAAGATTTTTTTAAATTACCCTCCATATTGAACAAAGATAAAATTTGGGCTTCCGTAGGAAGCCCAAATATTAACCTAGGGACTTGGTTTGAACAATCTAGAATCTGACCCTCATAACAATGATGTATACCAAACACTAAAAGATTCTGACTGGTGGTTCTGAAGAAGAAGATTTTTAAAGAATATTCCCCAGATTACACTATGTTAAAACTTCGGGCTCCTGTAGAGAGCCCAAATATGAACCAATGAGCTTTATTTCAACAAACTTTTATCTGACCCCCCTATGAATGCTGTATACCAAATATCAAAAGATTCTGATGATTGGTTCTGGAGAAAAGATTTTTTAAAATTTTTGCAAATATGCTGACTCAGCATTTTTTCGATGCCCATTACAGAACACCCTAACATAACCGATGGCAATTTTTTTTTACCATTCAATTCTACTGGTCATAAGGATACTTCATACCAAATAAAAGCTCTGTGTTCCGTGAGGTTTGGGAAATATGGGCGTTTGAAAATATTTCTATTTTTAGCTCCCAGGGTTCCCATGGGGATGCGGGATTTTTTTTTTTTTTGCATGGGTCAAGTACTTATGACCCAATACTACCACAAACCAAATTTGGTTCATACCGGAAAATAGAAATTTTGGGTGGGGCCAAAAATCTTACCCCTCCTATTACAAAGCCAAATATTACTTCACGAACTTCGTTTGAACAAACTTGATTCTACACCTCATATGGAAGCTCCATAGCAAATATCAAGTCATTGTACATACTGGTTCTTGAGAAGAAGATTTTAAAAATATTTTGGAGCATTTTCCCCTACTCCCTCCCTATGGGGCTGGGCATGCTGAGTTGAACAAAAATAAAATGCTCCTTTGGGACCATCACTCACACAAACTTTTACTTGAATTGCCCAGTGGCTTTGGAGGAGAAGACCAAAACATGGTGTTGACGGACGACAGACGACGGACGGAGAGCGATGAGATTAGCTCAGCTTGACTTTGTCAAGATGAGCTAATAAAAATTACCACAGACTTGATTTGAATATACATGAAAAACATCTTTACAAATATTACATATCACACGGAACAGTGGTTTGGTAGAAGATTTTTAATATTTTCTCCATCATCCATAGTTTTAAAACCTGACAACCGAAATTTGACCCAAGGGTCTCGGCTTGAACAAACTTTTAAATCTCTCTTACACAGATGTCAAACATTAAAGCATTTGAAGTAGTCATTTGGGAAAACATTTTCTTTCATTTTCCCCATTATTCACAGTGTAAAATATGTTGGCTTAATGACATCCCAAAAAGTAACCCCAGACGCAGGATTTAACTCTTAACCTGCTGAGTTTTTTCAAAATATTTGACATCAAATCTAGTCGTGGCTGCTATGATGAAGCCATGACTAAATTTGATAAAAAATTCATCTAAATTTAAGTCACAGTAATCATTGGCCTCAAAGTTCCTTCAATTTACAAGAGAGAAAGTTCGTTAAATATGCCCAAATTATACTTATTTCAGTGGCAAAAGATTTTGTGTCTCGGCAGGAATATCTGTCAGCAGCATGCAAAGAACTAAACAAACTTGTACAAAATCATTACAAAGATGTTGTATATCATACATGGAAGCAGTTGGTGCAGTGGTCAAAGAGATTTTCAATGTTTTCTCAATTACCCATAGTATTAAAACCTCAGGCCTTCTGACATCTCAAAATATGATGCCAGGATTTTAATTTGAACAAACTTTGAAATCTCCCTTCCAAAGATGCGAAATATTGAACAGTTAAGCATTTAGAGCAGTCGTTTCAGCTTGGATTTTTAAATGCATTTTCAAATTTGGGGGCTCCATAAAACCCCTAAATATGGCACCATGGGCTTGATTTGGACAAACTTGAAGAAAACTTGCAAATATCCTGACACAGATGTTAAATATCAAACATTAATGCATTTGGAGCTGTGGTTGGTGAGGAAAATATTTTTTTTAACATTTTCTCCATTACCCACACTGTAAAAATGAAAAATTTATACCAATTTTAATATTTTTAATACTTACCAATGGCCCAGACTAGCTGGTGCAACCCAATTTCTTTCCAGGGCCAAACACAAATTTTGAATCCCCCAAACCCCCCAAAATTTGCCAAAAAACGCAAAAACGAGAAGACCAGTATGGTCCTCCATACTTTTGCGCAACTTGTTGTCAAGGACAACAATAGGCTACCGCCATCATGTCATTCTTTATTGTTGTGCCTGTTAAATGTTATTAAGAACTGTAATATATAACTCAGCGGGGAGGAAGGAGTGTCTACTCCAGGGAGGGCCATCCCCGTCTGGGCCATTGGTAAGTATTAAAAATATTAAAATTGGTATAAATTTTTCATATTTTTCCACTATACCAATGGCCCAGACTAGCTGAGAATAGTAAACAGGCAGGCGGGCCCAGTACTTGATATTCATTGCTCTTATTACAGAAAAAACAATGAAATATAGGTGTAACTCTATTTAAGGCCTAGCATAACCCATTATGCTAATTTGATAAAGGAAGCCAAAATATAAAGAAGTCCAGAGAAATGAGACTCTTTATAAATCATTAAAAGTGTCCGAGTATTGTATAGTAAAGCTCGTCTTGACACATGACATATACAATAACACTTCACATCGAGCTACACATTAAAAGCATATAATACATTGAAAATTGCTTCATACCAAGCTACACATTAAAACTACCATAGCACCGACCCCAGGATACTATCACTGAAGGAGGTATGTCCATACTTTTCACTATAAAGCCAGATGACTATTTGGAAATACCATCCCCCCCCCCACTTCCCCTTGTTTTGAAAGTAACTGCACTTCAAAACGAAGAGGGTAGCAGACTGGAGACCGTGCTAGAGCAGAATGAAAATCCTAATTAGAATGGACGACATTCTGAGCTACCGATAACGGTCCTAAAGATCTGAGATCATCTGAAATTGATTCTAAATCTCGAAGATAAAATTTGGTAAAAGTCGTCTGTTGTGTCCAGTAAGCTGCTTGCATCAAATCCTTCAAAGAAGTACTACTAGCATAAGCCCAAGAAGAAGCTAAAGCTCTAACTTCCTGAGCTGAAATCTTATAAGCTATTCTCTGATTCACAGACAAAGCATTATAAGCTGACCGAATAGCTAATTGAATCCATCTAGATATGGAATGAACAGAAATATCATTTCTGTTAGGAAGAAGAGAAAGAAATAACCTCTTCCTACCTCTTCTAATAAAACTAGAACGCTCCTTATAAGTCCTAAGCACTCTTACTGGACACAACAAAGGTCTCTGACCATCTGAAGACGGTAATGCTTTAATCAGAATAGGACTAGGCCGTTTGTCCGGAACCTGATTCTTAGCTAAGAATCCCACTTTCGTAGTGAGGGTAATAGAATTACCAACACTACGATAATGAGAGTCTTCAACAGACAAAGCATGAAGCTCACTAACTCTTCTAGCTGACGCAAATGCTAAGAGAAAAAACGTTTTATAAGTAAGAAATTTAAACTCAACAGTATTTAACGGTTCAAAAGGTACTTCCTGAAGTTTCAGAAGAACCCAAGCTAAATTCCACTTAGGGACTAGTCTCAAGGTGCGAGGTCTATTCACAGAGAAGTTCCTCATTAATTTATTTAAAGATAAATCTGACCCAATGTTTAATTTCCCTTGGTGTGCATAGGTGTCAGAAAGCATAGACCTATAGCCCTTAATAGTGACTGGCTGTAGCTTAACTTCATCAAAAAGATAAATAAAAAAGTTAGCTAATTGAGGAATAGTTGGGTTGAAAAAATCAATCAATTGTGATTCACACCAACGAACAAAAACCTTCCACTTCGCTTCATAATTTAATGAAGAGGAGGTCCTCCTACAGTTAGAAATTGCGTCCATTGCTTGTCTGGAAAACTGTTTTCCGTGCAAGAAGGACCGCACAACGGAAAAACGTGAAGGTTGAGGCCTTCCGGATTGTGATGAAGCCGACGGAGTTTCCCCTGCATCAGAAGATCCCGGAGAGGTGGTAACTTCCGTGGAACGTCCCAAAGAAGTTCCCGGAGAAGATTTATCCATGGTCTGTGAGCCGACAGACTTGCAACCAGAAGAATCTTGCAAGAAGACTGTTTTATCTTTAGCAAGATCTGTTGAATGAGGGGAGCTGGAGGGTAAGCATACCCTATGATCCCGTTCCAAGAAATTGACAGAGCGTCTACTGCATAAGCCTGAGGGTCCGGGCATGGAGACACAAACGTCTGTAACTGATTGTTCAGACTCGTGGCAAAAAGATCGATCATTGGACGTTCCCACTGGAAGCAAATCTGATTGAAGACAGACTTTTTTAACATCCATTCTGAAGGTAGCAGGCGATCCTTTCTCGATAGAGAGTCTGCTATTACATTGAGACGACCTGGAATATGACGAATCGATATCAGAATCTGATTCTCTTGAGAGAAAAGAAGAATCTTTTCGGTAAGATTCATCAGCTGGACGGAATGAGTACCTCCCTGATTCCGAATATAGGCTACTACTGTTGATCTGTCCGACAGAATTTGAACATGTGAGTGTATTACTTGACTGAGCCAATGATTTAGAGCTAACCAAATTGCCCTCATTTCTTTGTAGTTTATATGGGACACAAGAAACTGACTCTCCCATAAACCGTGACACACTTGATCGCCCGGAATCAGAGAAGCACCCCAACCCTCTTGACTGGCGTCCATCATGATTATGAATGACGGCTCCTGAATCTGAAGTGGTATTCCCTGGGATAACCACTGGATATCCGCCCAAATTTGAAGATGATGTTTTACTGACTGTGTTGAAACAATCGGACTGTCCAACAACTGACGTTTTACGCTCCAATTTTGAATTAGATAAATTTGAAGTGGATGAGTGCGTAAACGACCTAGCGGAATTAACTCCGCGGCAGCGCTGCAAAGTCCTAACAGATGCATAAACTCTCTTGCAGTAATGACTTGTGCATTTATGCAGTATTTTGCGTAAAGCGAAACTAATTTTGCTCTTGCTACCAGCAAACTGACCCGATTGTTTTGAGTATCGAAACTCATTCCCAGATGAACAAACGACCTCGTCGGCATTAAATCCGACTTGTCGACATTGATTATAAAACCTAGGCATCGTAGCAGCGATAGCAGACTCTGAACGTCGCTTTGGAGAGCATGAAAATTTTCGTACCTTTGAAGTATGTCGTCCAAATATGCCGACGTCATCGAAGCCGAGTGCGCTCTGAAATGGCTCATTACTGCATTCATCACCCGAGTGAACGCCCACGGAGCAAGGTTCAGGCCAAAACACATTGCTCTGAACTGGTATACCTTTCCTTGAACCGCGAAACGGAGGTATTTCTGAAAAGCCAGATGAATCATGATGTGAAAATACGCATCCTTCAAATCTATACTTGCGGCGTAATCGTTCACTCGGATGCTGCCTCTCACCGATCGAATTGTCTCCATATAAAATCTTGGAGCAATTATTAGCTTGTTTATCCAACTGAGATCGATGACCGGTCTGTACGAGCCGTCTGGCTTCAGCACAAGAAAAAGATGACTGTAGAATCCCTTTGAATTGGGATTCTCTACGACCTCTACAGCCTCCTTTGTAGGAGAGAGTCTACTGCTGAAATCAAAGCCTCTCTCTTTGTTATATTTTGTGGAAGGCTCACAAATCACGGAATCCGCGTTAATGGAGGTTTTCTCCGGAACGAGAGACGTAGACCATTTTTCACAACGTCTCGAACCCAAAGATCCTGAGTTATTTTGTTCCAGTTGCTTGCGAATTTTGAAAGCCTTCCGCCAACCGGAGAACAGTAGAGGTCGAAATCTTCATTTGTAGGACTTACGAGGCTTATACGAGGAGAAACCTCGTGAAGCTCTCGCACCCCTCTGTGACGTCGGTGTGGGGTTACGCGTTTCGTTATTATCCAACTGTGCCATCCCCTTTTTGAAATCGCCCCCCTGTTTCGAGCCACCATGCCCACGATTAGCTTTAGAAGCAGCACGGGCTGAGCCTCTCTTGGAGAAAAATTTACCTCTCCGAGGAGTACTACTTGTGGAAGGCTGAGGTTGCGAAGCTGAGCGCAACAAAAGCTGACTTGTAGCTTTCTTAGAAGCATCTTCAAAGACAGCTTTTAGCTTATCATTAAATAATGAAGAGCCCGAAACGGGAGCGGCCCTTAGAGAGCTCTTAACACTGTCGTCAATAAATGACGTAGATTTAAGGGCAGTATCGTGCCTGACCAACTCTAAATTCGCTACTGAAAGAGCAGAGTGGGATGTTGTATACATTATGGCGCGAGAGAGCACTCTCAAAGGAGATAACAACTCCTGTAAGCTCTCAGATTCCAGATTGCCGGCCAATGCCCTGCAAATATGATCTGCATAAGACATAGCGTCCAAAATACTTCTGCTAGATTCAATGCAAGTATCTATAACAAAAGAACTGACGCTACACGATGACGGAAGAGACATTCCCAAGTCCCTAGCTCCGTCATCCAATCGCAGAGGAGCTCTTGGAATCTTATTCTCGCCTACCGTATTTAAGAAGGTATTGCCTCTAAACGGTAGGTCAAGCTTCTTTTCCGAAAGGAAAGAATTTTTTCTAGCCTGAGCCAGGTCAGCAATAGCCTCGTCACAACAATCAAACGCATCTGACGCTTGGACTGATTGAGACGGATACAGAAGGATACTTTCCTTCGACTTAATGACCTCCCTGTCTAAAGAAGACAGTCGCTTGGCTCTAGAAGGCACAGAACTCTGACCAGAAGGAATTAATTCAGGTGAAAAATCCTGCAGGAACCTCATAGTTTCCATATGCTGCTCAGCCAAAGATGTAGTGTCAGTCTCGTCTTCATCAAACTCCCTAACACTACCAACTAGAGGTTCCTGGTCTGGTCTATTATCAGCATACTGATTATTTGAGGAAACCCTTCTTTCTGCCGATCCAGCACCGTCCGAATCATCCGAAGCGGAGATCGATGACGGCCGCATATTATGCTGCTGGGAATCTGCAATTAGCTGGGCAATTTGCTCCAGCAATTCCGTATTCGAGGCTATGTTCACCCCCGTTCTACGCCTTTTAGGCTCCGGAAGGTGATCTGACACATCGCCCTGTGTCCATCTTTTTGAAAAAGACGTTTGCCTCGAAATGCTAGCCGTAGAGAGAGCCGTATCCTGGCTCTGACTCTCTACCTCTGGATCTTGCCGGCTAGCATGCGGTCTACTGTGCTGAGTCCTGGAAACGGACGAAGAAGAGGCTCTTATATCAAAATTACTGCCAGCCGCACTGGCAGAGAAAGGTACATCAGAAACAACTGGCTCTGAAGCATTTTCTACCGGACTACCAGCGGAACTGGCAACAAAAGTCGAATCTTTCTGTTTTGTCCCTAAAACAGAAGAATGCTGCGCTACTGATGCACCTTTCAATTTGACTGGCCTCTTCCCCTTACGTGCCGTCGTCTGAACAGAGGACTGTCTTCCATCCTCCGTATCCTGGATCGCTATGGATTTTCCCGGTATTGAAGCACTAATTAAAGGCTCGGTTACACCGGTCGAGCTAGTTGACCGTCTGCTTGCCCGAGGTACCGAGTATTCTGCGATACCTCGTAAGTCAACATGCTCTGTGTCTGAAGACGACGGCAGCACAGAATTTGATGTTATACCATGACCAATACCATGTTCTTGTTCCTCTGAAATGGAAACTAAATTTTGATTAGTTACCTTAGGCGAAAGCACCGAAATCGGCGCTTCGCCAACACATACATAAGTAGAGAGAGAATTCCATCGCTTAGAATCCCAAGAACAGCAAGTTGCACAGGTAACATCTTTCGAGCAACGAGTGCAAGCTAAACATGAAGAATGAGAATCAAGAGAGGACTTCTTCCTCTTACATTTCGAACATGAGGACTTCATAATACCCACACGCCCGAGGCAAAAATTTAAACTGAATAGGAGCCGGTAACCAAGTCCAAAACAGGCACAACAAAGGCCCAGGTCAGACAACCGGTATCCCAATAATACCCTTAACAGTAGAGAAACTTCACAGAAGATTCCCCACAGAGAAGGGTAATGGCAAACAGACACGTCCGACTAAGTCAAAAATAACCGGTACGCGACAAAGGGGGTACGAATAATCCACATTCCGTAAATTATCTAAGATATTTAAGAAGAATTTTAATTAATAACAAATTCGCTAACAGCAATTAGTTCTTAAAAATCTAATGAGAGGATTCAAGGGGAAAAAGGTGAACATTGAACACACACATATGATAAACAAAGAATGACCAAATCAGGTGCATATCCCGAAAACGGGAAGTACAAGAAATATTATTTTAATTTCAATAAAGTTATAGCCCTGATGTTCAAAAACTCAATGTCTATATTCAGCTGCATTCTGCTGCAATTATTCCACCATTCCACTTCAAAATCGTGTCTGGCTACATTATACTGTAGGGTTTTATAGCACAAAAGTCAGGATACGTGTTGATCTGACATGGGCCAAACAACAGAATGACATGATGGTGGTAGCCTATTGTTGTCCTTGACAACAAGTTGTGCATTGCGCAAAAGTATGGAGGACCATACTGGTCTTCTCGTTTTTGCGTTTTTTGGCAAATTTTGGGGGGTTTGGGGGGATTCAAAATTTGTGTTTGGCCCTGGAAATAAATTGGGTTGCACCAGCTAGTCTGGGCCATTGGTATAGTGGAAAAATATTGTTATATATCAAGCATTAACGCATTTGGAGTACTGGTTTGTGAGCAAAATATTTTTTCAACACCAGAGGTTTGATTTGAACAAACTTGTAAATATCCTGACACAGATGTTAAATATCAAACATTAATGCATTTGGAGCTGTGGTTGGTGAGGAAAATATTTTTTTAACATTTTCTCCATTACCCACACTGTAAAAATCTGAGTGCCGTATGGCACCCCTAAACATGATCTCTAGGCTTGATTTGAACAATTTTGCAAATAATCTTGACACAGATGTTATATGTCATGTGTGGAAGCATTAATCTGGATGGATGGCTTTTGAGAACAAGAATATTTAAGAATTTTTCTCTTTACCCACAGAGTTAATACGAGGGAACCCCTTCCATCCCTAAGTTCAAATTGCCACAAAGTAGAGCCCTGTGAATCACCCCTTTTCAGTTTGAAGCAAATCAAATCAAGTCTGTTATTTGAATTTGAATTGAATCTCAAATTGAATCAGAAGCATCTTGAAGATGACCGACTGGGAAAAGGGGGATCCTGTATACATGATTTGTTCCGTCTATGATGGCTCAAATCCCAACAGATAAAATATTCCAACTACATCATTGAGGCATGCCTTCATCGATGATATGCCTTGGTGAGGTGGTTGGAATATTACCCAGTAAGGATTATGGTTCAAAAGCAGAAATGGGAGCGATAATCGTCGGTACTGGGCACTGCACATGACAAGCTGCTAGCAACAGCACATCACTGATACTGGCTGGAAACTTTAAATTTTCTTTCAACAGTGGTAGTGTCTACTGAGACTGAAATTAGCATGGCTGGTGGCATGAGTACAAATGTTGTTTCTGTTTTGATAGCGGAAACTGCACTCAGTCTTCATTTTCAATATTATTTATGTACAATTTCCACCAGTGTGTACTGTGAGACAAGGAAGATGACTGATGCCAATCTATATTTGAGTAAAAAGATTTGAATAGAAATGAATCATGCTGTAGATTCGAATTGAACCAAATAGCAACTTAAGATCTGAAACTGAATCAAATCTTGAAAGCTTCACAGGGCCCAAGCACAAAGGTTCTAAAAACTGTAAATTGTGTCGGGTAGAAAGTTTTGTCCCTTCCAGTATGACAGCAAATATTGCTACTTGAACTTTGTCTGAACATATATCAAGTGACTGTATCTTTCGGTTCATCAGAAATTTAAAAAAAAATAGGTGGGGGTCCACCACCCAGTCACCATGGAGAGCAGCACATTGGTTTTAATAAATTTAAAACACCCCACTCCAATTTTCATCCATATGAATTTTTATTGGAATCGGGTGGGTAGTTTTGAAAAGAGCTAAATAAAACACATTCCTGAGGGGCACTGACAGATGACGGACAAACAGTAACAATATAAATACCGAAAAAAATATTAAAAAAGAGCATCAATTACCAAGAAATCAAAATGGTAACCAGATATTACACTCATTTAAGTTGTACTCTTTCACTACAGTAGTCGCCGTGGACTGGTTGTATTTCATGCGTGGGCAGTTATATCAACGCATGCGTTTACCAAGTAATAAAAATCATCATCAGCAAAATTGTAATTAATGAAGCACTGGGTTCTACCTGGTGCTTCATTAATTAAAGTTTTGATGATTATTCCTATAATTAGTGTTTGGAATCTAATATTATTGTGTCCATGGAAATATTGCCCACCCGTGGAAAGTGACCAGTCCATGACAGCCGTACTGTAATGTACTTTACAGACAACAATATCTTCCAACTATTTCAGCCTTGTGCCGTACTTAAAAAGGTTTCATCAGTGGAGATTCCCATTCACACTTGTTCACACACTGATGATCCTCAACAATATGTCAATCGTTTCTTGTAATTAAAATAATTTAACAATTATGACTACAATGTACTTGAGTTGCAACTTATACCAGTAGTTCAAAAGCCAGATATAATTACAAACACACATGTACTTGGCATAGCAATATCAATTTAAACAAAAAAGAACCTTCAACAATGCTCCAGTTCTGATTTTATCAGTGGTAACTTAATTAGTTTCAAGGTCAACAGACCAGCTGAGCTCTTGATAGTTGATAAAACATGTACAGACATAAAAAGATGTGTGGTTTGGGGTTTTGTTTTATTTATTTATTATTTATATATTTATTAAGGTTTAATGACACTTTAACAGCCAAGGTCATATCGTGTCGGTGGCAGTTTTACGGGTGGAGGAAGCCGGAATACCCAGAGAGAAGGACCAAGCAACGACAAGCAGCTGCCAGCTCCCCAACATTGTAATTCCGCACTGCAGCACAGGCAGGGTTAGACTGGTTGAAGACATGCACACCATCGACGTGCAGTATGCCTTAGTGCACAGCGTCATCGTGCCCCCATGTGGACAATTGGGGTTAAGTGCCTTGCCCAAGGTCACAATGCAGAAGTCCGAATAGATCGCTCAGACGTCCTAGGACTAACCGGGCTCGACGTTGCTTAACTTCGGTGATCTGACGAGAACCGGTTACCGCAACATCATCGCACCCCCTGGGGTTTTGTTTTTTATTGGAGGGGGGGGGAGGGGGGGTACAAAAATAGATTGGAAATAATTTTGGGATACGAACACATATACACATTAAATTTGGGGAAATGTACATGTATTGACAATCTATCCCTGGATAGGATTCCTGCCAAGGGTGCCACAAAAATGGCCGATTGGGGGTGTGAATCTGATTTGTCCTGACTTCGAAGTCCCGACTGATAAAATGTTTAAACTACACCATAATGGCATGCCTTCTCCTTGATGATGTATTTGGAAGAATTTTAGTCAGAAAGGATTATTTATTTATTGGGATTTAATGACACTTTCAACACCCAGGGTCACCTCGTGCAAGACAGTTTTATGGATGGTGGAAGCAGGAGTACCCAGAGAGAAACACTGAGCAATGGCAAGCAACTGTCAGAGTCCCCAACGTACTAACTCAGCACAAGCAGGGTTAGCAGCACTGGTTGAAGACAAGTGCACTATCGATGTGCAGTATGCCTTAGTACACAGCACCACCGTGCCCCCACAAGTCAGACAGGACTATAGATCAAAAACCCAAAGAGGTCTTGGAAATTTTTGTGGACAAATAAAATATGCATGTAGCAGTTGTGACACAACTTATTTAATTAACATTTACCATATCGGACCATATGCGAAAATGGGCATGCTGTGCCCCCAACAGCACCAATTGGGAACAGACCTCCATTTGTTATAATGCTTGGCTGTGTGTGAGATGCAAATCCAAGTATCAAATCTATTCTTGTCAAAAAGTATATGATTTCAAGCAAGAGCAAATCGATATCTGGGACTCCAATCCAGATAAAAATGTCTCAACTTGCAAAATTATTGGTGGGGGTTCACATCTCCCATAACTCTTAGTGATGCCCCTGGTTCCTGCACTTAAATAAGTGGTCATTTCAATTAATTTCCACTACTTCCAAGATATTTTTTAACCCTTTACCTAACACAAAAAGAAGATGACACTTGCAAAGAAAGTTATTGAATTACTAATTTTTTCATTTTTTTGTGTCAAAACATAGCTTATGACCCCTCAAAAACATAGGTTATGACACCTCATTGGAATGAGCTCATCAAGCTTGTTCCAATGAAGGGGTCATAAGCTACGTTTTTAAGGCAAAAATGACAAAATAATGAAAATTGAATGGCAATTTTTGTGAATAGCGCTGCCGGTTTTGGCTGTTATGTTAGGTAAAGGGTTAAGGCACAAGAGATGAGAAATCGAGTATTTTTACAAACATACTAGTGCAAAAAACAAGGGAGCTCCCCTTTAACACTTTCATACACTCATGTGAACATGTAATTTGAGGGAATTTGTACTCAATATTACCAATCATAATGCTTTACCCAATGCACACAATATCAAAATTTGTTGGTTTTTTTTTCAAATGTTTCACAAAATTTCAATTTCTAGTTGAGCTTGTTACAATGAGGGATTACATATGGTTTTGTAGAAATGTTTTTAAAAAACTTTTTTTTTTTCAATTACTCAATTGGTAAGGGCTAAGGCACAAGAGATGAGAAATCGAGTATTTTTACAAACACACTAGTGCAAAAAACAAGGGAGCTCCCCTTCAACACTTTCATACACTTATGTGAACATGTAATTTGAGGGAATTTGTACTCAATACAGTGGAGCCCACTTAATTGGATATCTCTTAATTGTATATCCCTGTTAATTGAATATAATTTTCAAACACAAAACCATTTACCATACCTTCAGTACAAATTTTGATCTGTTAATTGCATATGGGTTGTAGAGCAAACTCCTGTTAATTGTATATAAATTTTTGTAATATGGTGAAAAAATTACTGTGACACGGACCAAATTCCCCTTATTTATCAACCTTTTTGGCCTCACTACATCCAATGCTGGCATTTATTCTATTATATCTTGTTTGACAGAGCTCTATGAGCTCTGTCAAACAAGATATAATAGAATAAATGCTCAGTTTACCTCCAGAACACAAGAAACTGGCAAAATCCCTGTTAATTGTATACCCCTGTTAATTGAATAATTTTCACTGGCAAGATGGATATTCAATTAAGAGGATTCTACTGTATTACCAATCATAACGCTTTACCCAATGCACACAATATCAAAATTTGTTGTTTTTTTTTTCAAATGTTTCACAAAATTTCAATTTCTAGTTGAGCTTGTTACAATGAGGGATTACACATGGTTTTGTAGAAATATTTTTAAAAAACTTTTTTTTTTCAATTACTCAATTGGTAAGTTACTCAGGCAGATGCTGCTGATTTGCTTGGTAAAGGGTAAATATCATACCATAATCATATCAACACTCTAATGCATGATTCTCATTCTGTTAGGTAGACATTCTATTAGACAGAGCCGAAGCATTCCAACAATATTCAGCTCATTGTTAGGTGATCAAAATACTGCTGTAAAGTATTTATTCTGGTATTTCATTTTCAAGGATTTTGAAGGAAGGTTCCAATATTTATTGAGGGTTAAATAGTGATAGAATGATAATAAGCACCATATGGAAGCATTATAAAGGCCATGGGATGAAAAGGGTGTCAGCAGTCGATGTAAACAAATGAAAGTGTCAATGACACTGTAGCTTAACTTGTGTGTTGTGTTTGATGAAAAGGATAATGTTCAATGTTTATGAAAGGATTTTGAAATAAGACAAGAATTGTGATAACTGGGAATATGTTCATTTCTGTTCCCTGTATGCTATGTTTTTGATAAAAATAATATGAGGTGCACACTGTACTAAAGAGCAGAGGGGTGGGTTAATGTGTCCTCACAGTTAATGTATGTGGCCCTCACAGTTAACGTATATCAATGAAAGTTACCAAGTTACAGTGAAATTATTCCAAAACGAGTCATCCTATCAAGTTACATTGAAATCACTTCATAAATATGGCCTGTAGACTGTGCTAAAGGTTTTCGGGCTTTGGGCCCCTGTAGCCGTCAGTTTCCCAATTGCGTCCAAAGGGGACGTTCTCATCTAGACACTATATGAAGTCAACCTACCAAGTTACAATGAAATCCCTTCATAAATGTGACCTGTAGACTGTGCTAAAGGTTTTTGGGCTTTGGGCTCGGCAGCCATCATGGTTGAATGATCGCAACCAAAAGGGGACATTCTCATCTGGGCATCATCTGGAGTGATCCTACGAAGTTACAATGAAATCCCTTCATAATAAATATGACCTGTAGACTGTGCTCATGATTTTCGGGCTTCGGACACCTGTAGCCATCACAAGTTGACCAATCACGACCAAAAGGGGATGTCATCATCTAGGCATTATATAGAGTCAACCTAACAAGTTGCACTGAAATCCTTCCATAAATATGACCTATAGACTATGCTAAAGGTCTTTGGGCTCGGGCAGCCATAAAGGCTGAATGATCGTGACCAAAAGGGGATGTTCTCATGTAGACATTATTTGGAGTCAACCTACAAAGCTACAATGAAATCCCTTCATAATTATTACCTGTAGACTGTTCTAAAGGTTTTCGGCTTCGGGCCCCTGTAGCCGTCACAGTTGCCCAATCGTGTCCAAAAGGGGATGTTCTCATCTAGACATTATATGAAGTCAACCTACCAAGTTACAATGAAATCCCTTCATAAATATGACCTGTAGACTGTGCTAAAGGTTTTTGGGCTTCGGGCAGCCATCATGGTTGAATGATCGCAACCAAAGGGGACAATCTCATCTGGGCATCATCTGGAGTGATCCTACGAAGTTACAATGAAATCCCTTCATAAATATGACCTGTAGACTGTGCTCAAGGTTTTTGGGCTTTGGGCACCTGTAGCCATCACAGTTGACCGATCACGACCAAAAGGGGATGTCATCATCTAGGCATTATATGGAGTCAACCTAACAGGTTACAATGAAATCCTTCCATAAATATGACCTTTTGCCTAAGCTAAAGGTTTTTGGGCTCGGGCACCCATCAAGGCTGAATGATCGCGATCAAAATGGGACGTTCTCATCTAGACATTATTTGGAGTCATACTACCAAGTTACAATGAAATCCCTTCATAAATATGACCTGTACACTGTGCTAAAGGTTTTTGGGCTTCGAGCCCCTGTAGCCATCCCAACTGCCCAATCACGACAAAAAGGGGACTTTCTCATTTAGACATTATATGAAGTCCACCCACCAAGTTACAATGAAATTCCTCAATAAATATGACCTGTAGACTGTGCTAAAGGTTTTCGGGTTTTGGGCTCGGGTAGTCGTCGAGGTTGGCAGATCACGCCCAAATGGGGAAATTCTCACCTCGACATCATAAGGAGTCATCCTACCAAGTTACAATGAAATCCCTCCATATTAAACATGACCTGCAGACTGTGCTAAAAGTTTTTGGGCTTCGGGCTTGGGCAGCCATCACAGTTGACAGATCATGCCCAAAAGGGGACGTTCTCATCTAGGCATTATACAGAGGCATCCTACCAAGTTACAATGAAATCCCTTCATAAATACGACCTGTAGACTGTGCTAATGGTTTTCGGGTTTTGGGCTCGGGCAGCCATACCGGTTGACCGATCGCGACCAAAAGGAGACGTTCTCATCCAGACATGAACCCAAACCTGCATATGAAATTTTGTGACAATCAGACAAGAACTGCGGGCTGTAGCCCGTGTTAAAGGAAAATGTGAACAGACTCACAGACTTCCGTACACGTGATGGCAATAGCTTATCTTGACTTTGTCATGGTAAGCTAAAAATTTAACCCACTGAAAATATCGAAGTGTGAGCTCAACAGAAAACTAAACGTTCAAAAATGGAAGAAATTTTTTTTAAGAAATTCACTGGACAAGGGTTAAATCATGGTAGAATGATAATGAAGATGTATGGTGAAAATAAGCATCATGGGAAGAGAAGGAACACAGCATGTGAGCTAAACACTAAGTTAAACATGAAATTCTGAGATAAACAGAAAAGTAAACACAACTAGAAAATGCTAAGAAAAAGGTTTAAAACACACTGGGTGAGGATGAAAATAATGGTAGAATGATAATAAGCACCACATAGAAGCAATTTTAAGGCCATGGGATGAAAATGGTGTCAGCAACTGACCAAAACAGAAACTTTAACACACTGAAAGTGTGTAAGTGTGAGCGTTAAAAATTTGATGAACAATTTGAAGAACTTCAGTGGATCAGGGTTAAATGATGCTAGAAAGATAATGAGGAATATAAGCACTATGAAAAGAGAAGGAACACAGCAGCTGACCTGAACACAAAGTTAAACCTAAAATCTGAGCTAAACAGAAAAGTAAACGTAACTAATGGTAAGAAAAAGATTTAGAATTTACTGGGCGAGGGTTAAATAATGATAGAATGATAATAAGCACCATATAAAAGCAATATAATGGCCATGGGATGAAAAGGGTGTCGACAGATGAACTAAAAAAAAACTTTAACACACTGAAAATATGTAAGTGTGAGCTGAACAGAAAATTTAACATTCAAAATTTGATGAAAAATTTGAAGAAATTCACTGAAGAAGTGTTAAATCATGGAACAATGATATGATAATGAGGAATATGTATGAGGAACATAAGTGCCGTAGGAAGAGAAGGAACACAGCAAATGTCCTAAACACTAAGTTGAACATGAAATTCTGAGCTGAACAGAAAACTAAACACAACTAAAAATGTCAAGATAAATGTTTAAAATGCAGAGTATGAGGGGTTAAATCATGGTAGAATGATAATAATCATCATATAGCAGCATTATAAAGGCCATGATATGGAAATAGGGCAAGTAAGTGACCTAAACAGAAACTTTAATATTATTGGACACGTACGCTGATGCCGACCGATCGAGCCATGCCATAAGCTCACACAACTAAAGTTGGTGAGCAAAAAATGACTACAGAGAATAATGATTTTAAAATTTCAAGCGTATGTGGCAGGCTTGAGAATACGATTTTCGATTCAAATTCGATTTTCTGCTTTTCACAATTTGCAGGCACCAGGTTCCTTCATTTCATGTCTTCGATTTCTTCTTGGCCTACTGCCTATTCATTTTCATTTAAAACTGGATACAAGTATCGAAACATATACTGGGAGCCAGAAAATGCATGGTCCTTATTAATGTATTACTCAACTCTGTTAAACATGATATAATATAATAAATGCACAGTTTATCACTAGAATACAAGACAAGAAGGACGCCAACGCCCTATAGCTCACCAACATTCCTCTTTGATAGTAACTTTGGCAAACACAAGAACTGTATCAAACAGGCTCATAACATGTGACAAAGCTTACCTAAACACAACCTCTTAAAAGTAAAACACAGAAACTGACATAAACACTAAGTTAAGCATGAAATTCTGAGCTAAACAGAAAACTAAATGCAACTAAAAATGTCAAGAAAAATGTTTAAAATGCAGGGTATGAGGGGTTAATCATGGAACAATGATACTGAGGAACATGTATGATGAATATAAGTGCCATTGGAAGAGAAAGAGCACAGCAGCTGACCTAAACACTAAGTTAAACATGAAATTCTGAGCGAAACAGAAAACTAAACGCAACTAAAAATGTCAAGAAAAATGTTTAAAATGCAGGGTATGAGGGGTTAATCATGGAACAATGATACTGAGGAACATGTATGAGGAATATAAGTGCCATGGGAAGAAAAGGAGCACAGCAGCTGACTTAAACACTAAGTTAAACATGAAATTCTGAGCTAAACAGAAAACTAAACGCAACTAAAAATGTCAAGAAAAATGTTTAAAATGCAGGGTATGAGGGGTTAATCATGGAACAATGATACTGAGGAACATGTATGATGAATATAAGTGCCATGGGAAGAGAAGGAGCACAGCAGCTGACCTAAACACTAAGTTAAACATGAAATTCCGAGCTAAACAGAAAACTAAACGCAACTAAAAATGTCAAGAAAAATGTTTACAATGCAGGGTATGAGGGGTTAATCATGCAACAATGATACTGAGGAACATGTATGATGAATATAAGTGCCGTGGGAAGAAAAGGAGCACAGCAGCTGACCTAAACACTAAGTTAAACATGAAATTCTGAGCTAAACAGAAAACTAAACGCAACTAAAAATGTCAAGAAAAATGATTAAAATGCAGGGTATGAGGGGTTAATCATGGAACAATGATACTGAGGAACATGTATGATGAATATAAGTGCCATTGGAAGAGAAGGAGCACAGCAGCTGACCTAAACACTTAGTTAAACATGAAATTCTGAGCTAAACAGAAAACTAAACGCAACTAAAAATGTCAAGAAAAATGTCTAAAATGTAGGGTATGAGGGGTTAAATCATGGTAAAATGATAATAATCATCATATAGCAGCATTATAAAAGCCATATGGAAATAGGGCGAATAAGTGACCTAAACAGAAACTTTAACATTATTGGACACGTACGCTGACGCCGACGCCGACTGATCGAGCCATTCCATAAGCTCTCACAACTAAAGTTGGTGAGCTAAAAATGACAAAATTCCTGTTAATTCAACACTCCTGTTAACTGGAAACTCTCCCATGAATTGCAACAAGACTAAGACATGTAAACCAATTTTGACAACAACAAGAAGGACGCCAACGCCATATAGCTCACCAACATTCCTCTTTGATAGGAACTTTGGCAAACACAAGAACTGTATCAAACAGGCTCATAACATGCGACAAAGCTGACCTAAACACAATCTCTTAAAAGTAAAACACAGAAACTGACATAAACACTAAGTTAAACATGAAATTCTGAGCAAAACAGAAAACTAAACGCAACTAAAAATGTCAAGAAAAATGTTTAAAATGCAGAGTATGGGGGGTTAATCATGGAACAATGATACTGAGGAACATGTATGATGAATATAAGTGCCATGGGAAGAGAAGGAGCACAGCAGAAGACCTAAACACTAAGTTAAACATGAAATTCCAAGCTAAACAGAAAACTAAAAGCTTCTAAAAATGTTAAGAAAAATGTTTAAAATGCAGGGTATGAGGGGTTAATCATGGAACAATGATACTGAGGAACATGTATATGATGAATATAAGTGCCATGGGAAGAGAAGGAGCACAGCAGCTGACCTAAACACTTAGTTAAACATGAAATTCTGAGCTAAACAGAAAACTAAATGCAACTAAAAATGTCAAGAAAAATGTTTAAAATGCAGAGTATGAGGGGTTAAATCATGGTAGAACAAGAGCTGGACTTTCGGCCGGTGCATACCCCCATGTGGTGTACCGCCTAGTGTGGGCATACCTATGACCAACAAATATCATTTATGAATATTCTCGTACGGACTGATGGACGGATGCACAGATGGACGGATGCAATCCAGTATACCCCCCCCCACTTCCATTTTCTTCGAAAGTTTTCAACAATTTCCAACAATTTCTAAGTCAAAAGGTATGGTAAATTGTTTGGTGTTTGGAAGTTTTATGCAATGAGGCAGAAGCCTTTGTCAGAGGCAAACTGCATGCCATATTTCACCAAAATCCGATAACCCATACCTGAGATACAGGCTGAACAGACAAATAATATCTATTTCCTACAATTTCTAAGTCAAAAAAGGGGGATAACTCTAAAAAGGAGAATGTGAGAAATATCGTTGAATCCTTTTTTTAAAGCCTATACCATAAGCAGTGTTCATGGCAAATTTCATTGCAATAGAACATTCAATACCCGAGATACAGGCTGAACAGACAAAATTTGGCTCAGACAGACACAATTTCTAAGTGAACAAGAAATCAAAAAAAAAATAATTAAAAAAAAAATAACTAGTGTGGGCATACCTATGACCAACAAATATTATAAATAAAAATGCCGATAGGATCACCGATCCAATGTCGAGTTGTGACAGCACAAAAGTGGGTTTAATCATTATCAACTTATCGTCCGAAAACCAGTTGTTTACAATTTACTATGTGAAGGGACACTGTGACCTTGACCTTTGACTTAGTGATTCCAAAATAAATTTGGCTCTTTCTTGCACCAATGCCAACCTACCTATGAAGTTTCATGAAAGTAGGTGGAACCATTGTTAAATTATCATCTGGAAACCAATTGTTTACAATTTATTATATTCAAGGTCACTGTGACCTTGGCCTTTGACCTAGTGAGACCAAAATAAATAGGGTTCTACACTCACTGAGGCCAACTTACATATGAAGTTTCATGAACGTAGGTTAAACCACTATCAAGTTATCATCTGGAAAACAATTGTTGCGATTTACTATGTTTAGGGTCGATGTGACCTTGACCTTTGACCTGCCGAGTCCAAAATCAATAGGGTTCTTCATCGCACCCAGGTCAACTTACCTATGAAGTTTATTGAATGTAAGCTGAACCACTATCAAGTTATCATCCGGAAACCAATTGTTGTGATTTACTATGTTCAAGGTCACTGTGACCTTGACCTTTGAACTGGCGAGTCCAATATCAATAGGGTTTTTCCTTGCAAGAAGTCAACCCACCTATGGAGCTTCATGAATGTAGGTTAAGACACTATGAATTTATTGTCCACAAACCAATTGTTGCGATTTACTATGTTCAAGGTCACTGTGACCTTGACCTTTGACCTGGCGTGTTCAAGATCAGTAGGGTTCTTCCTCACAGCAAGGCCAATGCAGCTATTAAGTTTCATGACTGTAGGCTGAACCACTGTCAAGTTATTGTCTGGAAACCAATTGTTGCAATTTGGTCACTGTGACCTTGACCTTTGACCTGACAAGTCCAAGATCAATAGGGTTCTTCCTCGCACCAAGGCCAACACACCTATGAAGTTTCATAACTCTAGGTTGAACCACTATCAAGTTCTCATCCGGAAAGCAATTGTTGCGATATACTATGTTCAAGGTCACTGTGACCTTGACCTTTGACCTGGTGAGTCCAACATCAATAGGGTTCTTCCTCACACCAAGGCCAACACGCCTGTAAAGTTTCATGACTCTAGGTTGAACCACTATCAAGTTATCATCCGGAAACCAATTATTGCGATATACTATGTTCAAGGTCACTGTGACCTTGACCTTTGACCTGGTGAGTCCAAGATCAATAGGTTTCTTCCTCGCACCAAGGCCAACACACCTATGAAGTTTCATGACTCTAGGTTGAACCACTATCAAGTTATCATCCGGAAACCAATTGTTGCGATATACTATGTTAAAGGTCACTGTGACCTTGACCTTTGATCTGGTGAGTCCAAGATCAATAGAGTTCTTCCTCGCACCAAGGCCAACCCACCTATGAAGTTTCATGAATGTAGGTTGAACTACTATCAAGTTATCATCCGGAAAGGAATTGTTGCGATTTACTATGTTCAAGGTCACGTTGAGCTTGACCTTTGACGTAGCGAGTCCAAAATCAATAGGGTTCTTCCCCTCACCAAGGCCAATCTACCTATGAAGTTTCATGAATGTGAGTTGAACCATTATCAAGTTATCATCCGGAAACCAATTGTTTAAGATTTACTACGTTCAAGGTCACTGTGACCTTGACCTTCGACGTAGCATGTCCAAAATCAATAGGGTTCTTCCTCCCACCAAGACCAACCTACGTATGAAGTTTAATGAATGTGAGTTGAACCACTATCAAGTTATCATCCGGAAACCAATTGTTTACGGCCGCCGCCCGCCCGCCTGCCCGCCATTCACCAAACTATCAGTCGAGTTTGACTTCGTCACAACTCGACTAAAAATAATAATTTACTTAAGTTATGAATATTTTTGGACGGACTCACACATGGATGCACAGACGGACGGATGGACGGACGGACGGACGGACGCATGTAATCCAGTATACCCCCATTTTCTTCGAAAGTGGGGGTATAATGATAATAATCATCATATAGCAGCATTATAAAGGCCATGATATGGAAATAGGGCGAGTAAGCGACCCGATCGAGCCATGCCATAAGCTCACACAACTAAAGTTGGTGAGCTTAAAATAATTCAGCACTCTACCAGTTAAGCCTCCACTTAACACAAAAATAAAATTATCGAAATAATTATAAAAACTTAAATTTTTGTATGCAAGAGCATAGGTTATGAACACTCATGGGAACAAGCTGGATGAGCTTCTTCCAATCCAAGATTATAAGTTACGTGCGTGAGGCAAAAACCGAAAATATAATAAAATTAGAATGGCGTTTTTTTTTATGAACAGCACTAGTCATTTACATGTATGGTGAGTACGTTAGTTATTTATTATTATTTATTGATGGTTACGGTCACATATTTATGCACAATGGCTAATCATGACCGTGACAGTTTTACGGGTGGAGGAAGCCGGAGTACCCGGAGAGAACCACCGAGCAACGACGAGCAGCTGCCAGCTCCCCAACATCGTAACTCCGCACTGCAGCACAGGCAGGGTTAGATTGGTTGAAGACATGCGTACCATCGACGTGCAGTACGCCTTAGTACACGGCGTCATCATGCCCCCACATGGGCAATGGGGGTGAAGTGTCTTGCCCAAGGACACAACGCGGTTGCCGCAGGTGGGATTCGAACCGAGGACCTCTCGGCTTGCAGCCTGCACCTCTACCTACTGAGCCACCGCGCCCCCAAGTCGTTAGTTAAAGGGTTAACTGAAAATTTTTCACTGGCAATTTATCAGATTCTATTTATTTATTTTCTGGAGTTTAATGACACCTTCAACAGTCAGAGAAAGAGCATGTTAGAAAACTTTACAGGTCGGGAAGGCTAGAGTACACAGAGAAATACCAACCAGTGGTGAGTAACTGTCACTCTTCACCTACAATTGCTAAAATCGAACAAGAAAGGTTAGCATTGTTGAAGTTGAAGATTTGTGTATGATCAATGTACCTTACATCTTAGCACACAGTGCCACAGTGATCCCTGATCTGGGCAACTGGGATTAAGTGTCTTGCAAGGACAAAACACAGATCACATGGGACAAGATTGAACCTATAAATACTACTTTCCAATCTAACAAATGAGTCACCATACTCACAATCAGATTCTAAAGTACAACAGTATGGCCACCATGAACTGGTCACATTTTTTTAGACAATATTTCCATGGATGCACTAGTATTAGATTCCAAACACTATTTATAGGAATAATCATAAAAAATTTAATTAATGAAGCACTGGGTTGCTAGAACATGGTGCTTCATTAATTATAATTTTGCTGATGATCATTTTTATTACCTGGTGAATGCATGCGTGAACATCACTGCCAATGCGTGGATTACGACCAGTCCACGGTGACTGTACTGTACTGTAACTGTACTGCCCGGGTTCAACATAAAAACATTATTCATACACATGTACACACGATATATACTCAAAATCTATATCCACAATATGAACACTATTGATACCTAATCTCAAGTATAGGAAGAAATCCACTCACAATGTAATTGACATTTAAAACTTTTTCCAGTCAAAAGGAACTATGAATATGTATACGAAAGTTTTCAGCACACTTAGTATTGATCAATGTAATTCAACCGAAATTTCTTGTGATGAAATTCTCTTTGAAATAAAATTGGTTTTCATTATACTCTTGTCAATCAAGAAAACCTCAGATGTCAATAAACTTGACAGTCTCCATGCTGAATAATTTCAGGATGTGATATTATAAAAGAAACCTACTATTTAATACACAATGCAGTATGCCTATACAGTGGAGCCCACTTAATTGGATATCTCTTAATTGTATATCCCTGTTAATTGAATATAATTTTCAAACACAAAACCATTTACCATACCTTCAGTGCAAATTTGATCCGTTAATTGCATATGGGTTGTAGAGTAAACTCCTGTTAATTGTATATAAATTTTTGTAATATGTCGAAAAAATTACTGTGACACGCACCAAATTCCCCTTATTTATCAACCTTTTTGACCTCACTACATCCAATACAGGCATTTATTCTATTATATCTTGTTTGACAGAGCTCTATGAGCTCTGTCAAATAAGATATAATAGAATAAATGCTCAGTTTACCTCCAGAACACAGGAAACTGACTATATCCCTCTTAATTGTATAATCCTGTTAATTGAATAATTTTCACTGGCAAAATGGATATTCAATTAAGAGGATTCTACTGTATAACAAAAATGGTACCCTGTTAAACAGCCAAATTGAAAATGAAAATATTAAATCAACAGGAGTACTCAATTAACCCTTTACCTAACAAATCAGACACACCCACCCAAGTAATAAACAAATTAGCAGTTGAAAAATATCTATTTTTCAAAACATTTCACCAAAACCATATCATGTGACCCCCTCCCCCATTGGAAGCAGCTCATTTCAATGAGAGGTCACATGATGTAGTTTTATTTAAATTTTTGGAAAAATTTTAAAAATAATATTACATGAACAAACTTTGATATCATGAGTATTAGTTAAAAGGTTAACAGAAATTTTCATGTATTCTTGCAAAAAAACTGAGCATTTGTTCTATCGGATCTACATTGCCAGAGACCATGCATGGATACAATAGACTAAATGCTTATATTGGCTGAACTGAGACCTTACAGGTCTTTAAATGTGGGGAATTCTTCAAGAGATGACAAGATTTTTTCTTCAATTAATAGGAATTTACTCAATAACCTATTGCAATTAACAGGACAAATTCACACTGAAGGAAAGGTAAATGGTTTGGTTTTTAAAGGTTATATCCAATCAGCTGGGTTATTCAATTAACTCTTTCAACACGAGAGACCACTTTTCCGGTCCAGCAACTCGATATGTCATAATTTCATTAAGTAGGATGGCTACTAAGTGAAAGTGTGTTGTGGTAGAACAATTAATATTTTCAATGTGGAGCCTGAAGGCTGCTCGTTGAAAATATTAATTGCTCTACCCCCAAGTAATGAATATGGACTCTTCCAATTTCTGCCATTTAACTGGCATGGAAGATACCACCAGTGTTCAAAGGGTTAAAAAGCATCCAATTAAGTAGACTCCACTACACCTTAATTTAAACTGTAAGCAGATAAACTTCGGTAAAAGAAATCTAGTCATTAAAAGGGACAAAGCTCTGGAAAATGTTATTGAATGAAAAATTCTTTACAACATGCACATCTACACTTAATACTCATATTCCAGATCAAGAATTCATAAGGAACTGTTGTAGTTGTACTGAGGAGTTATTCGTAAGCAGACAAAACTTTTGTGATGAAAATCTAGCCACAAAAGAGCCACAAATCTAAATACCAAAAATTCCTTTCTAGCATCTACACTTCCCACCCATACTTTACGCCTATTCAGTTCTGTAAAAATTAAATAAGGATGAGTTTTGCATTCTAACTTTTATGATAGAATCCTAGCCATGAAAAGCGTCATAACTCTGGAAATATTTTCCACATGTGCATCCACATTTCATACTTACACTTCATACCAAGTTTCATAAAATTCCATTAAAAAATGTAGGAGGTTTTAAGCAGGCAACCTCTTGTGACAGATGGTATGATGGACAGACACTGCAGATGATGGACAGATCGACAGCACTTCAATATTTTCCAACCAATTTCATTGTACACAGATAAAAACTGAACAAATACAAATGTATGAGGCACAACCTCAAAGACTTCATTATAGATATAACTAGAGATGGTCTGTCGCCCGGTATACCCTCACCATGGTGGATGAGTGAAAAGGGGCATTCAATTTTTCTAAGTAAAAAAAAAATCCAATACGGCCACCAGTAGGCCAGCTTGAATCCAAACAGGAAAAAAATTATGTCACACACTTCCCCTCATCATGTTGATCATTTTTGTGAAGTTTCATGAAAATGCGGCTAAAACTGTGGAAGTAGTTTGCTCCACAAGTTTACATGTGCAACGGACTGTCGACAGACCGACCGACAGACAAGTTGACTCCTATATACCCCCCCCCCCATAACTTTGTTTTGTGGGGGTATAAAAAAGCACAAATTTTATACTAAAAACTTTAACTTCAATACAAATGTGTCTGTGTGTGTTGAGGCTTAATGACATTTTCTCCAGCCAAGGTCACATCATGTTGGACAGTTTTACAGGTAAAGGAACCTGGAGTCTCTGGAGATAACCACCCAACAGTGGCAAGCAACTGTCAGACTCGATCTCCAACTTACTAAATCTGCATAAGCAAAGGTAGCTTCAGAAGGCATATGCACCATCGACGTGTAGTACTTCTTAGTAAGCCAGGTATCTGTAGCTCTCGGGGAACGGGATTCATCTCAATGCATAGACCAGTGGGTCTACTTCCCATTCCTTGCTTTACTTTGAATGAGTCAAAATTGCTATTTAAGTGACTTGATTTTGTAATACACTGAGGCAGATTTCGGAGTTGTTTTTCCCAACAGAGAAACTTCCCCAAAAGCAGTGACGGTGTAACTCGTAGCCACAAATCCATGTCGACTTTGACTCCTACCTCATGTTTTTTACAGTTTTTGTCAGGTGTCATTTGACCATACGTTCATCCGTGAATTGAAATACAGATCTTTGTTAAATTCATTTTACAGTTGTTATGAAATAAAATATATTATCGACAATATAAAATTTGTTCCGATCTGTGAAATCTCCAAAGGTGTTAACCCATTCATTTTGCGTGAATCTTATCAAACCTGGAGAAAACAGAGGAGTACACAGTGCCACTGTGCCGCCATATGGGCAATCAGGATTAAATGTCCTGAAGCTGCCCAAGGACACAACACAGTTACCGCTGTTCAGGATCGAACTGTTATCCATTCACTTTAACCCTTTACCTAACATGAAAAGCAGACAACACTTGCAAAAAAAATTCTTAAACAGCTCATTTTTTTCATTTTTTGTCTCAAAAACAGGTTATGTATGACCTCTCGTTGGATCGAGCTTGATGAGGTCATTCCAATGAGGGGTCATAACCTATGTTTTTGAGACAAAAAATGAAAAAATAATAAAAATTAATTTGCATTTTTTGAGAACAGCACTGGACGGTTTTGGCCGTTACATTGGGTAAAGGGTTAAAGTTCAATGCTCCCACCACTGCTCTCTGAAACTGCATGCAGCACATGAGGAATGGATTAACCCTTTACCTAACGAATCGCCCACAACCGCCCGCGTAATATGCAAATTGAGCAGTTGAAAAAATTTAATTTTTCAAAATATTTCAACAAAACCATATCATGTGACCCCACATTGGAACGAGCTCATTGAGCTCATTCCAATGAGGGGTCACATGATATGGTTTTGTTGAAATGTTTTGAAAAATTTTTAAAAATGATATTTAAAATAATAAATTTTGATATCGTCTGCGTTGGGTAAAGGGTTAAGACTACAGCCAGGGTTTCTGCAAGGAGAAAACTATTACCTGGAAGGCTTGTTCATGAGGAAAATTAGGGTTTGATAAAACAAAAAAATCTTCCTTATACCCTAGCACCTGAGACAACAAAATGCAATGTGTCATGCAAAGAAGATATTCTTGTTTTAGTCTGCAACACAATATCCTAGTACCTGAGGCAACAGATTCTTACTTTTTGAGAGCGTTGAGCACTGTCAATTAATTGTGAACATACAGTGCAAAAAAAAAACTGTCTGACTTTACCACCATTTTCCAAACTTGAAATGATGAACAATGAAAATAAAACAGTGATTGCTAAATGCGAGTACACAAAACATGGCCAGGCCAACATACTTAAAGTTTTGGCTGATTGAATGTTGTAATTATTTTTATCACAGCGGCTCCACTTATGTCATTTGTTGCACCATCAAAGCAGCATTATGTGGATGGAGAATGGAAGTAATCCAGAAATGGCTGTGTTTTATCGAGGGATAATGTTAGGCGGCAATAGGTGCATCTTAGTTGATACAAGGCTGGCTTTGTGTTCCCAATAAAGGTACAGGTGGGAATAAAAGTACGGGTGGAACATTTATCAAAATTAAATAAAAGTACAGACCCAATACCACAGGGTGGGAATCCATTGAAGGGTGGGGTGAGTAATGCTAGTTAATTTTATCTAAAAGCCAACTTATTTTCCAGTATTGCAGTTAGTTTTATTAAAGAAAACTAAGAGGCATTTAGCCATCATGATTTCAACAATAAATACAATGTGCTAAACAAAAGACTATCACACAATCCAATGAAGATTTCCTAAATTGAAGATCTCCTCCCTGTTGGAAGGGCAATTTTAATAAACATACAGGCCCAAATAAGGTGCATACAGGGTGGAAAAATTCCCCAAAATTAATAAACATACATGTATGTTTATTAGGAACACAAGAGTAGTAAACATTTTATATGTCATACTGACAAGAGCTACTGTAAATGTAATATTAGTTTTATAATAGTGTAACATAATTACTTGAAAAGCTATGTATCCATGTTAAAATGATCTGAGTGATTCTTAATTTGTTCAGAAACCCGTTCAAATACGGCTTGATCTATTATTAAAAGCATTTATTTATATTCAATATATCTCTTTTTTTGCTACTGTTTACTTCTAGATATTTCCCTCTAATGGCTCTTATTCCTTCACATGCAAAAGATTCGTTAGTCATGCAGGTCTTGAGCTAATTTGAGGCAACTAAAAAACATTCCAGTTCGATTTTAAGATACAACTTGATGCATATTACTGAAATTATTTTGGAAATCCACATTTTTTTATTTGCCATATGTACATGAAATAAGCTTGTGTGAGCTCAGACGAGCTTGCAAAGCTGAGAGCATGTGCAAGCTCGCACAACATTGTATTCATTCCAATTGCGTGTGCTTGCAAGCTCATGCAAGCTCCCGATGATCTCATTTATTTGGGATTAGCTCACAACGCGTTTGCGCAAGTTAGTGACTTATCGCTATGAGCTTGTTGCAAATTGGTGAAAGCTTGTTGTGAGCTCGAGCAAGATTGTTACGAGCTTGCAACAAGCTTAACTGTGGAAACTTGCACAAGCTTGTATTTGTTCCAATTACGAGATTATGAGCTCACAACAGAAACTTGTGCAAGCTCACGACAGAAGCTCATGTGAGTTAGGAAATTAAGCTAGATTTTTTACATGAAACAATGATTTGTCTGCATCAAATTTAACTGGATGTGTAGTGCAAATACCCCATATAACATAATTTATCACTGAAATGATGGATGGCATTGATGGACATTGTATTCCCATTCTTCAGCACTTTTGGACAGACATTACGTTTGTTTTATTGCAAGCAGGTTTAACATTGGGTGAAGACAAGTGTGCCATTGCAGTATGCCTTTGTACACAGCACCACCCTGCCCCCATGTGGGCAATCAGGATGAAATGCCTTGCCCAAGGACACAATGCAGTTACCCTTGGCAGGGATCAAACTGCGGACCTTTTGGTTTTTAGTTCAATGCCGTAACCACTAAGCCACTGCCCTCCTTATTGGGGTTTAATGACACTTTCATTGCCCAGGGACTCATCAAGTCCAACAGTTCTATGGGTGGAGGAAGCCAGAGTTCTTGGAGAGAGAACAACTATCAGACTCCCAAACTAACTAACCAAGCACAAGCAGAGTTAACAGCTGTTTGAGGCAAGTGCACCATTGACGCGTAGTATGTCTTAGTACACAGTGCCACCAAACACAAAGACATAACAGAGATAACATGGGTCAAGACTGAACCAACTTTTCATTTTAAAGTCCAATGCTCTCTAAACCAATCAGCCACCATGCCCCCCCCCCCCCCCCCCCCCATTTAAGCATTTATAAATAAACCTATAGTGAGCGCGGTGACTCAGTAGGTAGATATGCAGGCTGCAAGCTGAGAGGACCTCGGTTTGAATCCCATCTGCAGCAACCATGTTGTGTCCTTGGGCAAGGCACTTAATCCTAACTGCCCACATGGGGGCACGGTGGTGTTGTGTACTTAGGCATACTGCACAGTGGTTCTCTCCAGATACTCTGGCTTTCTTCACCCGTAAAACTGTCCGACACAAGGTGACCCTGGCTGTCGAAAGTGCTGTTAAACACCAATGAAAGTGTCAATGACACTGTAGCTCAACTTGTCAAGACAAAGACATGTACATGTATAGCATGTGACTCAGCAATGACAAACATCTAGGTAATGACCTGATAACAAAGGTACATATAAAGTATTGTAACGGTCTGTACATAAATACTGACCGTTGCCTGTAACAAATGTATAGGTAAAGTATTGTAAAGGTGGGTGACAGTCAGATGCTAAACTAGAAAAAAATCTTTCAGTCCCAGAGTGGGTCTGACTGAACCCCAAAATATTTGTTCTCATAGCACAGTGATAACAAAGGCACCCCAAAACACACTCGTTCCTGTCCCAAGGTGAAAACAAAGGTACCCAAGAAGTTTTGTGAAGATCAGTTCATAAATACGAGCTGTATAGAACTTGTGACAAAAAACTGATTGGACCTAATTTCGGTACAAAATGGCTACTGGCAGCCATTTGAATTTTGGACCACATCCAGAAACACTCATTCTCGTCCCAAGGTGATAACAAAGGTACCCAAGAAGTTTTGTGAAGATCGGTTCATAAATACAGCCTCTACCCTGAGTCTTATTGATATGTGTGCTTACATTGTGTAAGTAGCACTGAATAAATCAAAGTTCATCTAATTTGCATAATTTCTGCACAAAAAAAAAACCCTTACAATATGTGATGTATTCCATGTTACAAAACATTCATACAAAAATTTATTCAAATCAGAACTTTCATACAGAAGTTCTGTACAAATGACTGATTGCACAAGATTTGGCACAAAATGGCTGCTGGTGGCCATCTTGAATTTCGGACCACACCTAAAAACACTCGCTCTCATCCCTAAAAACACTCGCTCTCATCCCACGGTGATAACAAAGGTACCCAAGAAGTTTCGTAAAGATTGGTTCATAAATATGGCCCCTAGACTGAGCCGTATAGAAGTTGTGTACAAAAAACTGATTGGACCTAATTTCGGTACAAAATGGCCACTGGCAGCCATCTTGAATTTTGGACCGCACCCAGAAACACTCGTTCTCGTCCCAAGGTAATAACAAAGGTACCCAAGACATTTCGTGAAGATCAGTTCATAAATACAGACTCTAGCCCGAGCTGTATTGACATGTGTACTTTCTGTGTGCAAGTCGCACAGAAAAAATCAAAGTTCATCTAATTTGCATAATTTCTGCATGAGAAAAAAACCTGTATTATATGTGATGCATCCCATGGTACTAAACATTCACACATAAAAATTATTCAAATCAGCGCTTTCATTTGGAAGTTCTGTGCAAAAATCTGATAGCACCTAATTTTGTACGAAATGGCTGCCATCGGCCATCTTGAATTTCGGACCGGAACCCAAAACATTCGTTCTCGTCCCACGGTGATAGCAAAGGTACCCAAGAAGTTTTATAAAGATCGGTTCATAAATACAGCCTCTAGCCTGAGCCATATTGGCATTTGCACTTACAGTGCTGAAAGTAACACCAAAAGACATCAAAATTAGTCTAATATGCACAATTTACGCACGAGAAAAAAACCCGTATTATATGTGATGTATCCCATGGTACTAAACATTCATATAAAAAATTATTCAAATCAGAGCTTTCATATGGAAGTTCTGTACAAAAAACAGATTTCTGCATCGTCGGTACAAAATGGCGGCTGGCAGCCATCTAGAATTTCGGACCGCACCCAAAAACACTCGTTCTCGTCTCACGGTCATAACAAAGGTACCCAAGAAGTTTCGTAAAGATCGGTTTATAAATACGGCCTCTAGCCCGAGCCGTATCCAATTGTTGACGTACGGACCGACGGACAGGCGGCCAGACAGACGACGGACGATGGGCCATGACAAAAGCTCAAATTTGGCTTTGCCAAAGTGGAGTTAATAAATAAATAATAAATTAGAGGACTGACTTCCTAGATGGGCCTGTCCATACCCCCTGTCACCATGATTATTCTAAGATGAAAAGTGGCACAACTCTGGTAAAAAAAAGTCTGATCAAAACTATAATCGTAGGTGCACAGGTTCCCATGGTAGTGAACAACCTTACCAAGTTTCAACGAAATCGACCCATAATCATCTGAGAAAACCTCCAGACCAAATTCTAGGCAATTCAGGCATTCTAAGATGAAAAGGGGCATAACTCTAGCCAAAAAAGTCCGATCAAAACTATAATCGCAAGTGCACAGGATCCCAAGTTAGTAAACATCCTATTTCAAATGAATCGATCCATAAACATCTGAGAAAATCTCTGGACAAAATTCAGACATTCTAAGACAAAAAGGAGAATAACTTGGGCAAAACAATTCAGATCGAAACTGTAATCACAGGTGCACAGGTTCCCATGGTAGTAAACATCCAAACCAAGTTTCAAAGGAATCGCCCCATAAACATCTGATAAAATATCCGGAAAAAATTCTAGGCCTGCTTTTTCAAGTCGAAAAGGGGCATAATTCTGGCAAAAATAATCCAACTAGAAGTATGTTCACAGCGGCACAGGTTCCCATGGTGGTGAACATTCACACCAAGTTTCGAGCAGATTGGTCCATAAACATCCGAGAAAATCTCCAGACAGAATTATGTCTCGGACAGATGGATGGATGAGGTGATAGTACATACCCCTCCCCCCTCCCCACAACAAGGTATAATAAACCCATGCACACAAATACTATCAACACACACTTTTTTAATTTTATATTCTATTGAGAGCATGAGAAGGACAAGCAAAAGTTCATTTAAAGGATCACAGGTTCAACTCAAAAGTCCACTGGCTGAGATTTTGTTTATGACTCTTACGCATTTTCAAAGAATAAAATAAGTTATCTCAGCAATGCCCTGGGCTCAAGAATCCAGAAAGACGAAGTATAACTTCAGCATAATGACAAAAGAAATGTCAGGGTGAACCAGTTTTCGAGACTTCAGGCATAAATGCATGTTCATGTATAAGGGGAGGGAGGGGGGGTTAGTGGGGGGGGGGGGGGGGGGGGGAGATGACTCAGTCAGACGAGTTTTAATTACTGTTGTTTTTTTTTATTTTTCAGCTCATTCCAGTGAGGGGTCACGTGATATGGTTTTCTTGAATTTTTTAAAAATATATATATTTTTTCAACTGCTTAAGTTGTAAATAATAATAATAATAATAATAATCAATTTTATATAGCGTTAAACCACCAAAGGTGCTCTAAACCGCTTTACAAAAAAAAAAAAAAAAAAAATTAAACATTTGGATGCGATCGATATGTAAGATAAAGGGTTAACAAGTGTTTTCATGCTTTCCTCTTCATACAGAATCATTACAGTGGAGCCCACTTAATTGGATATCTCTTAACTGAATAACCGTGTTAATTGAATATAATTTGCCAACACAAAACCATTTACCATACCTCCAGTACAAATTTGAACTGTTAAATGAATACTGGTTATTAATTGTTAATTGAATAAAAAATCCTGTAACCTGCCAAGAAATTACCGGTACTCTGACTCACCTCCCCAGTTTTCCTTTATTTATGGACCTATTTGGACCCAGTATATCCAACACAGGCATTTAATCTATTATATTACATCTTGTTAGACAGAGCTCATGGAGCTCTGTCAAACAAGATACATAAAAGAATAAATTTCTTAGTTTATCTCTAGAATACAGGAAAGTGACACATCCCTGTAAGTTGAACCTTCTGTTAATTGAATAATTTTCATTGGCAAAGTGGCTATTCAATTAACAGGGTTCCACTGTACCAGATTTCCTGAACTTGCTAATGTCTGGGATACGTGAAAGGATTTCAAATTGACTCTGCAAATAATTAGCTCTTTTACCCCTTCACTTAACACATATAGAAAAATAACATTTGCAATAGAAATTTCTAAATTTCTTTAAAAAAAAAAAATATAATTTTTCACATCAAAACCTTAGATTATAACTCCCTCATTGGAATGGGCTCAAAGAGCTGATTTCAATGAGAGGTTACAAGCTATGTTTAAGGGGATGCAAAATGAAAAAAAAGAATAAAATTTGAACAGCAATTTTGTGTATAGCAATGACCAGTGACTGGTTATTGCCAATATGTTAGGAAAAGTGTTAACACTGAGATAATCAAAAGACCACCTGAAAGATTTTTTTTTAAATTGTCTGATGACAGGATAATGAACTTACCCAGATGAAACTATCCATATTTTTCTTCATAATATTCAATGACACACACTCTAAATGCAATTAATTCTGATTCTTGAAAAACGACAAAACTGTCCAAAACATTTTCAATCACACAATCAAAAATCCGACTTCGTGAATTTCAGGAAACTTGAAACAAAATGATTCCTCTATAATTACATTTTCATTTTCCATCTCCCATTCTTTTTGTGTCCCAATATACTTTTGATTCATTTAATAACCAGAGACATCCGGGGATCGACATCAAAAAACTTAATGTTGCTGTCTTATTTGGAAGTAAAATCGGCAGAACATACTGGTTTCATCAATCACTCTTTCCAGAGTCATAGAGCAGCTGGTGTCACATATGAACAGTCTCCAGCTCATCAATAAATGAATGATGATCAACCAGAGATCCTCTTTATACTGATTAGAAGCAAGCTGATTTCCCTGATACTTACTAATTAGGTATACAGTTGCTAACTAAATAGAGCACCGAACAAATTGGGTAAATTATCATTTTTGTAACCTGTTGTTTGTCCTAACCTTTTACCTATTGTAAATTGTAATGGTAAAAATGGACAGAGCTATTCACAGGCCTTAAAATTTGTCCTCATTCACAAGAATTGGTTTCAATTCTCGGAAAATTCAGTTGTGAGAAACATTGTTCAATTCTATTTAAATAATTAAGAATCTGAGAGTACTGTTGCACAAGTAGCTTTGAGTGCTACCAGTTAACTCTTAGAAGCCATGGAATCAGAATGAATTTATTGAACATGCCATACCGCAAAAAACTTACAGTAAAGCAGGTGCTTCTAGTCAAGTGTTGTCTGCCTATTCAGGCAGATGACACTTGACTAGAAGCACCTGCTCAGTGTTTAATTCTCTCCAGTCCAAAGATAGCCGAACCGTCACAGCCAGATTACCTGCCGTATTACATCACAGGCAAGAAAACTCTACTCCCGGCTTCTAAGACTTAATATTAGATAGCAAGAAAAAAGCAAACCTCATATTTATATATTTACCAGAGTTTAACTAGTTGAGTGCTAGAAGCCACTATCATGGCTCTACTGAAAACTGCTGAAAGACACTTTCATGGCTTTATGCAATTTGCATTGGCTTGTTGTTTTCTTTGCAGTAGAAACTAAATGTTTATATAAAATAGTTTAGTTACAATTTATTGGAGAGTGCCAGCAGACACTGTCCAATAAACTGTAACAAAACCATAGTTTGTGAACAAAGTCTTGCTAAACTAAGGTTTCCCTTACTGGCTGCATGACATCTTTGAAAAAAAATACTCACATTTCAAATTACCTTTGAAAAATAATTTAGCACTCAACCAATTAACACCCTTAACCCTTTACCCCATGAATGTGCCATATCTGCCCATGTAATATACAAATTCAACAGTTGAAAAAAAAAAAAATTCACAAACATTTTAACAAAAGCATATCATGTGACCCCTCATAATCAATGCATGAGCAAAAAGAATGAGTAGCATCTTGTCAAATTATGATGTTTACATAATAATTCTTAGAAAGTGAAGTTTGATTAGTATGAAGTCTTGGAATGCTACAGCTTACAATTCATGGTGTATTGTTCACATTTTTGCATATACATTGTGTTATTTGGCCTACTTCTCTACGAACAGATTTTAACCCTTTATAGAAAACATGACTTCAAAATTTGTTATTTTAATTTTTTCCCCCAATTCTCGCAATTCTAAAAATATTTCAACAAAACCATAACAGGTGAACCCTCATTGGAAAGAGCTTGTTCGACTAATGAGGGAACACGTGATATGGTTTTCTTGAATTTGTATATAAGGCAGCAGATGCAGTCAGTTTGTTATGTAATGTTAACCACTCGCTAGATGGAATCAAGCTGCGCTGTTGTCTACTTGCAAGAAGTAATGAAAGTGTCAATGACACTGTAGCTCAACTTGTTAAGACATGTACGTGTATAGTATGTGACACAGCAATGACAAACATCTAGGTAATGACCTGATAACAAAGCTACATATAAAGTATTGTAACGGTCTGTACATAAATACTGACCGTAGCCTGTAACAAATGTATAAGTAAAGTATTGTAAAGGTGGGTGACAGTCAGATGCAAAACTAGAAAAGAAATCTTTGAGTCCCAGAGTGGGTCTGACTAAACCCCAAAATATTTGTTCTCATAGCACAGTGATAACAAAGACACCCAAAACACACTCGTTCCTGTCCCAAGGTGAAAACAAAGGGACCCAAGAAGTTTCGTGAAGATCAGTTCGTAAATACGAGCTGTATAGAAGTTGTGACAAAAAACTGATTGGACCTAATTTCGGTACAAAATGGCCACTAGCAGCCATCTTGATTTTTGACCGCACCCAGAAACACTCGTTCTCGTCCCAAGGTGATAACAAAGGTACCCAAGAAGTTTTGTGAAGATCGGTTCATAAACACAGCCTCTAGCCTGAGCTGTATTGACATGTGCACTTACAGTGTATAAGTAGCACTGAATAAATGAAAGTTCATCTAATTTGCATAATTTCTGCAAGAGAAAAAAACCCGTACTATATGTGATGTATTCCATGTTACTAAACATTCATACAAAAATTTATTCAAATCAGAACTTTCATACAGAAGTTCTGTACAAAAGACTGATTGCACTAATTTTGGTACAAAATGGCTGCTGGTGGCCATCTTGAATTTCGGACCACATCCAAAAACACTGGTTCTCATCCCACGGTGATAACAAAGGTACCCAGGAAGTTTCGTGAAGATCAGTTCATAAATACAGCCTCTAGTCTGAGCTGTAAAGAAGTTGTGTACAAAAAACTGATTAGACCTAATTTCGGTACAAAATGGCCAATGGCAGACATCTTGAATTTTGGACCGCACTCAGAAACACTCGTTCTCGTCCCAAGGGGATAACAAAGGTACCCAAGAAGTTTTGTGAAGATCGGTTCATAAATACAGCCTCTAGCCCGAGCCGTATTGACATGTGCACTTACAGTGTATAAGTAGCACTGAATAAATCAAAGTTCATCTAATTTGCATAATTTCTGCACGAGAAAAAAACCTGTACTATATGTGATGTATTTCATTTTACTAAACATTCATACAAAAATTTATTAAAATCAGAACTTTTATACAGAAGTTCTGTACAAAAGACTAATTGCACTAATTTTGGTACAAAATGGCTGCTGGTGGCCATCTTGAATTTCGGACCACACCCAAAAACACTCGTTCTCATCCCACGGTGATAACAAAGGTACCCAAGAAGTTTCGTAAAGATTGGTTCATAAATACGGCCTCTAGCCTGAGCCGTATAGAAGTTGTGTACAAAAAACTGATTAGACCTAATTTTGGTACAAAATGGCAGCCATCTTGAATTTTAGACCGCACCCAGAAACACTCGTTCTCGTCCCAAGGTGATAACAAAGGTACCTAAGATGTTTCGTGAAGATCGGTTCATAAATACAGACTCTAGCCCAAGCTGTATTGACATGTGTACTTACTGTGTGTAAGTAGCACTGAAAAAATCAAAGTTCATCTAATTTGCATAATTTCTGCACAAGAAAAAAACCCGTATTATATGTGAGGTATCCCATGGTACTAAACATTCACACAAAAAATTATTCAAATCAACGCTTTCATATGGATGTTCTGCGCAAAAATTTGATTGCACCTAATTTTGTACAAAATGGCTGCCATCGGCCATCTTGAATTTCGGACCAGACCCAAAAACACTCGTTCTCGTCCCACGGTGATACCAAAGGTACTCAAGAAGTTTCGTAAAGTTCGGTTCATAAATACAGCCTCTAGCCCGAGCCGTATTGGCATTTGCACTTATAGTGCTGAAAGCAACATCAAAAAACATCAAAGTTAGTCTAATTCACATAATTTACGCATGAGAAAAAAATCCGTATTATATGTGATGTATCCCATGGTACTAAACATTCATACAAAAAATTATTCAAATCAGAGCTTTCATATGGAAGTTCTGTACAAAAAACAGATTTCTGCATCGTCGGTACGAAATGGCGGCTGGCAGCCATCTTGAATTTCGGAGCGCACCCAAAAACACTCGTTCTCGTCCCACAGTCAGAACAAAGGTACCCAAGAAGTTTTGTAAAGATCGGTTCATAAATACAGCCTCTAGCCAGAGCCGTATCCAATTGTTGACATACGGACAGACAGACAGATGGCCTGACGGACTACGGACGACGGGCCATGACAAAAGCTCAAATTTGGCTTTGCCAAAGTTGAGCTAAAAATGTGGCACCAAGTGGTCTACCTGGAACCTGGATTTTTAAATTACTGGATGGATGTCATGCTACATGTACTGCTAAAAATAAAGGCTTCAAACACTTTAATCAGTCGACAAATATTGCGAGAGCATCAATCATGTTCTCAAGATGGCAGTGGGTCATTCACATGAATAGTCTGATCATGACTAGCCAAGCAAATGCAAACACCGGGACAAATCTGTAAATAAATTCAATTTCAGTTTCCTTTTGAATGTTAAAACAAAGTGGAAATTAACTATTTTCTCTGAAAACAGTGTGTAAATGTTATTTAGAGGGTGGTTCTGTGTAATTTGGTGCAGTTCTGGGGGATTCTGGCATTTAGCCATTTTGGAGAAAAATACTAAATACCAGATGACCACATCCACCCCACCCCCTCCCCACCCCAAATGAACGAATTCAAATTTATTCTGGTTTCAAAGCCTAAATCTATGGGGAAATAAAATATTTCCTCCCAAAACACTGCTCAAGTGTAATTTTGAAATGGGTTCGAGGGGGAGGGTCTCGTATTTAGGGGAACCCACAAGATTTACCACAAACCCAACGTTATCTGGAACGGTTCTATGACAACTGGGCCTTGGGACAACTCAGTCTAGCTGGGCCAATTTTCTGGGACAATTCGGCCCCATTTTGGGCTGAGTTGTCCCAATTTCGGGGACCAACGTGTCCCCATTTTTTAAAACATTTTTATGATTTTTCTTTTTATTTTAAAATTAATTTAGTTGTATTATTAGTATGTTTGTGATACTTTTTAAGACACGTTTCAAACATATTTATTATAAATTTTAACAGAATATGAAGTACTTACATGTTTGTTTGAATTAAATTGCATAGTGAAAAATATTCTTTATAATCCTTTGTAATATTCGAAAATTATCCTGAACTATATCCATATAAGCAAGAATACATCAGGGCTTATATTTCGACGAGAATCCGAGAATCCATTCGCACAAAGATTCGCGCAACAAAGCCAGCGAGAATCCATGTTAATTCTCGCTGCGCCTCTGCTTGGATTTGCATGAAAGGAACTGAGTCAATTTAACCCTTTACCTACCATAACAGCAACAGCAGATCAATAGTACAAGGTTAACGTGGCTTGAAATAGCCTGACACTTTGTCAATAAAATCGTACAATATGCCTGTTATTGGAACCGGCTCACTGAGCCGGTTCCAATGACATCCATATTTGAACGGTTTTATTGGTAAGTATTGTTTATTTATTTTTTTCAAATTATCAAATTTAGTTGATGTTTTAAAAAATGAAAAGCCGTGTCGGGTAAAGGGTTAACAAGTGTTATCCGTATACAACAAGAGTTCAACCAAGGTCATTCAGTGGAGGCCTCATTAGATCCTGGGACACTCATGTGACACTCCTGTATGGATTCTCGCAACCATTTTCGCGAGAATTCAAATGGATTCTCCAAAATTTATATGAAATATAAGCCCTGAATACATGTACGTCCACCCTGCACTACAATCTGATGAACTGACTGGAAAATATTGTGTTCAATTTCAGGATTGTTTTTTAGCTTCATGCTCATTAAAACATGCCTATGTGTACTTGTTTGTTTTGTAATTGCATTGGAATGGTCATTGTTAACAATTATTTGAGTGTTTATGTTTGTTTAATACTGATATGACTTCACTAGTTGTTTGTGTTTTTTTAACTGAAATGATTACTATTAATAATTAATCATGTATTGTTTTTATTTAAATCTATCCATTTACAATTTTACATAAATCGTCTGTCAGCCAAAGGTTTGAAAATCATCAAAACATGGGATGGAAAATAACTTAATAATATTTTTTCATATCAAATAGCTCATCTTTCAAATTTGTTTCTTGACATAAATTTTTATCATATATTTTGTGCACTAATTTTATGATTATTTATTGGTGACTTATAATAACTTCCTTTAATGTTTTTTTTTAATTTGGTGATTATTCATGGTTAAGCACGGTGGTGACTTTCAACGGATACTTTATTGTATTTTTTTTAACTTAAAATACCATAAATTTTAATGCATTTTTATAATATAAATTAACTCTTATAATATATTTGCTAATAATTCTGCGACAATTTGAACAGTGTTAATTAATATACTTACAGAAGTTTTGACGTGTTACAAATTGCAGCAGACGATATGAGTGTAGTTCTAAATAAATGCACTGTAAACAATACATGTATAACAAAAACTGGTTTGTAAGTTAATAAAATTAGCTCGGTTCAGGGGTCTGGACTTTTCGTTGAAAGTATGTTTCACCGGAAAAAATATTTGGACCGTTCGCCAAACTTTTGGACATCTTGCCATGAAAAGCTGGACAGTTCGCCGAGATTTTGGATGTTTCACTGGAACTTTGGACATTTCGCCGAAAAATATCAGACAGTAAATTTTTCTGTGAAATGTCATATTTTCGGCGAAATATTTTTTTTCCAATGTAGCATTTTTAAGGATGCCTTAGAAGTAACAAACAACAACACTTCATTCAAGTCCATCCTCTTTATTCAAACATCTTTGTAACCAGTTAACCCTTTACCCAACGCAGTCGATTTCAAAATGTATTATTTTAAATACCATTTTTTAAATTTTTTCAAAAACTTTCGACAAAACCATATAATGTGACCCCTCTTTGGAACAAGCTCAACGAGCGCGTTCCAAAGAGGGGGTCACATGATATGGTTTTGTTGAAAATTTTGGAAAAATAATATTTTTTTCAGCTGATGAATTTGCATATTACGTGGGCGGATGCGAGCAATTCGCTGGGTAAAGGGTTAAACACATACTTCATATAGGTCCTTTTTTTTATTGAAACATCATTGCAACCAGTTATACATTTTCACGTATATATCTAGATTTTTACAAATTTGACAATGTAATAGGTTAATTTAGCTAATTTCTCTCCCTAGCACCATGTATTTTTGATAAATCAGCAAGAAATCCATTTGTAGGTTAACAACGTAAATAAAGATCCATCAGGGTTGGATGCACACACAGCTATAAATAATTCAAATATCTTTTGAATGTGGTTAGCAGGTAAAAATGGTAAACACATCAAAAGTCTATGAAATGGTATGTATTTGACCATTTTTTATACCGCTCTGTTAAACCACATTGCTGTACCTTCCTCCATAGTGCCTGTACCCAATGAAAGATGCACGGTAGCAGCACCCCTGAATGATGAGCTTCATCATCTGATCTCATTTTTGATCTAACTTCTTCATTCGTCAATGCAGTCACTATTGGCAAACATTTATGGCTTGTGTCAGTTCTTACGTATTCAAGCTTTTTTTCCTGTCAAATTAACAGCAGCACAACACTTAATTTTGTCATTTCGCACAGAACAACACCACCTGATAAGACTTTTTACCATCATAGTCTTTAGTCTACGAATAACCTTCACTATCTAGTAATAGGTCTTTACCCCTACCAGATACCACAAGGTACGTTGCTGGCTGAACCCGACCTTGGCCTCTTTCCTTCTTTGACATGCCTGGACATTTTAGCAAAAATCTCTAAAAATGTACAGTAAATAAGGGTCGAAAGGGCTTGCCCCAAATCATTGCTACACACCTTCGGCTTGCGGGACCATTCATCATCCCTGTCCAGGTAACAGGACAAAATGGCCCAGATTGATTTATGTCAGAACGGCCCAGATTTTAAGATGGAACGGCCCAGATTTAGAGACAGAACGGCCCTTATTAAAAAAACGTTTTTTATTTCTTATGCTCCCATTATTTTTTTTACAAACGTTATTTGGATTTAGCAAAAAGAACTTATCATTACAATGAGGTCGGAGTTGTGGCCGCTGAGATTTAGCGGCAAATTATACGCAAAATGAATAATCTGAGTTACGGTTAACTAAGTAGTATCGGGTAGTACAGGTAACTTGGGCAAAGCAAAAAACTTTTCTCTCGAAAGTTTATATACATTGTCCATAATATACATGTATGGAAAAGGGACAAAGAAATTTCAGCTCATATGGACCAACACCAATCAGGTATACTCCAAACACGATAAGCTCTAACAGTAACAAAGCAATTAATCTACTTCATTTCCTTCTTTAATTGTAATTTACTCAGAATAATTGTAATAAAAACACAAGTGGAAAAATGATAATTGTTAACCATTGTTTTATACACCCGATTACAGAGTAAAGCACTAGTTTACAGTACCAGTCAAAATAAGTTGTGGGATGACCATAAGAAAATGTTAATGTCACTGGTGACATTAATGTTTTCTTGTGGTTATCCTACATAATATTAAAGTCGGCATTACAGCTGAAAAAACATAACTTGACATTCTAATTATCATTATTAGTGAGGAAAGAGTACCCTCGATAATTGTAATTGACTTAAAATGATTGTAATAAAAACACAAGTCGAAAAATGATAATTGTTGACCTTTTTTGTACACCTCATTGCAGAGCAGCCTTTTTTTTATAATCCCTTCTTTCTTATGCCGCTGACATTATCCACAAAATACTAGATTACAGTACCAATACACATCTCTCTGAGGAAGAATAAATAGTTCATTGAAGCAACTTTCCATGAAGCCAATGTCAATTTCAAAGAATAGATACGCTGGGTTGACTGGTCGATGAGCTGCTCTTGATAATGGGGGCATAAGAAATATATTTTTTTTAATAAATGAGGTTTTTTTTAATAAGGGCCGTTCAGTCCAAAAAATGGGTCATTCTGTCTCGAAATCTGAGCCGTTCCGTCTCCAAGTCTGGGCCGTTCTGACCAAAATTAATCTGGGCCATTTTGTCCAGCATTCCCTGTCCCTGTAGTGAGTCACTTGTAAACAATACCGACAAAGATAGATTTTACTTCATTTTATAAAAAATATTGTAATTGTTGGCTAGATATTATTGGGATATTTGCTGGGTTGGTAAGATAAAGATACATTCTGTTATTTTTTTAACATTTTTCTTCAAGGAAAAAAACTTTCGGGAGTGTCCCAAATAGAATGAAAATTGCTAAAGTAATTCCAATATTCAAAAGTGGTGATGACCAGAAATTTAATAATTATAGGCCCATCAGTGTTCAACCAGTCTTTTCTAAAGTATTAGAAAAACTTATGTCGAATAGAATCACAAGTTATCTTGATAAATTTGGCATGTTATACCAACACCAATATGGATTTAGAAAATATCACTCTACTATACACCCAATAATGCAACTCCTCAAACATACAGGATGGGAAAATAATACTGAAGGTAATAATAAAACAATGGCTCTATTCCTGGATCTTTCTAAGGCTTTTGATACAATTAATCACGACATCCTGCTCACCAAACTAGACAAATACGGCTTTAGAGGCATCAGCAACAACTGGTTCAAAAGTTATCTGTCGGACAGGGTTCAGTATGTTAAATACGGTGATCAAAAATCCGATCCAATGGAAATAAAGTGTGGTGTTCCTCAGGGTTCTATACTCGGACCTACACTATTTCTTCTATATATTAATGATATTTGTTCTTCAACATCATTAAATCTGTTATCATTTGCAGATGATACAACAGTCTATGATTCAGACTCTAATGTTGATCTCCTGGGCACTAGACTTAATAATGAATTGAAAAACTTATATGAATGGTGCTCAGCAAATCAGCTAGTTCTAAATGCACGTAAAACCAAATATATTCTTTTGGATCCCACTCCTAGTAAGAGAAGGTGCAAGTATCCAGATATCTTCATTAATGACCAAAAAATTGTACGAGTAGGGTCAAATCAAGATGAGAAATCTTTGAAATTTTTAGGTATAAGTATTGATGAAAACCTAACATACCAAGCGCACATTTCCACAATTTGTTCGAAGTTAAGATGGGCAAATTATGCTTTGAACAAGGTAAAAAAAATACTACCACACCAGGCATTGAAAACATTATATTATTCTATAGTCCACTGCCATCTGGTATATGGTATTCATATATGGGGCAGTTCGAGGGCAGGTAATAAATTGTTGAAATTGCAGAAATGTTCCATACGAATTTTAAAAAACCAAAAATATAACTCGCACACTGACCCACTATTTCTAAAGGATAGGATTCTAAAAGTTACTGACCTGTTCAAATTACAAACTTGCCTTTTTATATTTGATTGGAAAAATGGGAATCTCCCAATGTCATTTAATGACTATTTTAGTATTTTAGAAAATATATCTTGTATGAACACAAGGCAAGTTGGACAATGCGTGTATACAGAACTCATAGAAAATCCCTAGATAAGTTACCGATATTTGCATTCCCTAAAATATGGAACAATTTGGACATGGATCTGCAAAATCTAAATAATAGAATCAAGTTTAAAAAGAATCTAACAACAAAACTTTTGTCTCCGTATGCTGACAGTACTCAATGTAATAATCCGTATTGTCCAGACTGCTGTGTATGAACAAAGTTGAAGTAGCACAACGCACGTAAATCTATGAATAAGTTCGCACCTTTACACATTAACTATGACCTTTATCAACGAGGCAAACTCGAGAAGAATATTGGACAATTCAGTTCAACAGGAGTGAGGAATTGCACTCTTCCGACTATGCTGGTGTTGTCCGGGTGTTATTTTATTAGCGCTTGGATAATATAGGTATAAGCGTAGATCTAAGACTTCATATGTATTAATCGCAGGACATGGCAATAAATACCGAAGGGGACTTAAACACACAATAAATAATTGAATAAAAAAATTAAAACCAAATGGGTAACTAGATTAATTAATTCAAAGATTGGTTGGCTGTTTCAGTAGTTGGTTGATTAGTCAGTTTGATCAGTAGCTTATCGGGCTATTATACTATTGGATAATACCTGGTTATCTCGTCTTCAAATAAATCCACCGTGATGAACCACCAAGTCTATGGGTGAGTGACATCACCCAGAGTGTTCTCAGACACTGGGCAGCAGTGTCCCTGGTCCTTAGTCCATTCGCAGTGTTGAAGCAGGAACATATGTTTTGTTTTTTGTGGGGGATGACAGGTAGACAGCCAATCTGGCTATGTCGTCTCCCTACGATATGTGCAGAAAGAATTCTGTTATTAAAACTTTGTACTCAGAAATGTCTATTTTGTATAGAATGCTCATGTCGTAAAATAAAGTATTATTATTATTCGGCGAAGTGTCTTTTTTCAATATTTTAGGATTAGGTTTCGCTGAACTGTCTTTTTCGGCGAAAAGTCCAGGATCCCTGGTTTAGTACTTTATTGTTCATTTCTGGTTAAGGGCCTATACATGTATAAGTAATGACATTTTGTTTATTTTGAAAATTCTCACCTCTGATATTCCTTCAATTCAAATTAAATGTACACAAAATGTACATCACAGTGAAGGTTGGGATGTATAGAACACGAATCACATGTGTAATCAACTCATAGAGTCGACTGTAGGCACCACTGGTTCCTGGAAGTCTGCTGCCGTATTCGCACCAGAACTGATAATTTAAGAATATTTCACGAAAACAACTTATGGCCAAATGTGCTTTACATATCCAAGAACAAAGCTTCTACTTCTACTTCTACCAGGTAGTGACCACCTTCAAAAAGTTGAAGATCTTGTCACGAGATCAATGCCCATGTGCTATGGGGAAGGTGGCCTTTTCATGAGGCCAAGTCTGAGTGCATCCAAAGAGGCACTCATGGCTACCTCTGATGGTAACTTGTTCCATTCAGAGATTGTCTTGGGGAAAAAGGACTATTTCTTTTGTGTGGTTTTACATAATGGAATTTGATATGAGAGGGGGTGGCTGAGTCTTGAGTGCCTTATTGGGGGAATGAGTTTACTTTCCTTGCTAATTGCTGCCATTTGGTGATGTATTTTATAGAGCATTGCTAGTTGGGCATTTTTTCTTCTCTCACGCAGGTCTGGCCAATTCAAAGAGATAAGCATATCACTCACACTAGAGGTGTTATAGAAGCTGTTGAAGACATAGCGGGCAGCCCAGCGTTGGATCATTTCAATGTTATTTATGTCCTTTTGCAGATGAGGGTCCCATACTGAACAGGCGTATTCAAGTGTTGGACGAACCAGAGATTTATATGCAAGTGCCTTGAATGGTATTGGGCAGGCCTTAAGATTGCGTTTCAAGAACCCTAATGTTCTTGTGGCCTTGTTGCATATGTTTGTAATGTGTGTGTCCCATTTGAGGTTTGAGCTAATGGTAACACCCAGGTACTTAGCCGACTGTACATGGTGAAGGGACTGGCCATGCAGCGTGTAATTAGATTTTATGGGTGATTTCCTATTATGAACAGTCAGTACATTACACTTATCTGGGTGGAAGGCCATCTTCCACTTTTCCTCCCATACTGCAAGTTTGTCAAGGTCATTTTGGAGTGATGTGGCATCAGTCTTTGAGTTTACTACTGAATATACAATTGCGTCATCTGCAAATAATCGGACAGTTGATGAGATGCCGTGGGGGATGTCATTTATGTAAAAAAGAAATAGGGAAGGGCCAAGTACTGATCCCTGTGGGACGCCAGATTCCACCGGCACATAACCAGACATTTCTCCTTCCACTACAACTGCTTGCTTTCGATCAGAAAGAAAGTTCTGAATCCAGTTTTTAATGGGGCCATTTATGCCATAAAATGCAAGCTTATGAATGAGTAGAGAGTGGCTGACTTTGTCAAAAGCTTTTGAGAAATCCATGATTAATGTGTCGGTTTGTAGGCCTTTTTCCATGTTGGTGGTGACGTCATCAATAAATTCTAGGAGCTGGGTCTCGCAGGATCTAGATTTGCGGAAGCCATGCTGCAGTGGGTATAGAATATTGTGCTCATCTGCATGGCTCATGATTTTACTGACAATGATGTGCTCAAGGATCTTACAACAAATGCAGGTCAGTGAAATTGGTCTGTAATTTTCCGGTTTGTATTTCTGGCCTTTTTTGTATATTGGGGCAACGTGGGCAGTTTTCCAGTCATCAGGGAGTGTGCCAGTATCGAGAGACTTTTGAAAGATGGTTTTTAGAAGTGGTGCAATACTATCAGCTAATTCTTTGAGTATTCTGGGCTTTATGTTATGCTGATTTACCTGGGTTGAGCTTTTTGAGGAGCTTGCATATTCCGTTCATAGTTATGGTAAGCTTAGATATTGTGGGATAAGTTTTTTTATCAAGCATGTAGTTATTGTCTAGGAATTGCTGATTGGAAATTTCCTCTGCAGGTGAAAAAACCGATTGAAACTGTGAGTTAAGTATGGTGGCTTTAGCTTTAGGATCTGAATATAATTTGCCATTTTCTTTCAGTTGGGAAATGCCTGAGTAATCTTTTTATGCTTTATATAAGTCCAGAATTTTTTCATACCATTGGGCTTATTTTCATTATCTTCAGGTGTTATTATGTCATTTATATATTTCCAGTAGGCTTGACGTAGAAGTTTCTGAACCAAAAATTTGACATGTTTAAATGATTTCCGAGTTTCTAGGTCACCATTTTTTCGCATTTTTTTTAATAGTCGGTTTCTCTTATTGATCAGCTTTTTAATGTTGATAGATACCCATGGTAGTTTGTCTTTCTTTTTTACACTGTTTTTGGGGTATGTGGTCATTTGTTAGTTGGTGAAGAGTGTTCTTAAATGTGTCCCACATTGAGTTTATGTCAGGGTCATCACTGAATAGTTGGTTGTGGGCTACAGCGAGTTTTTCACGCATAGCATCCCAGTTCGCTTTCTTATAAAGATGTATATTTCGAGGCTTTTGAACAAGTTTTTGTGGGAGGGCGTCAAATTCAAAGAAAACTATGTTGTGATCAGAAATTCCTGGTATAATTTCAACTCTGGGAATGAGGCTGGGTTTATTAGTAATGACCAAATCGAGTGTGTTTTCGCCACGTGTGGGTTTTTGGACCATCTGAGTTAGGCTTGCATCGTCAATAGTCTGACCAAGGAGATAATGTAGGTTGGAGTAAGTTGTTTTGGGTTTCAGGATTTTCTTCTCCCAGTCCCAACCAGGCATGTTAAAATCTCCTCCTATAAGAAGGCTTGCATTATTTATGCTTACTGCCCGTTTTACTGAGTTGTCAAAGGCTTTCAAGCTTTGCTCATCAGACGTTTTAGGGTTATAGAAGGAACAAAAGTAGAGCATGTTACTTCCAGTGATTTCTATTTTGGCCCAGACAATTTCGCATTGATCTTTTGTTGTAAGATCTTCGGCCTCTTGGCTGACTATATCATGTCTGACTGCAATCAGGACTCCTCCCCCTTCGAATGAAATCCTGTCATGCCTAAATAATTTAATAATAATATTAATAATAGTCTTCGGGAAAAATTTCTATGTCTCTTACATCTGGTTTTAGCCATGTTTCCATTCCAAGAATGATATGTAGCTTTGTGCTCTCAATTAAGTTGGTGATAAGATGTTGTTTGTTTCTTAGTGATTGAAAATTAACATTGAGCACTCAGAGTGGTTCTTTAAGAGCAGCTATGGTTGGCTTTTTCTTAACTGGTGTAGAGCAATGTTGTGGTTTAATTGCATATGTTGTTGCTTGGGGGCTTATTGACTCAAAGCTTGCTATGGAGTTAGTCGCTCAGCTTGCATAGGGATTTGATGTGCTTATGCTGTGTAGGTCAAACAGTATTGTGCTAAAGTTTGGCTTGTTACATATGATACAGTGCCAGCTTATCATAGTATTCATACTGTCATTTAGGTCTTCATAGGTCCTACTGTGAATATCTTGACAGTTGATGTGGAACCACTGGTCACACGTTTCACAAACTATTCCTTTATGCCCCCATGTAACAGGTTTGTCACATGTTCCGCATAAATATTGTGTACTGTCATTACTGGGGCCCGGGTTTGCTTCTATGTCATTGGATTTAAGTAATATAATGACTAGAAGGTATATGATCATTCTATTGCAGTTTTTGTTCAGTTTCATTGTAGCTTTTTGTTTACGAAGTTGGGATAGAAAATATCTTGATAGCAGTGACACCATACTTGATTTAAAGTCGGCAGAACTGAAAGGTATGAAAGGTGTTGAATCATGCCAGGATTCAGGGTAAAGCTGAAGAATAGGGGACTTTTCCATTTACGTAAAAACAACGCACTTTTCTCACCTTTTTTCTACATTTTCCTATTACTAGTCATGTTTTCGATAAAATGACCTAAAGATATTCACTTTTACTGGCAATTATAACCGCCCAACGCATGTTTTTTACCGGTGCGATTTGTGACATTCGCGTTTATCTCTCCTCCATGTTTTTTGTGTTTTTCGGCATCTGCTCTGTGTATTGGTTGTTTTTGGTACACTTGTTTGTTCTGTTCTCGACATGGTCTAGGGTCAGAGTAGTGAGGGTTAGGGTTAGCTTACCCGTAAGCTAACCTTAACCCTCACTACACTGACCCTAGACCTACAATCGCCGGCCAAAGAGAAAGCGAAAGTTATGTAAACGTGCACCTCAAAATGGCGAGAATGCAGAAGAATCTCCGGCACCGTGACATTAAAAGGGTTTAAATTATCTCTAATCTTAGTCATAAGTGAATATCTTTCGGTCATTTTATCGAAAACACGACTAATAATAGGACAATGTAGAAAAAAAGGTGAGAAATATGCGTTGTTTTTACATGAAATGAAAAGTCCCCTATTCTTCAGCTTTACCGGATTCAGGATTTTTATCCCCTGCCCCAGGAGCTAGGGGATAAAAATTCTTCAAAACACGGCGACAGAGCTGCATTGGGGAAAATTCCCAAGCCTTTGCTTTTGTTTACGTATGAGTATACTTTCGAGTATATTATGAAAGTGTGTGTGTTAACCGGGCTTAACCCCCAACATGAGCACTTGTCAGTGTGGTGACTGACGGAGAAGAGACGAAAATAGGATACAAGATCAACAAATGTAAACAAAAGTAAAAGACTACCTTGTGTTTTCTTAGTTAACATGTCGAAACTATATTACAGGAAAGTGGCGCATACTATCTTCAGGATTACATATTCCTCTCTAGAAAATTGATAAGTTCTGAAGAGGGCACCTGCGAATAAAATTTCAGGTACGTCAATTACGTTTCCGACTCCATGGCAATTGTGTCAATGATGAGTGAGACCATAACAAAATAGACCCCAAATAAAGTGCTTATTTGTCACCCAGTCTGTCCTGATTTTGATCGTACTTATTTATTAGAACGCAACTCAGACTCTGCTTGCGGTCTGATTGCTAAGTAGTTGATAAAACAATATTCAATATGTTTGTTTCGCTAACAATTAACCTCATGAACTATCAAAATGATGACCTCATATTGACCCAATTGGACAGAAAATCCTTCGCGCTTTTCCGTTGGCCATGTCAAGGACCATAAACGACATTCTCTAACCCTTTGCGGGTTTCACTCGAACGCGCTCAACAAAGGTAAAATAACGCTGAAGAATCGAAAATGTCGATTGGCGATGACACCTCGGCCTATTGTTATGTACACTATTTTGTTAATATTAATACTTCGACCAACCGCGTTTGTGCAACGATTCTCCAAAGAGAGTGTCCATTGCAGATTAACAGATCAGACAGGCCAACACTTTCGCCCGTCAGCGCTGCTTTCCCTATTCTCCACCAACTTTTAAACAAGAAATCATTTAATTATCTTCCATACAGTCTCTCTTTTTGCTTCCCAAGCGACCATATGGAACCATGTGCCCCTTATTACATATTATTCATGTTTCTATCAAATTCGTCCAGTGTGTATTTCAAAAAGCTTAATTTTATTCCATGTGGTTAATATTTTAGGGTTTAAAACATTCTGAGCGAACATGTTCCAAGGTCTCCATATTTCAAGTGACATAGGCCTATTCGGTACCCAGTATAGGCTACTCCACTTGTCATGCTTTACTCAACAGCCCCCCCCCCCCCTCCCCACAAACACACACGCGGGCTCACTTACCGTACTCTTACCTGTTAGTAGTAACCAGTCAGTGTACATTAGATCAATTGATCTCATCTTCAACGCCACAATCAGTGCAAGCACAAAATCACTGCCTTGTAATGTCAGTCATTCAAATAGAGGTCTATGAGAGATTATAATGATAATTAAGCATTCTGGGTGGGAATGGGCTGGTATGTGTGGAATTAAATGGTATAGGCTAAAGTACTATCATATTTGAGAGCATGATTGTTTCAGAGTGTATTGTGGTAGCATACAGACGACTGTGTCAGTATCATCACTGTGGGCCGTGGCAACTCGCTTGCTCACACACCGGGAGAAGGCTGTTGTGACCAACGAAATTTCAGGCCTCAGTGTGTCCCGACTTGAGAGGTACGGAAGCGTTGAGGCGCCAGTTGAGTATTATTTCTATCTTGCACGTGCAACTTAGCTATCTTGCACCTGCAAGTTACTATCTTGCACGTGCAGGTTAGCTATCTTGCACCTGCAAGTTACTATCTTGCACGTGCAGGTTAGCTATCTTGCACGTGCAGGATAGCTATCTTGCACCTGCAAGTTACTATCTGGCACGTGCAGGTTAGCTATCTTGCACGTGCCGGATAGCTATCTTGCACCTGCAAGTTAGCTATCTTGCACATGCAGGTTAGCTATCTTGCACCTGCAAGTTACTATCTTGCACGTGCAGGATAGCTATCTTGCACCTGCAAGTTACTATCTTGCACATGCAGGTTAGCTATCTTGCACCTGCAAGTCTATACTATATTTTAGATTGTCTGTATGTCTGTCTGTCTCTCTGCCTGTCTCTCTGTCTGTTTATCTGTCCACTATAGAAATGAATGTGGGGCCACCCAGAGTGCCCAAAATGGGTTCTTCTAGGGGTACTTCTTTATGAAGGAGGTCCTCGTCAGGTTTTAAAAAAGTGTGCGGGGTGGGAGTGGGAGCAGGGAAGGGCACCGAACGTTATGACCAAATATTTTTTCCCCGATATAGGTCTTCAAAGGGGTCTACTTGGGGTAACTTTTTTATCAGGAATCTAATGGTGGTGTTTAAAAAAGTGGCGGGGTGGGGGTGGGCAATAATTGATGGATTTTACCAATGTAGGTCCTCAAAGGGGTCTACTAGGGGTAACTTTTTACCAGGAATTTAATGGTGGGGGTTTAAAAAAAGTGACGGGATCGAAGTGTGCCGCCCAAAGGGCGGGCTGGGTCTAAAAATACGCGGCTCCTATTTTTTTTTTTTTTTTTTGGGGGGGGGGGGGGGGGGGGGGGTACTTTTTATGGCGGAGGCCCTCGTCCGGTTTAAAAAAGTGTGCGGGGTGGAGTGGAGGCAGGGAGGGAGGGGCACCAAAAGTTAGACCAAATTTTTTTCCACCGATATAGGTCTTTAAAGGTGTCTACTTGGGCTAACTTTTTTATCAGGAATCTAATGGTGGTGTTTAAAAAAGTGGCGGGTGGGGTGGGGTGGGTGGGTGGGTGGGTGAGGCAAAATTGATGGATTTCACTGATATAGGACCTCAAAGGGGTCTACCAAGGGTAACTTTTTACCAGGAATCTAATGGTGGGGGTTTGAAAAGTGACGGGATTGAAGGCCCCGCCCGGAGGGCGTGTCCGAGTGCACCGCCCGTAGGGCGGGCTGTGTCGAAAAATACGCGGCCCCTATATTCTGTTTGTTTTTTTTTTGGGGGGGGGGGGGGGGCTACTTTTCATATGACCCCTACATTTTCCCGTGCAACGCGGAATACCCTGCTAGGGTTTAGTTATTATTTGAGGAACATCATTTTAGTCATATTTGAAGTTGAGTTCATCACAATTAGTATATAAGGGTCCAACCTAGCCCCAATTTGCCGGACCTAGGTTCGAATTTGCAGGACCCCCTTCCGAACTACGGAAATTCCTATCGCGGAGACAACCACTATAGGCTCATTGGCCATGTCTAGTCGCCTGGCTATGTACGTTTCGCATCGCAGGCTAGGTGTGGATGCTTTATGTTGGGGTGTGAATGGGAAACCGCCAGGTATAAAGAGTAAAATGGTTAGAGTTGCAATGACGCCGGTGACGCCATGGTGAGCTCGCGACGTCATGACGACGTTGACTGCTGTCGGTGTCCACAGAAATGGGTGCCTGGCACCTGCAAGTTGTTATCTTCCACCTGCAAGTTGCTATCTTGCACATGCAGGTTAGTTATCTTGCACTTGCAAGTTAGTTATCTTGCGACAGCCACCCCAGCCACCCTATCTCAGAAGCCCCCGGCCTCCCCATACTTGCCCCAGTGGCTTACACTCCCATATTTGACTGCCATCCTATCTCAGAAGACCCGGCTCCCCATACTTGTCCAAAGGCTTACATTCCCGTATTTGACCCGGTGTCCTTACCTCTGCCGCTTGACCAAAAGCGACACAGTCGCCCTTCCCCTTGTTCCAGAAGCCCTTCACGCCACGATTCCCTAACCATGCCTTCTCGACCGAATACCCTAATCACATCAGAGAACCCGTCGACCTTATTCCACGACCCAGGCCCCCCGCGACCTGCGCCATTGAACCAGGAACCCTACTCCGAGCGTTCCGATTAAGAGCGACACAGCCACTCTTTCCCCTTCTTCCAGTACCCCTACCTCAACAAGCTCGAACAGTCGCCTGACAGGTCAGTCAATGCTGGTGATCACTATAATCCAGATGTAGAAGAATCGTTTGAAGAGTTGCCTGGGACTAACTCTTTGATTACTAATTTTCTCCTCGAAGGCTCATTTCAGTGAGTCGTTCGAAAAGCTGCTTCTGGAGCAGCTCCCCAGTCACACATTTGTATGAGTCGTTCGAGGTGTCAGTTTTCGAGGGGCTGCTCTAGTAGCTCCTTGTTTCGAGCAGACACAGTAGGACAGAATCAATCAGGGAGAAGAAGGGTCGAAAGCCTGAAAAGGGACATCCCTGTTCCTGTTAAGGGGTATCGAGACCCGGCCCAGCATGGTCTACCAACGGCACGGCCACCTATAGGGAAGCATCGGCTATTCAAAGACCTTACGGACGTCCAGTCACTCACCTCTATGGACATCGACTGCGGTCAACGTCGTCATGACGTCGCGAGCTCACCGTGACGTCACCGACGTCATTGCAACTCTAACCGTTTTTTCACTCTTTTTTCCTGACTTTTCCCCATTCACACCCCCAACATAAGCATCCACACCTAGCCTGCGATGCAATCGATGCGAAACGTACATATCCAGGCGGCTAGACATGGCCAATCAGCCTATAGTGGTTGTCTCAGCGATAGGAATTTCCGTAGTCCGGGAGCGGGCCGGCAAATCCGAACCTAGGTCCGGTCGGCAAATTGGGGCTAGGTTGGACCCTTATATACTACTTTTGATGTACTCGACTTCAAATATGACTATATATATAACTAACTTGCAGGTGCAAGATAGGTAACCTGCACCTGCAAGATAATAACTTGCAGGTGCAAGATAGCTAACCTGCACGTGCAAGATAGCTAACTTGCACGTGCAAGATAGCTATCCTGCACGTGCAAGATAGCTAACCTGCACGTGCAAGATAGTAACTTGCACGTGCAAGATAGCTAACCTGCACGTGCAAGATAGCTAACCTGCGCGTGCATGATAGTAACTTGCAGGTGCAAGATAGCTAACCTGCACGTGCAAGATAGTAACTTGTAGGTGCAAGATAGCTATCCTGCACTTGCAAGATAGTTAACCTGCACGTGCAAGACAGCTAACCTGCACGTGCAAGATTGCTAACCTGCACGTGCAAGATAGTAACTTGCAGGTGCAAGATAGCTAACCTGCACGTGCAAGATAGTAACCTGCAGGTGCAAGATAGCTAACCTGCACGTGCAAGATAGTAACTTGCAGGTGCAAGATAGCTAAGTTGCACGTGCAAGATAGAAATAATACTCAACTGGCGCCCCAACGCTTCCGTAGAGAGGAGCCCGAAAAATTGAGTTAATTTAGAGTGGGTAATACGAAAGTGGATGGGCAAAGGAGCTAGAGAGAGGGGGGGGGGGGGGTCACTTTAGGGTAAAAATATCTATAATTATCAAAGAGGCCATCGGACCCCAATGAGACTCAAGTGTTCAATCAGTAGCAGGTAAGTTGATGGGTACGTGGAGGCAAAGTTGCATGTGTGAGACCAGCACAGAGATGGAGACTGACTGATTTTGGTTTACAGTGCCCCGTCAGCGAATCAGGATGCAAACATTGTCACAAAAATGCAAGAGAAGAATGAAGACCCCGCATCATAGATATCAAGGGGAGATGTGAACATACTGAAGTTGGACAATATATTTATTTATTTATTTACTTATTGGGGTTTAACGACACTTTCGACAGACAAGGTCACCTCGGTCGGACAGTTTTACGGGTGGAGGAAGCCGGAGTACCCGGAGAGAACCACCGAGCAACGGCGTGCAAGTGTCAAGACTCCCCAACTCCACACACGCAGGCTTAGCATTGGTTGAAGAAAAGTGCTGGCTGCATCGACGTGCAGTACGCCTTAGCACACAACGCCACCGTGGAAGTTTGACGAGCAATGTTGAGCGAAACATATACATGTACACAAAGCCACCAAAATGAGTGTTTGAAAGCCGTTTTCGGTCTATGTTTTCCACCATTCCCAGGCCATATATCATAGTTCAGGGATAGGAACCAGTCAGTTATAACCCGAGGGGTGGGGCGTGGAAGTCTATTAGAACTGGGGCGGTTGGTTTCAAGTTACTCCGGGAATCCCACAAGCCCCTACGCCACCACGAAGTTTATCTTCGGATAGTACCATGTACTAAAAGGGAGTAATTTGACCTCGGTACAATTACCGTCTTACTTCTGGTCTCATGTGGTACCGGGTAGTAATAAATTACGAGTTTGAGTGTGCAACAAAGGATGTTATCATGCAGAGCATTTAATGTGCAGAATGGTGAGTAGATCGTGCATTAGGCCACTTGTAGGCTTGTTCTCATTTTGATGTCTGGGTCCAAAGTCGAGAAGCACCCTTTTTACGAAAACTGATTTAAGATAGTTATACAGTGGTGAAACTTGAAAGGATCAGCGACTTTGGCAAAGGTGGTAGTTAACTACATGTTGATGTCGCCATTGTGTCCTCTAAAATGCGTAGGCGCTGCCCATATTATTTGGTAATCTGGAGTTTTGATTATGGAATCAAGTAACTGTTGATGTGCAGGTTATGTGCATTTGTGCTTTCAAATGAATGTGTTTCGTACCTGTCACTTGGTAGGTGCAATATTTCGTTTGAAGAATTACTCTTTGGCATGTGTAATGGAGTAGGTTCTTGGTTGAAGGGTTTGGCTATTCATTTCATCCTTCCGCCTTAGCTTCAAATAATATGCTCGTCCACGCTGCAAATGAAGATATATTATTGGGAACAATAGGTGCTGCCGACCATCTATCTTTTCTGTCAACCTGTTACTAGTTTGTCACTTCTTTTAGAAGCTGCTCGAGGGTTGGTCCACTGGAGCCCGAGAAATATTTTTGTGTGCACAGATTCAAGGTTTCTGTGAATAGTGGTTATTACCATAGTTGTTTGTGAATAGTGGCTATTACCCCAGTTTATTATGACAATAACAATTTCACTTGTATTCATTTAGCGAAAATAATGACCTTGGTAATGTAAATTACCGAAGCAGTTATTTATTTATTGGGATTTAACGACACTTTCGACAGCCAGGGTCACCTCATATCGGACAGTTTTACGGGTGGAGGAAGCCGGAATACCTGGAGAGAACCATCGAGCAACTGTCAGACTCCCCAACATACCAACTCCATACAAGCAGGGTTAGCACTGGTTGAAGAAAAGTGCACCATCGACGTGTAGTTCGGCTTAGTACACAACGCCACCGTACCCCCCACGTGGGCAATGGGGGAGAAGTGTCTTGACCAAGAACACAACGCGGCCACCGCACCCCAACCCAAACAGTTATATTTTAAAATTATTGATGCCATAATTATTTGCACATACGCACTAATTATGTCATCGTGTTATTTTATAGGGGTTTGTGTGTTTATGATAAAAAAACACGTATGTAAATCATTTCTCATACTAACTACAGTCAAGTAAATAAGACAAATATATTGGACTTCTCAAACAATTACCATCTTCATTTCATACTAATTTGATATATTCTAATGAAATAACCTTGTTAAGTTCATATAACTTACGGACAGCAAACAATTTATCACAATTTTAGTACAAATCTGACCTGTTCATTGCCGTCATGGTTTTGACCGAACTTTCGCATAAAAATACGTTGTAATTTAGAGAAGAATTACCGACAACCACCAAACTTCCCAGGTTTTAGGGTCACATGTTTGTACACAATGGCTAATCATGACAACACTGAGATGAAGCAAAGTTCAATCACCCGTTTATAACCATGCTGAACATTTTAGAGGACTGCCACCTCAGGCATTGGTGACCTGGATCAATTTTATCAGTAAAACAGAGCTTGTTTACCAGAGTAAACAAGCACTGCTTCACTCTCCGGGGTTCCCACTGGGCATATGGCATACAGACCTGGGACTAACACCAAATAAATTGAAACACAACGAAGTATGGGACAAGGTCACCCAGGGATCAATGAGAGCATTTTTCGGAATTGCAGGAAATCACATTGTAAACCCCCCCCCCCCCCCCCCCCCCCCCCACACACACACACCCAATGTACTCCTGAAGTTCATACATGTATTTCTACACTCACAGAGTGAGCTGGGCAAATTCATTTGTAAGTGGATCACGTTCATATCTCAATAATGGTATGACCTATGGACCAACACCAAAAGAGTTGAAACTCATTGGAGATTCAAAATATGGGTCCAGGTCACTTAGGTCACCCAGGGGTCATTGAATGCATTTTACAGGACAGGAAATTGAAATTTTTAACCCTCTAATGCATTCCCTGAGTTCCTACATGTATTTTATCACTCGTCATTCAGAAAAGTGGAGGAGCCAAACATTTTGAAAGTCGGTCACGTTCATATCTCAAGCATGGTATGAACCTTGGACCTACACCAAAACCTCTCAAACTCACTGGAGGTTTAAAATTTGTGTTAAGATCACTCAGGTTACCCAGGGATCATTGAGTGCATTTTTTTTATAATTGCTGGAAATTGCATTTTATAGCCCCTAATGCATTCCCAAAGTTAATACATTTATTTCATCTGTCAAAAAAGTAGACAGCGCAAAAATCTCCATTTCTGATTCCTTTATAAAACACAGCAAATGCTGTGCACAGAAGTTATTTCTGGTTTATTAAATGAAGGTGTCAATGACACTGTAGCTTAACTTGACTGTGTGTTGTTTGATGAAAAGGATAATATTCAATGTTTATGAAAGGATTATGGAATACGACAAGAATTGTGATCATTGAGAATATGTTAATTTCTGTTCCCTGTATGCTATGTTTTCAATAAAAATAATTTGAGGTGTCGACTTCACTAGACTTGAGGGGTGGGTTAATGTGGCCCTCACCATTAATGTATGTCAACCAAAGTTACCAAGCTGCAGTGAAATTATTCCAAAACGAGATATCCTATCAAGTTACAACGAAATCCCTTCATAAATACGGCTTGTAGACTGTGCTATAGGTTTTCGGGCCTGTAAAGCCATCACGGATGACCCATCGCAACCAAAAGGAGACGTCTTCATTTAGACATTATACGGAGTCATCCTAAAAAGTTACAATGAAATCCCTTCATAAATACGACCTTTAGTCTGCGCTAAAGGTTTGGGGGTTTTGGGCTCGGGCAGCTGTCATGGTTGAACGATCGCGACCAAAAGTGGACGTTCTCATCTAGACATTATCTGGTTATCCTAACAAGTTACAATGAAATCCGTTCATTAATACGACCTGTTGACTGCACTAAAGGTTTTCGGGCCCCTGTAGCCATTCCACTTGACCGATCGAAACCAGAAGGGATCGTTCTCATATAGTCTTTATATGGAGTCATCCTACTAAATTACAATGAAATCCCTCCACAAATACGACCTGTAGACTGTGCTAAAGGTTTTGGGGGTTTGGGCTTGGGCAGCCGTCACGGGTGACGGATCGCGACCAAATGGGGAAGTTCTCATCCAGATATCATACAGTCATCCTACCAAGTTACAATGAAATCCCTCCATATTAAATATGACCTGTGAACTGTGCTAAAGGTTTTTGGGTTTCAGGCTTGGGCAGCCATCACAGTTGACAGATCAGGACCAAAAGGGGGCGTTCTCATCTAGACATCATACTTAGTCATCCCACCAAGTTACAATGAAATCCCTTCATAAATACGACCTGTAGACTGTGCTAAATGTTTTTGGGCTCGAGCTGCTATCACGGTTGACCGATCGCAACCAAAAGGGGACGTTCTCATCTAGACATGACCTCAAACCTGCATATGGAATTTCGTGACGATCGGACAAGAACTACGGGGTGTAGCCTGTACTAAAGGAAAATGTGAACAGACTCGCAGACTAACAGACTTCTGCACGCGTGGTGGCAATAGCTTATTTTGACTTTGTAAAGTTAAGCTAAAAATCTTATCTGATTTCTGTATGAAAAGCTTTATTTGTAATTTACAAAAAAACATTTCTGATTTTCTTATAAAGATATTTTACCCGAAAATAAGTCTTCATAAGGTATCACAGAACAAAATATTTTCCCATAGGCGACCATAATAACGTTCAGGCGGAAAAAAATATGATCGCATCACTTTAATTTTGGCATTCAAATATCTCTGTCAAGTATAGCCCTTCAGACAACTTTTTCTGATCTGAAAACAGGGGGTCATGCAACAAATAAAAGAGAAAAACTGACACAAAGGGAAGTACCGGTCACGTGCACATATTTTTCAGGGAATTCCCTACAAAAAAAACCCAAAAAGTAAATTGTATTTTTTAGGTCCAAAAGTCATCAAATCACCCTTTTTGATCAGGAATATTCAACAATAATGCAAGATGTCAATAGAATGTTTTAAACGTTTATTGAAAACAATGGATTTTCCTAAGGCTGTTTATTTTTAGAGATTGCATCATTTCCAATTGCAACATTTTAAGGCGGTTCACTCAATATTTAGTTCTGCGATACCTATAATCATTCCTAACCCCACCAGAGACATTTTACCACTTGTATGGGTTAAAAGAGTCATTTCTATATTAGAATCCAACTTTTGGCTTTGGCTGAGTCAAAAACATGGAAAATTTGCTCTTTTAAGGAAAGGTGTCCAAACTTTGTCAAGTGGGCTTGAAAACTGGTATTGCCTCCAAAGATTTTTCTATCCTGTTACTTTATAAATTAACTGAGAAGGATGAGAATTTACAGCTTTCTTTAAAAACCTACCCTGATCCCAAAATAAAACTAAAATCTGCATCAGCACAAAATATTTTTAGAAAAAATCTGTCTCATTTAACCATACTGCAAGCAAAACAGTGTCCCAACCCCCATGGAACAATATGGATGTCAATTTTGTTTCCAAAATTGGGGATGCAGCTATATATTTCACCAATATGAAAGGACTCTACCAGTTTATCCTAACAACTGATGTCAAATTTTATTCTACCATCTGATGTCAAATTTTGCCCTGAATAGGACCCCCGCTGTGCCCCTTTTCATCAAAATCTATGATAAAATTCATAATTTAATTGATATTGACCCAAAACAAACCTACTGTGATATAAACTTTCCCATCTGTAATAGTTTTTAAATCACAGTCTGGCTTCTGAAGACATTTCATATTGTGTTTGATGAATATTTTACAATTTTTGTGAAGGAAAAGCAGGAAGTCTACATGAGAGTACTGAATGGCATACAATGAAAAATATAGTGGAAGAGCCACGGCAAGGTTGTTAAATTGAAAAATAACTCAGTGGACCATGAGTGCTGAAGACTCAACGTAAATCATAAGAAACTGAAAGTGTGTGATACTAACTTCAGTCTCTTAAAACATGCTGTTCAGTCTTTCCAAATGTTTATCATCAGCAGAAGGGTTAAATATGTATGGGAGGGAGGACTTGGTTCAGGGAAAGAGCAATATTTCACAACTGTCACTGTAAATTTATGCCGTATCATTGGAACCATGACAGCACTAGTACTAGACAACTATACTGGTAGCTATGCATAAATGCCATTCACTCACTTTTGTAATTTTATTATGTTATTTTCCACTGTAGCCCCACCCCCTCTTCAAATTTGTGTTCCTGGAGACTCTTTCAATGAAGGAATTGTTTTCCAACATTTTGAAGAGCATAATATAGAAGAGAAAAACTTCTAAATGGATTTTCCTAAGGCTGTTTATTTTTAGAGATTGCATCATTTCCGGGTGCAACATTTTAAGGCGGTTCACTCTAATTTCAATATTTAGTTCGCAATACCATAAGTTTAGTTCTAATGCTATCACAATATTCATACAGACTCAAATTTACTGATCACAGTAAATTCTGTTCTAGTTGAACACCCCTTTTAATTTAAAAAAAGATCACTGGCAAGGTGGCTATTCAGTGAAGAGGGTTTTTCTGCACTTGATTTAAAATTTTTTTTTTTTTTACATTCAGTTGCACATCTTAATGCATATATATATGATGGCAATGACAGTTTAGGTACAGTACCTGACAAAGTCGTTTAAAGAAGTATTTAATTAGTATCTATGGCCAGTTAACACTCCAGAGGAATGAATGCATGTATGGTTTATAAACTCTATTGTCCATGTCCGATGATTCTTTTGTAGTATGGAAATGCTACCACACCACTGAAATAATGGCCCGATTCTCAGGAATGCAAAACTAGAGAGTCCAAATATCAACCTATGGACTTAACTTGAAGAAACTTGAATCTGACCCCCCTCCTCCCTCCACCCTCCCAGGACAGAGTATACCAAATATCAATATATTTTGAATGATTAAAACTTAAAGAAATTTGAGGTCCCATATGAATCCAGTACCTTGATTTGTTTGAACCATCTGGAACATGAGCGAGTGTAAAATATTCTGAATGGTGGAACAGGAGAATTTAAAAACAAGAGGCCCCAAGGGGCCTTAATCGCTCACTGGGCAAAGTGATTCAAACAAAGTGGTTCAAAGAAGTATTTGGGGTCACATTCAGTTAGACATGGTTCATCAACACTACAAAGGAATGAAGTCATGAGAGACAAATTTTATGGAACTAGGGACATGGCTTGAACAAACTTGAATCTTACCCCCCAAAGGATGCTGCAAACCAAATATCAAAAGCATTCATCTGCTGGATCTGAAGAAGAAGATTTTTAAAGAAAATTCCTCATTTTGAACTAAGTTATCATTCGGGCTCCCACAGTGAGCCCAAATATGAACCCAGGGACTTGGCTTGAACAAACTTGAATCTCACCCTCTATGGATGCCGCATGCCAAATATAAAAACATACTGACTGCTGAATCTGAAGAAGACTTTTAAAGAATAAGACGCCCCAAGGGGCCTGAGGGCGCTCACCTGACATGGTAGCCTAAATATCAACCCAGAGAATTGATTTCAACAAGTTGCATCTGCTCCTCCTAAGAAAAGCTTATACCAAATATCCAAAGATTCTGACCAGTGGATCTAAAAAAAATAAGATTTTTAAAGAATATTCCTCATATTGTACTAAGTTATAATTCAGGCTCCCACAGGGAGCCCATATATGAACCCAGGGACTTGGCTTTAACAAACTTGAATCTCCCCCCCCCCCCCCCCCCCCCCTTAAAGATGCTGCACACCAAATATCAAAACATTCCGACTGCTGGATCTGAAGAAGATTTCTAAAGAAAATTCCTCATTTTGAACTAAGTTACAATTCAAGCTCCCACATCCCACAGTGAGTCCAAATATGGACCTAGGGACATGGCTTGAACAAACCTGAATCTCATCCCCTAAGGATGCTGCATACCAAATATCAAAACATTCCGACTGATGGATCTGAAGATGATTTTTAAAGAAAATTCCTCATTTTGAACTAAGTTATCATTCGGGCTCCCACAGTGAGACCAAATATGGACCTAGGGACATGGCTTGAACAAACTTAAATCTCACCCCCCTAAGGATGCTGCATACCAAGTATCAAAACATTCCGACTGCTGGATCTGAAGAAGATTTTTAAAGAAAATTCCTCATTTTGAACTAAGTTATAATTCAGGCTACCACAGTGAGCCCATATATGAACCCAGGGACTTGGCTTTAACAAACTTGAATCTCCCCCCCCACCCCCCCACCCCCCTAAAGATGCTGCACACCAAATATCACAACATTCCGACTGCTGGATCTGAAGAAGATTTCTAAAGAAAATTCCTAATTTTGAACTAAGTTACAATTCGAGCTCCCACAGTGAGTCCAAATATGGACCTAGGGACATGGCTTGAACAAACCTGAATCTCATCCCCTAAGGATGCTGCATACCAAATATCAAAACATTCCGACTGATGGATCTGAAGATGATTTTTAAAGAAAATTCCTCATTTTGAACTAAGTTATCATTCGGGCTCCCACAGTGAGACCAAATATGGACCTAGGGACATGGCTTGAACAAACTTAAATCTCACCCCCCTAAGGATGCTGCATACCAAGTATCAAAACATTCCGACTGCTGGATCTGAAGAAGATTTTTAAAGAAAATTCCTCATTTTGAACTAAGTTATAATTCAGGCTACCACAGTGAGCCCATATATGAACCCAGGGACTTGGCTTTAACAAACTTGAATCTCCCCCCCCACCCCCCACCCCCCCCCCACCCCCCTAAAGATGCTGCACACCAAATATCACAACATTCCGACTGCTGGATCTGAAGAAGATTTCTAAAGAAAATTCCTAATTTTGAACTAAGTTACAATTCGAGCTCCCACAGTGAGTCCAAATATGGACCTAGGGACATGGCTTGAACAAACCTGAATCTCATCCCCTAAGGATGCTGCATACCAAATATCAAAACATTTCGACTGCTGGATCTGAAGAAGATTTTTAAAGAAAATTCCTCATTTTGAACTAAGTTATCATTCGGGCTCCCACAGTGAGCCCAAATATGGACCTAGGGACATGGTTTGAACAAACTTGGATCTCACCCCCTAAAGATGCTGCATACCAAATATCAAAACATTCTGACTGCTGGATCTGAAGAAGAAGATTTTTAAAGAAAATTCCTCATTTTGAACTAAGTTATAATTCGGGCTACCACAGTGAGCCCAAATATGAACCCAGGGACTTGGTTGAACAAACTTGAATCTCACCCCCCTAAGCATGCTGCATACCCAATATCAAAAGATTCTGCCTGTTGGATCTTGAGAAGAAGATTTTTGAAGAAATTTGCCTGAAATGCACTAAGTTCAACCTGAAATGCACTAAGTTCAAATTTGGGCTCCTATACTGAGCCCAAATATGAACCCAGGGGGCCGATTTGAACAAACTTGAATCAGATCCACCCCACAAAGTTGCATACCAAATATCAAAAGATTCTGCCTGCTGGATCTGGAGAAGAAGATTTTTGAAGAAATTTTCCTGACATGCACTAAGTTCGAATTCAAGCTTTTATAGTGAGCCCAAATATGAACCCAGAGAGCCGATTTGAACAAACTTGAATCAGATCCACCCCACAATGTTGCATACTAAATATCAAAAGATTCTGCCTGCTGGATCTGGAGAAGAAGATTTTTTAAGAAATTTGCCTGAAATGCACTAAGTTCTAATTTGGGCTTCTATAGTGAGCCCAAATATGAATCCAGGGGGGTCGATTTGAACTAACTTGAATCAGACCCATACCAAGATGCTGCATACCAAGTATCAAAAGATTCTGCCCACTGGTTCTGGAGAAGATTTTTTAATAATTTTTCTATAATTCATATGGTGCTATCAGAGTTATGCCCCATACAGAGCCCCCCATGGGTCGAGGCCATTTCATTTGAACAAACATCAACTGCCATATGAACATCCACATGAAGTTTCGTGAAAATCGGACCAGTGGTTTCAGAGGAGAAGTCGTTTGAAAAATGTTCACGATGATGACGGACGGCAACGGATGACAGAAGACGGCCGGCCGGTGATAAGTTAAGTTCCCTTCGGTGAGCTAAAAACTCCTCTGTTGCATCAAATTAAAAGTTGGGCTCCCATCGGGAGCTGAAATATTACCCCAGGGGCTTTATCTGAACTAACTTGTAATTGCCTCCCCCTCACCTCTGCCCCCACCCCTTGTGCCTCAAGTGGGCTGGTGGGCTCCATTTGAACAATCTTTAATCTTATCCACCCACATTTACATCTAACTAAAGTTGACCACAACAGGCTCTTGTCACGCATGAACTGAAATGATTTAAACAAAGACTGAATTCAATGGGTGCTGTGTTAACTTTCAAACCCTTCTGGTGTGTACCAAAATCAGTCAAGCAAAACACTTCAAACAACCTTTAATCTGGAAAACATAGTAACAAAAAACATCATCAGAAGATTCTGCCTGATGAATCTAAAGAAGCTCTTTGAAGAATATACCTCATACTGAAATAAGTAAAAATTCAGGCTCTCATAGGGGGCCCAAATAAGGCTCCGGAGACATCATTTGAACAAACTTAAATGTTGTACTCCAAATTTCAGAGTTTCTAACTGATAAATTTGAAGAAGATTTTTAAATAATATTTTTCATACTGTATTTCTCATACTGCACCAAGTTAAATTTGGCTCCGAGAGTGATCACAAATAAGAACTCAGGGACTTGATTTGAACAAACTTGAATGTGAGCCCATTAAGGATGCTACATACAAAATATAAAGAGATGCTGACTGGTAGACCTTAAGAAGATTTTAAAAGACTACTTCCACAGGGAGCCTAAATCGGGTGCCAGAGAGACTTGATTTGAAGAAACTTGAATCCCCCCCCCCCCCCCCACCCCCCACCCCCCCCTGGATGCTGTATACGAAGTATCAAGAGATTCTGACTGGGTGATCTAAACAAAATTATTTTTAAAGAATTTTTCTCATATTGCAAGTTAACATTCAACAACCCATAGGAAACCCAAACATGAACCTAGGGACTTTATTCAAAATGTTCTATACCTAGTATTAAAAGATTCTGATTGGTAGTTCTGGAGTAAAAGATTTCTTTGTTTAAAAAACATTTTTGTGGATGCTACCAGTTATGCTAACACTGGACAATGGATGGACAGATGGAGGGTGACAGAAATTGATCATTAAAGCTCCTGTTGAGCTTCGTCCAGATGAACATAAAAAAAATAAACTGAAAGTCTGAGTCAGAATATATGTATGATGCAAATATTCTTGTGATAATGGTCATTCTGTGCCACTGATCAAACGATGTTGCAGTATGGTCTGCACTTCATCAGTTTTTACTCAACAAAAGTTGCTAAATGGGTTTCTTGATGGATCATCCTTGTTATCTCAGCAGGCAAGAAGGTAGGAACATGGTTGTGAAAACAAAAGTCTTACAATTTGGAAAGTTGTATATTTTGTAAAACATTATATAAAAAATTCAAGCAACTAATGAACAAATTCAAACAAATATAACAACTGCTTAATACTTTGTGAATAGCAGAAGATAATTTTGAGCATAAACACATTAAATTTAAAAATTTATCAACAAAAATTCTCTATCTAATATTAATAATGATAATTTTCCCGTAAAAGCAGAAGACGACACTTGCAAAAAAATTTCTTAACTAAAATTGGCCATTTTTACCTGAAAAACTTGGCTTTTGACCCGACATTGGAATGAGCTCGAATGAGCTCATTCCAATATTGAATCGAAGCTATCTTTTTAGACAAAAAAAAAAAAAAAGTTTCATGCGATTTTTATGAATAGCACTGGCCATTTTTTAACATGACGCTGGCTAATGAGTTAACATTATAGCCTGGACAGGTTTCCAGAATTTCCTTTATACCACAGCATACAAGTCAAGTAACTTGGCAGTGATTTGTAGCCAAAACTTTTCCAGAAACCCCCTGCCAGGAGAATTTGATAATTCTCTTGAAGACTTACTTATGACTGCACAGTGAATAAGATGTCCTGAGGCAAAATAACATCAGAAATGGCAACAGGCATAGTGGCATACACCTGGGAGGGGTGTTGGGTGAGGGAGGTGATCGGTAGAGGCTGCAACTACACTACTCACACTTAGAGCAAAATAACTCTGGAAAAGTTCTAAAACTGCACAGCCCAAAATATTCAAATTTCAATTGACCCTGCACCTACCATATAGTTATTTTTTTTTTTTCAAGTGCTATCGCAAAAACTGTAATTTAAAAAAAAAAACTTTCTTTAAAAACCGAACTTATGATCCTCACTGAAAGCAGCTCATTGTGCTTGTTACTAATATGTATTCAAAAGTAAAAAAGTTTTAGTTATTCAGGAAACAGATATTGTGTCATCTTTGCATCATGATAGATGAAAGATTAATACCAGCCAAAATGAATATTCCGTTTAAAATAACTCATAAGAGTCCCAATATGTTACAAGTGCTAAAAATAAAAAAATTTATTAGCTCATCAGTTTGGTAAATAGGAAATTTCAGGAAGGGCCCAAAATGGGATACTCCCATGGGGAGCCCAAATATTGAGCTAAAACTTTGTTTGAACAAACATGAACTTCATCACCAAAGGAAGTTTCATGGCAAATATCAAAGCATTCACATTGATGGTTTATGAGCAGAGAATTTTTAAAGAACTTTAGGCTTTTGTTGCATTACACCAACCCCATGAAATCAGCAACTTTTTAAAAACTAGAGTAAGGCCAAGGGTGGCTATGCCCCCATGCCCGATTGTTATAGATGCACATACCCCAATTCAATCTCTCAAACTGAGCAGCCCACCATTTGTTTTAGGACACCAATCACCCTGCTCATCTGAAAACATTATGGCCAAATGCAAACAGATCCTGTGTTTTGTTATTCTATACAACATATGAAAGTTTAAAAAACATGTCTAAATGCATACTCAGGTTGTCATCTGGAAACCATAAAATGTAGAAATTCTCACTAAGTCAAGGGGAACAACTCTAGAACAGAGAATGCATTAGGGCCAAATGCAAACTTGGCATGCATTTTGCCATTCTAGATATCATGACTTTCATGAGAAAGTTTTAAAAACAAGAGGCCTCAAAGAGCTTTAATGACAAAGTGGTTCAAAGAAGTATTTTGGATCCATCAACACTACAGAGGAATGAAGTCCTGAAATTATTCATAACTCTTAGTGTCCTTGTCAGATGATTATTGCCATAGGTCGGTCGTCCTGACTGCTTCCAATTCTATCAGCTGTAGACAAGCACTGTCAAACTTCCAAGGGTTGTTATGTCACTGTAGTTTGAAAGTAAGATTTTATGGAAACTAACACTAAGGAATGGATTTGAACAACCTTGAACCTAATCTGCCCCTCCCCCCATAGAGAGCCCAAATATTAAGCCAGGGACTCGAATTGAACAAACTTGAATCTGACCCCCCCTAGAGATGTTATATACCACAGATGAAAGGATTCTGATTGGTGGATCTGAAGAAGAAGATTTTTAAAGAAATCTCCTCATATTGCACTAAGTTAAACTTCAGGCTCCAATAGAGAGCCCAAATACAAACCCAGTGACCCAATTTCAACAAACTTCAATCTGACACCTTAAAGATGTTGTATACCAAATATGAAAGCAATCTGATTGGTGGATCTGAAGAAGAGTTATTAATGAAATTTCATCATATTGCACAGTTAAAATTCTGGCTCCCATAGGGAACCCAAATATTAACCCAGGGCCTTGATTTGAACAAACTTGAAGCTGATCCCCTAGAGATGTTCTACACCAAATATTGAAAGATTCTAATTGATGGTTCTGGAGAAAAAGATTTTTAAAGAAATTCCCTCATGTTGCACTAAGTTAAAACTCAGGCTCCCACAGGGAGCCCAAATATTAACCCCGGGACTCGATTTGAGCAAACTTTAATCTGACGTCCCCAGAGATGTGGTATACCAAATATGAAAGCATTCTGACTGGTGGATCTGAAGAAGAAGATTTTTAAAGAATTTTCCTCATATTGCACAAAGTTAAACTTCAGGCTCCCATACAGAGCCCCAAAATTAACACATGGGGAGACCAAATATTAACTCCGGGACTTGAATTGAAAAAACATGAATCTGCCCCCATCCAGCAACCTCCACCCCCCCCCCCCCCCCCCCCCCCCCCATATATCAAAAGATTTTATCGATGGTTCTGGAGAAGAAGATTTTTAAAAAAATGTTTTTAAATATATGGGTACTCTCAAGAGTTATGCCCCTTTTGGTGTCCTTGGTGGGCATGGCACCTTAATTTCAACTAACTTGAATTGGCATATGATAAGGAACATGCACATAAAAGTTGGTTCAATTCAACCCAGTGGTTTATGAGAAGAAGTCAATAATAATGTAAAGTTAACGCAAGACGATGGATGGACGGACAATGGCCGGAAACTGATTAAAGCTCCCCCTGAGCTTTTCTCAGGTGAGCTAAAAATATCTAAATGCATACTCAAGTTATCATCCGGAAACTATAAAATGTATAACTTTTCACTAAGTAATGGGGAACAATTCTCAAACAGAGAATGCAAATATGGCCAAATGCTAACTTGACCTGTATTTTGTCATGAATTGAACAAACTTGAATCTGATGCACCTATAGATGTTATATACCAAATATGAAAGGATTCTGATTGGTGAATCTGAAGAAGATTTTTAAAGAAATCTTCTGATATTGCTCTAATTCAAACTCTGGGCTCCAATAGAGGGCCCAAATATTAACTCAAGGACCCGATTTGAACAAACTTCAATCTAACCCCTAGAGATGTTGTATACCAAATATCAAAAGATTCTAATTGATGGTTCTGGAGAAGAAGATTTTAAGGAAATTTCCTCATATTGCACCAAGTTAAAATTTAGGGCTCCCACACAGAGCCCAAATATTAACACCTGGACTTGATTTGAACAAACTTGAATCTGATTCCCCTAGATATGTTGAATACAAAATATCAAAATAATTGAACAAAGTTCAATCTGAACACCCCCACCCCCCTCCCCCTCCCAGAGATGGTGTTTGAAAGGAATCTGACTGGTGGATCTGAAGAAGAAGATTTTTAAAGAAATTTCCCCAAATTGCACTAAGTTAAAATTTGGGCTCCAACAGAGAGCCCAAATATTGAGCTAGGGATACGATTTGAACAAACTTGAATCTGACCCCCTAGAGATGTTGTATACCATATATGAAAGCATTCTGTCTGGTGGATCTGAAGAAGATGTTTTAAAGGAATTTTCTCATATTGCTCGAAGTTAAAATTTAGGCTCCAATAGGGAGCCCAAATATTAACCATGGACTTGATTTGAACAAACTTGAATCTGACTCCTCTAAAGATGTTGTATACCAAATACGAAACCATTTTGACTAATTGATGGTTCTGGAGAAGATTTTTAAAGAAATTCCCTCATATTGCACAAAGTTAAAATTTGGGCTCTCATAAGGAGCCCAAATATTAACCCGCAGACTAAATTTTAACCAACGTGAATCTGACCCCACTAGAGATGTGGTATACCAAATACGAAACCATTTTGACTGGTGGATCTGAAGAAGAAGATTTTTAAACAAATTTCCTCATATTGCACTATGGTAAAATTTGGGCTCCAATAGAGAGTCCAAATATTAACTCATGGACACGATTTGAACACACTTGAATTTGACCCCCCTAGAAATGTTGTGTACCAAATATGAAAGCATTCTGACTGGAGGATAAGAAGAAGAAGACTTTTTTAAGAAATTCCTCATATTGCACAAAGTTAAAATTTGGTCTCCCATAGGGATTACCTCAGGGACTCGATTTGAACAAACTTGAACCTGCCCACCCCCCCCCCCCCCCCCTAGAGATGTTGTATATTAAGTATGAAAGGATTCTGACTGGTGGATCTGAAGAAGATTTTTTGATTTGAACAAACTTGAATTTGACTCCCCTAGAGATGTTGTGTACCAAATATGAAAGCATTCTGACTGGTGGATCTGAAGAAGAAGACTTTTAGAGAAATTCCTCATATTACACAAAGTTAAAATTTGGTCTACCATGGGGATTACCTCAGGGACTCGATTTTAATAAACTTAAATCTGCCCCCCCCCCCCCCCCCCCCCCACCCACCCACCCCAGAGATGTTGTATATTAAATATGAAAGGATTCTGACGGTGGTTCTGAAAAAGATTTTTAAAGAAATCTCCTCATACTGCACTAAGTCAAACTTCAGGCTCCAATAGAGAGCCCAAATACAAACCCAGTGACCCAATTTGAACAAACTTCAATCTCATCTTGCACCAAGTTAAAATTCAGACTCCCATAGGAAATCAGAGACTTGATTTGAACAAACTTGAATCTGACCCCCCTCCCCCAATAGAGAGCCCAAATAATAACTCAGGGATTCGATTTGAACAAACTTGGCTCCACTAGAGATGTTGTATACCAAATATCAAGAGATTCTGGAGAAGAGGATTTTTGTTTTTTTTTTAATTTTCAAATATATGGGTAGTATTATGGGTACTATCAGAGTTATGCCCCTTGTGGTGCCCCGTTTATTTGAACAAACTTGAATTGGCATATGATAAAGAAGATGCACATCAGATTTGGTTCAATTTGGTCCAGTAGTTTCTAAGGAGAAGTCAATAATGTAAAGTTAATGCTAGACGATGGATGGACGGATGGACTGACGATGGACAAAGAGTGATCAGTAAAGCTCTGGAAGAACTGTGCTCAGGTGAGCTAAAAACTCAGATAGGCAGATGTATGGACAAGTGTAACACACAATGCCCTTTGCATTTCATATGGGGGCCTAAAAATAGAAAAGAATATACTCCCCCAAGATGATAAGAAAATTTTTAGATTCGGAAGGTCTGAAACCAAAAACTCGGCTAGACTGATTTATGGACTAGTGTAACACTCAATGCCCTTTGCATTTCATATGAGGGCATACAAAAACTGGAAATAGTGCACTCCCCTAAGATGATATGCAAATTTTGTTTTGATTCAGCGGGTGTGATGGGGAAGACTGAAGTCAGGTTTCACAAGAAAAAAGAGTTCCAATGAGGGGTCATAAGCAAGATTTTTTAGAAATAATAAAATCTGAATGATTGGTGTGAATGGTACTGGTTGTTTATGACCATTACATCGATAAATGATTAAAAATATGCAAAAAATCAAATAATCATTTGCTTCTAAATTGTTTGAACACAGGATGATAAACTGTGAATTCCTTTTAATTCAAAGGGCTAACAAGAGGCCCTAAGGGGTCTGAAGTGCTCACCTGACAAAGGTCCATTGATTCATTAAAAAGACATTCAAGAACTTAAAAACAAAGAATTTGTCACTTATTTACTTTTCTTTTTTTCCATGGACTGGCAGTGCTCATTCTCTAACCACTGCCCCAAAGATCTCACGAGTTCTCATAAGAAAATTCCATTATTACAATTAACTCACAATTAAAACAGAAAATTACCAATGACCACAGAATACAGAGTAATAAAGTTGAAAGGGTTAAAAATGACTGGGGGCCTGATTGAATCTCACCCTCATGAGGATGCCAAATACTAAATATCAAAAGATTTTCATCTGTGGGCAAAAGATTTTCAAAGAGCTCATATTGCACCAAGTTAAATTTCTGACCTGGGGACTTGATTTGAACAAATTTGAATCTGACCACCTGGACCCACTCCACCCAAACATATGGTGGATCTGAAGAAGATATTCAAACAATATTCCTCAAACTGCAGTAAGTTAAAATTCCCACAGGGAGCCGAAATATGAATAAATTTGAATCTGCACCCCCCCCCCCCCCTCCGATTAAGGGTGGTGAATACGAAATATCTAAAGATTCTCACTGGTGGATCAGCAGAAGATGATGTTCAGAGAATTTCCCCTCATATTACACTAAGTTCAAAGTTGGCTAGGATAAGGAGCCCAAAGTGTACCCAGGGACACGATTTGAACAAACTTGAATCTTACCCCTTAGTTACTTAGATGCTGTATACCAAATAATAAAAGATTCTAATGGGTGGATCAGAAGAAGATTATCAAACAATATTCCTCGTATTGCACTTTGTTAAAATTAAGGCAAACTTGAATCTGATCCTCCTGAGTATGTTGTATTTCAAATATCAAAAGATTCTGACAAGTGCTTCTAGAGAAGAATTTTTTTTTTACTTTTTGAAAATATGCTTAGCATTTTTTTTTCCGATTCCCCATAGGATACATGACACAACCAATTGAAATTTTTTTTGGCCCATTCGATTCTACTGGTCTTTAGTATGCTTCAAACAAAATGTTCTCTCTTCCATGTAGTTTTGGAAAATGTTTTCTATTTTTAGCTTCTGAGGTTCCCACAGGGATGTGGGGCCAAAAATCTCGCTTCTGACAGAACAGCTGAAACTTTTGCCCCTCATACTTCTCTTGAACAAATTTTAGTGTATACCTCAAAAGTAAGCCGAATAACACATACTGAGTTATTCCATCCATCAGATTATGAGAAAATTTTAAGACAATTTGGGGCAATATTCTCCACTTCTTTCTTGGGGAGGGGGGGGGGGGGCAGCACATCAATTTTAACAAACTGAAAATCCCCTCCCAAAACATTATTTACATGAAATTGTATTGGAATCGGTCAGCAGTTTGAGAGAGGGCTCAAGCATCAAACGATGATGGATGATCAGTCAGATGAGCAAAAAAAAAAAAGAACACAAATACATTGTACATACAGTTCTTGCAAGTATTGTCAAAAGTTGACGAAAAAATATTTTCCAAAAGTTCCTGACATTATTTTTCCCTAAATCAAACGTATCAGCAATCTATATACGTCATGAATAGAAGACCTTACTACACTGATGGTGGAGTCCTTTCTGCTCAAAGACTTATTTATAGTGACTTGGAAAAAGCACCAGCAAAGGTTTTACTCATGGACTACTGGGTGCAAACCAGTGGAACACACGCAAAAAAGGTCCCTTGTACAGATATTGCTGGAGTATTTTCTCAGAAATTGCAGGCCAGTAAAAATTTGAAATCAAGGTGACGTAAAAAAGGTAATGTGAACTTTTTCTAAGGCAACTCTTGTTCACAAGTAACCATTTTCATAATTTGAAGTGAGAGAAAGACAATTAGAAGTGACCTAGAAAACAGCACTTTCATTTGCTAAGCCATCGTGCTGAAACAGTTTATCCATTTTTTTAACTTACTGGTCATGAGGTGCACATAACCGGATAATATCCTGTCATCCATGATCATTTCTATGAGTAGCAATACTCACTGACACTGCATCGGACGCCCAAAAAAATAATGAAATTTATTTGAAATTTATTTATTTATTGGTGTTTAATGTCGCATATTTCTGCACAACGGCTAATCATTCCTAAGGCTGGAGGAAGCCGGAGTACCCAGAGAGAACCACCAAACAACAGCAAGCAACTGTCAGCTCGCCAACATACTAACTCCATACAAGCAGGTTAGCACTGGTTGAAGACAAATGCACCATCGACGTGCAGTATGCCTTAGTACACAACGCCACCATGCCCCCACATGGGTAATGGGGGAAAAGTGTCTTGCCCAAGGACATAATGCGGTTGCCACAGGTGGGATTAGAACCGTGGACCTCTCGGCTTGCAGCCTGCATCTCTACCTACTGAGCCACTGTGCCCTTCATTTTATTTGAAATGAAGCTGCCGAAGGAACCATATAGCAAAACGACTCTAAAGTCAAGACTGTCATTGCACTCATACAAAATGAATTGGAATCTTTGCATGTAGAGAAAGGTTTCAAATTCAAGCTTTTTACCCATATATAACTAGCATCCTACAGAAATATTGATTTTGGTGGTATTTTAGTTTTATATACTTACATGAAAATGGTCTGTAAGACCATTTTCATGTAAATTTAAAGAAATTAACAAAAATTTAGTTGATGAGAAAAACAAGAGGCCTCATGGAGTCTGAGGTGCTCACCTGATAAAGTTGTTTAACTCCTTGCATGCTGGTGGCAGATATTCCTGCCAAGGACAGGATTTCTCTTTCCACTGTAATAAGTATAACATGGGCACTTGTGGTCCAATTTTCTCCCTGTAAATTGAATGCATTTTTTCCTCAATAACTTCTTGGGTTAAATTTAAGGGGAATTTTTCACCAAATCTAGTCATGGCTGCTTCAGAGCAGCCATGACTAGATTTGATAAAAAATATCTTGAAAATATTTAGTGGGTTAAGAGTTAAAGAAGGATTTAATTAGCATCTATGACTAGTTAACACTATAGAGGAATGAAGTCATGTAGCCCAAATATTAACCCAGGGACTTTATTTGAACAAATTTGAATCTGACTCCAACTTGGATATTTTATAACAAAATATCATAGGATTCTTATTGGGAGATCTGAAAATGATTTTTATTGGCGGTTCTGGAGAAAAAAGATTCTTTAACCCATGGACTTGATTTAAACAAACTTCCATCTGACACCTCTGTGGATGCTGAATAAAAAAAATATCTGAAGATTCTGATGGGTGGTTCTGAAGATTTTTTTAATTTTTGCAAATATGCTGATCCAGAATTTTTTTGATTTCTTCCTACAGTCTAGTATGACACAACCGATGGCAATTTGTTTTCATCATTCAATTCTGCTGAGCTAAGGATGCATCATACCAAAATAATAGTGTCTCTGTGTTTTGGCAAATACGGTCATCCCCACGGGGATGTGGGAGTTTTTGTTGGCATGAAACAGGTACTTATGACTCAATAATACCACATACCAATTTTGGTTCAAATGGGCTTAACAGTTCAGAAAGTAGAAATTTGGGATGGGGACAAAAATCCTGCCTCTCCCATTACAAAAGCAAATATTGCTCTTTGAACATTGAACAGATTTCATGCTGCACCTCAAAAAGTAGCTCAGTGCCAAATATCAAGTCATCGTACCCATCAGTTCATGAGATTTTAAAAAAAATTGGGGAGCATTTTCCTCCCAGGCCTTTAAATTAATTTATTTTGGGCACACCATTTGCCATAATTTGAGCGCATTAAAACCAGAAATAATAGCCTTATCCTGTTGTTTTATTGCCTTGCCTTTCTTTGTGTTTCAGCTTTCTATGATCATATAATAATGGAAGTTATTATCAAATGTAGAAGAGGCACAGAGAAATTATTTATTTTTCTGGGTGTCTTCTCACCTCCTCTAATTTGGGCATACCTGAAAACGGTGTAAAATTGGGGTAATCTAAAGGCCTGTCCTCTACCCACTCCTTATGGGACTGGGCAAATTAATTTGAACAAAATCCAAATGAGATGTCCGAACAAACAATCACCTCAAAATTGTGACCACCATGTTCATGGATTAAACTCAACATTTGATGGACAGATTGCGGAGGGTAAGTGATCACAATAACTCACCCTGACTTTCAGTCTGGGAGCTAAATATGACCCCTGTGTAACCACTGTGACCTGGACCCATATTTTTAACCAAGAGCGCATTTTGACTCATTTGGTGTTGTTTCCAAGTCTACAGGACATACATTGCTCACATTCAAATTGTTTGGTCCCCACCCACTTTTTTTAGTGTAAAAATACATGTATGAACTTTGGAAATACTTGAAATGCGATTTCCAGCAATTCTGAAAAATGCACTCAATGACCCCAGGGTTAGCTCAGTGACCTTGACCCATATTTTGAACCTCCACTCAGTTTTGACTCAACTGATGTTGGTTTCAGGTCCATAGGTCTTACCATGCTTGAAATATGCGTGTAACTCACTTTCAAAACACCACTAGGGAAATACCCAATGCCCCAAGAAGTTGAATGAAAGTGTCAATGACGGTGTAGCTTAACTTGTCTGTGTGTTGTGTTTGATAAAAAGGATAATGTTCAATGTTTATAAAAGGATTATGAAATAAGACAAGAATTGTGATAATTGGGAATATGTTAATTTCTGTTCCCTGTATGCTGTTTTTAATAAAAATAATATGAGGTGTAGAACTTAGGGGTGGGTTAATGTGGCCCTCACAGTTAATGTATGTGGCCCTCACCATTAACGTATGTTAACGAAAGTTATCAAGTTACAGTGAAATTATTCCAAAACGAGTCATCCTATCAAGTTACATTGAAATCCCTTCATAAATATGGCCTGTATACAATGAAATCCCTTCACAAATATGACCTGTAGTCTGTACTAATGTTTTTCGGGTTTTGGGCTTGGGGAGCCATCATGGTTGAATGATAACGACCAAAAGGGGATGCTCTCATCTGGAGTGATCCTACGAAGTTACAATGAAATCCCTTCATAAATATGACCAGTAGACTGTTCTCAAGGTTTTCGGGCTTCGGTCCCCTGTAGCTGTCACAGTTGACGAATCAGGACCAAAAGGAGATGTCATCATCTAGGCATTATATGGAGTCAACCTAACAAGTTACAATGAAATCCTTCCATAAATACGACCTATAGACTATGCTAAAGGTTTTGGGCTCGGGCAGCCATCACGGCTGAATGATCGCGGCCAAAAGGGGACGTTCTCATCTACACATTATTTGGAGTCATCCTTCCAAGTTACAATGAGATCTCTTCATAAATATGACCTGTAGACTGTGCTAAAGGTTTTCGGGCTTCAGGCCCCTGTAGCCGTCACAGTTGCCCAATCGCGTCCAAAAGGGGACGTTCTCATCAAGACATTATATGAAGTCAACCTACCAAGTTACAATGAAATCCCTCCATAAATATGACCTGTAGACTGTGCTAAAGGTTTTCGGGTTTTGGGTTCGGGCAGTCGTCACGGTTGACAGATCGCGACCAAATGGGGAAGTTCTCATCTAGACATAAGGGGACATCCTACCAAGTTACAATGAAATCCCTCCACATTAAATATGACCTGCAGACTGTGCTAAAAGTTTTTGGGTTTCAGGCCTGGGTAGCCATCATGGTTGACAGATCATGACCAAAAGGGGACATTCTCATCTAGACATTACACAGAGGCATCCTACCAAGTTACAATGAAATCCCTTCATAAATTCGACCTGTAGACTGTGCTAATGGTTTTCAGGTTTTGGGCTCGGGCAGCCATCACGGTTGGCCGATCGCGACCAAAAGGGGACGTTCTCATCTAGACATGACCCCAAACCTGCATATGAAATTTTGTGATGATCAGACAAGAACTATGGGGTGTAGTCTGTGCTAAAGGAAAATTTGAACAGACTCACAGACTAACAGGCTTCTGCACGTGTGATGGCTATAGCAATAAGATTCTAATTGGTGGTTCTGGAGAAGATTTTTTCCAACAGAGAGCCCAAATATTAACCCAGGGACCCAATTTGAACAAACTTGAATATGACCATCCTAGAGATGTGGTATACCAAATATGAAAGCATTTTGTCTGGTGGTTCTCAAGAAGTTTTTTACAGAAATTTCCCCATATTGCACTAAGGTAAAATTTGGGATCCCGTAGTGAGCCCAAATATGAACCCAGGAACTAGATTTGAACAAACTTGAATCTGACCCCACTGGAGAAGAAGATTTTTAAAGAAATTCCCTCATATTGCACAAAGTTAAACTTTGGGCTCCAATAGTGAGCCCAAATATAAACCCAGGGACTTGATTTGAGCAAATTTGAATCTGACCCTCCTAGAGAAGTGGTATACCAAATATGAAAGCAATCTGACTGGTGGATCTGAAGCTGAAGATTTTTAAAGAAATTTCCCCATATTGCACTAAGGTAAAATTCAGGCTCCCATAGGGAGCCCAAATATTAACCCAGGGACTCGATTTGATCAAATTTGAATCTGACCCCCCCCTAGTGATGTTGTACCCAAGTATCGAAAGTTTCTGACTGGTGGAACTGAAGAAGATTTTTAAAGATTGTTCCCGATATTGCAGTAAGTTAAAATTCGACCCCCCATAGAAAGCCCAAATATTAACCGAGGGATTTGATTCAAACAAACTTGAATCTGACCCTGGTAACAATGATGTATATCAAATATTAAAAGATTCTGACAAAGATTTTTTAAGCTTATTCCTCATATTGCCGCAAGTTAAGATTCAGGCTCCAGTACTGAGCCCAAATATGAATTGAGGGGCTTAATTTGAACACACTTGTATCTGACCCCCCTATGGATGTTGTATACCAAATATCAAAAGATTCTGATCAGTGGTTCTGTAGGAAAAAATGTTTTTTAATATTTGCAAATATTCTAACCCAGCATTTTTTTTATGCCTCACCCCCTACAAAAACACCCGGACACAACCAATGGCATTTTTTTTTACCATTCCATTCTACTGGTCCCGAGGATGCTTCATACCAAATAGCAGTTCTCTGTTCCGTGTGGTTTGGGAAATAAGGGCATTTGAAAATATTTCTATTTTTAGCTCCTGGGGTTCCCACGGGGAAGATGGGAATTTATTTATTTTTGCATGGATCAAGTACTTATGACCCATTAATGCTGCATATCAAATTTCGGTCAAATTTGACCATCGGTTCAAAAAACTTAAATTTTGGGTGGGGCCAAAAATCTTGCCCCTCCCATTTTGAAGGCAAATATTGCTCCACGAACTTCGTTTGAACATTCTTGATTCTACACCTTAAAAGGAAGCTCCATACCAAATATCAAGCCATTGTACCCACTGGTTCATGAGAAGAAGATTTCTTTAGAATTTTGGAGCATTTTCCTCCACCCCCTCCCTATGGAGCATGGCAACTTTATTTGAACAATCTTGAATTGACATATGACAAGGACCGTGATTATCAAATTTGGTTCAATTCGGTCTAGGGGTTTAGGAGGAGAAGTCGATAATGTAAAGTTCATGTTGGAGGGTCGACGGTGGTTGAGGTAGACATTCTTCCCAAAGAGATGTATACCAAAAAAAATTGATATTTGGTAACTAATCTTTAATTTATTCCATAAACAAGCATTACACGATATTTATTAATAAACTAGATATCACGGAGATGGAATCCATCTCTGCGGGCCCCGCAGCAACTAACCGATGTTAGGTATAAACTGATGTGAACCGTAATACTAAAATATTTCAAGCAATAGGTAAAATCGGATTAAAATCCCTTCCCCGACACGAACTTGTCATAAAAAAAAAACAAATTCGGAATAATTTGACCTTGAGGTCAAACTTCAAGGTCAAAGCATGGCAACCTTGGTACGCGACACGTCATCTTGAGATAATCTACCCACATACCAAATATCAAAACCCTATCTATTAAGGGAAAAAAGTTATAGCCCGGACACGAACTTGTCAGAAAAAAAAAAAAATCTGAATAATTTCACCTTGAGGTCAAAGTTCAAGGTCAAAGCATGGCAACCTTGGTACGCGACACATCGTCTTGAGATAATCTATCCACATACCAAATATCAAAACCCTATCTATTAAGAGAAAAAAGTTACAGCCCGAACATGAACTTGTTAGAAAAGAACCCCGAATTCGGAATAATTTGACCTTGAGGTCAAAGTTCAAGGTCAAAGCATGGCAACCGTGGTACGCGACACATCGTCTTGAGATAATCTACCCACATACCAAATATCAAAACCCTATCTACTAAGGGAAAAAAGTTACAGCCCGGACACGAACTTGTCAGAAAAGAACCCCAAATTCGGAATAATTTGACCTTGAGGTCAAAGTTGAAGGTCAAAGCATGGCAACCGTGGTACGCGACACATCGTCTGGAGATAATCTATCTACATACCAAATATCAAAACCCTATCTATTAAGGGAAAAAAGTTACAGCCCGGACACGAACTTGTCAGAAAAGAACCCTGAATTCGGAATAATTTGACCTTGAGGTCAAAGTTCAAGGCCAAAGCATGGCAACCGTGGTACACGACACATCGTTTTGAGATAATATACCCACATGTCAAATATCAAAACCTTATCTATTGAGAGAAAGATTACGGACGGACGCGCGGACAGAGCAATCACTATAGGGCGTCCGCCTCGCGGCGGGGCCCTAATAACTCCCATAATTTTCATCGGCTATGGTTGGTCACCGAACTTGATGTAGACATTGTTGCTATAGAGACACACACCCAAAAGAACTGAAAAGCATTAACTATATTTCAAGTTATGCCATAAACAAAGTTCTGAAAAATTGTTGATTGAAATAGGCAAATTTCCAAGTTGAAAAGATCCATAACTATTGTAATAAAAGTGTCAATGACACTGTAGCTCAACTGGACAAACTTGAACTTGGTAAGTTAAAAATGAAACGGCAAAATTGAAGATCATTGGTACCAATGTTATTTGATGAAACATAACATAACAGCATTGTGTGTGCACAATGTCAGAGTAATCCATGCAATTTTTAAATGTAAACAGTAAGACTGGCTAAAGGAAGAATGTTGATACACAAATGCAGTATGTTCAGAGGTTATTGTAAATGGCAACTTTTTTCACCGAAATGAATGCTAATCAATAGCTCTTATCTAAAGATCTTGCCAAATGAGCACACCAAGTTCAAAAACAATCCTATGATAAATGTGGCCTGTAGGCCATGTCAAAGAATGTTGATGCAGACGCACAAACGCAATAAATTCAAAGATTGTTGCTAACAGCAACAGTTTTTGATGGAAATGAAAAGAAAATCAATAGCTCCTATCTTTGTCACCCTGCATAAGCATACACAGTTTCAAAACAACCTGATAATGAATGTGCCCTCTGAGGCATGACAAAGGAAGATGTTAATGCACTATGTAGGAGGTCATTGCTTGTGGCAATGGTTTTTTTGTTTTATTTTTTTTTTTTTTTTTGGGGGGGGGGGGTATGGAAATTCATAAATATACCCTGCTGATAGTTCATCTAGAGGAAACCTCAAACAAGCATACAAAGTTTAAAATCGATCCGATCATAAATGTGCCCTGTAAGGCATGCCAAAGGAATATATTGATACCTGACTAAACTAAGTTCAAAGATCGTTGCCAGCGGCAACATTTTTTGACGGACGGAAATGGAAGAAAATCGATAGCTCTCACCTAGGGGTCACCCCAAATAAGCATGCCAGGTTTCAAAGCAATCCGATCATAAATGTGCCCGGTTTCACCGTTCATAAATGTGCCCTGTAGGGTGTGCCAAAGGGAAATATTGAGGTCTGACTAAACTAAGTTCTAAGAACGTTGGCCACAGCAACATGTTTTGACGGAAATGGAAGAAAATCGATAGCTCCCAACTAGAGGTCACCCCAAACAAGCATACAAAGTTTCAAAGCGATCTGATCATAAATGCGACCTGTGAGGCATGCCAAAGGAAATTGTGGACGTACATACTAACTAACGTACGTTCGTACGCCGACGGAGGAGAACTGATGGCAATAGCTCAACTTGACTTTGTCAAGTTGAGCTAAAAATCATTGGACCATGCCCCAATTCAAACTTAACCTTTCCTTTCAAAGCAATCCAATCATAAATGTGCCCTGTAGGATGTGCCAAAGGGAAATATTGAGGTTTGACTAAACTAAGTTCTAAGAACGTTGGCCGCAACAACATTTTTTTACGGAAATTGAAGAAAATCGACAGCTCCTATCTAGAGGTCACCTCAAACAAGCATACCGGGTTTCAAAGCGATCCAATCATAAATGTGCCCTGTAGGGTGTGCCAAAGGGAAATACTGAGGTTTGACTAAACTAAGTTCTAAGAACGTTGGCCACGGCAACATTTTTTGACGGAAATTGAAGAAAATTGATAGCTCCCATCTAGAGGTCACCCCAAACAAGCATACAAAGTTTCAAAGCGATCTGATCATAAATGCGACCTGTGAGGCATGCCAAAGGAGGAGAACTGATGGCAATAGCTCAACTTGACTTTGTCAAGTTGAGCTAAAAATCATTGGACCATGCCCCAATTCAAACTTAACCTTCATTTTATATAACTGAGGCAGAAAGCAAGTTTTGTCCTGATCTATGAATTGAATCCAAACTAAAGTTTTCATCGGAAACCAAAATATTAATGGTAAAGAGAAATTTCTAAGTCGAAAAGGCCCATAACTCAGGTATAAATAATTGGTTGGAAACCATTATCAAACCTGTCCTGTATTACTATCTGGGTAATACACGTACCAACTTAGGCTGAGATCAAATAATCCAAACTGGAGTTATCGGTCGGAAACCAAAAATCTTAATAGAAGGTCAAATTCTAAGTAAAAAAAACGGAGGAATAAATCATGTAAAAATAATTGGACTGAACCCATATTCGAACTTGGCCTGTATTACTAGCTGAAGAACAGAGGCGGTGGAAACAGGGAGCACAGGGGACACGTGGCCCTCCACTTTTTTCCCCCAGACATGTTGCATGGTAACACAATAATTTAAAATGGGTGCATGCAAACATGTCAATCAATCTACAGGCATTCCTGTAATATAATATCCGCAAATCCAAGCAACATTTGGCAAAACAATCCTACCATCGGTTGCTTCGGTCTATTTCTTCTACTTCAGCCATCTTCCAACCCGAAGGTTAGCCTTCGGGTTGGAAGATGATTAAAGTAGAAGAAATGGACAGGACAGTGACCACACCGCATGTATCTACTGAACGAGAGACTCTAGTATGTCACTTTACATTTACTGATATACGATTGTAACTTTTCTCCCACTGGACCTAAACTATGGTAGCCTTCAAAAGTTGTGCCCCTCCACTTTTCTCGAGGTTCCACTGCCTCTGCCGAAGAATACACACATACCAACTTTGGCTGACATCAAATAATCCAAACTGGAGTTATCGGTCGGAAACCAATTGTTTACGTACAGACTGATGGACAGACAGGCAGACCATTTACATAATACATTTTACAAACAGGCGTATAAAAATCATCATCAGCAAAATTTTAATTATTGAAGCACTGGGTTATACCCGGTGCTTCAATTATTAAATTTTGGATGAGTATTTCTGTAATTAGTGTTTGCAATCTAATAATATTGCGTCCACTAGTGCTGAGAAAGGGGGCGGGATAAGGGGGGGGGGGGGCAATTACCCCGGGATTTGGGGTGTTTTAAAAAAGTGTAGGTCTTATCGATACGTCTAAGCTGAAAGTCGTGGGAAGGCTTTTGGTAAAGGCCCCTGATGCTGGTGGAGGTGGCAAGAGTATGTAGTTGCATTACTGACCAGGTTCCCTTCATATATAAAAAAACAAACATGTTCCAGTTTGTTGCTTTCCAAAGGTCTTTCCTGCATCGTGGTGGTCATGATTACCTTTAGAGAAAATTGATTGGAAATAATTATATTGTGTTCAAAATGTAAGAAAACAATACCATAAACCATACACAAGACCAGAAGAATGATGGTTGAATTTGTGCTGACAATTTAAATATATATACATTATTTGAAAAAAATCTAATCTGACATTAATTAAGATTAATTTGGTTAACTGTTCAAAGTTGATTTTACGATCCATGTTACTCACATTCTTGTGGCGAACATGTACGAGATGTTTTTGTAAAACATGTCACAGTGTACATGTGATTGCCTGACCAATGGCAAGTGTCAAGACTGCAACATGTCATTTTGATTGAAATGAGGTTTTGTCATTCCCAAAGTGAAGAGGTGCTTGCATGGACGGAACTCAAGAGTTTTTCAAACTATGCCTACCTCAGTCTGTGATAGTCAGTAAAATAATTTTCATATCAACATTCTAGGTTTGTTTATTAGGATTTAATGACACTTTCAATAGCCAGGGTCACATCGTGTCGGATAGTTTGACGGGTGGAGGAACAGGAGTACCTGGGGAGAACCATTAAGCAGAGACAAGTAACTTTCAGACTGTTCAATGTATTAACTCTTAACAAACAGTGTTAGCCGCAGTTGAAGGCAAGTGCACCATCAACATGCAGTATGCCTTAGTACACAGTGCAATCATGTCCCTACATGGACAATTAGGATTTAGTATCTTGCCCATGGACACAAAATACATGTATCTACCACTGGTCAGTTTCAAACCATGGACCTTTTAGTTTAAGTTCAATGCTCTAACCAATGACCCACAATGCACCCAGGGTTCTTGGCAGGGCTTATATTTCATCTAAATTTGGGAGAATCCATTTGGATTCTCGTGAAAATGGTTGTGAGAATCCATACTTTGACCAGGATCCCATGAGGCCACCAGTGTTGTATACTGATAACATATGTTAACCCTTTACCCAATACAGCTTTTTAATTTTTAAAACATAAACTGAATTTGATAATTCTTTAAAAAGTAAACAATATTTACCAACAAAACCTTACAAATATGGATGTCATTGGAACCGGCTCATATTTGTACAATTTTATAGACAAAGTGTCAGTATATTTCAGGTCTTGTTAGTCTTGTCTTGGTTAATTTGCTGATGGTATGTCAGGTAAAGGGTTAAATTGACTCAATTCTTTCATGTGAATCCTAGCAGAGGTGCAGTGAGAATCTACATGGATTCTCGCTGGTTTTGATGTGCAAATCTTTGCGTGATTGAATTCTTGGATTCTCGCCAAATTAAGCCTTGCTAGGAAATAAGCAAGGTTCACAGAATTCTTTTAGAAGTAAGCATTTTGATTGGATTTTTCATGCTGCCAAACTTCATGTCACCCCCTGAACACTGATATCGAAATATTAAAGTTTCAAGCTCAAATTGGAATTTAACTCATTCAGTAGAAAAGGTTAAATTCCAAGTTGCATTATGGGAAAAAAATACTGTTTCAAATTTCAATATTGGACATCAGTGTGCTCAGAAATATAATTATGTCATAATATATATCACGTAAGAAGGAAATATGTGAACTGTCTTTATACATTTCTGTATAGCATCTACACTATTTTTTTTTAAAGCATAAAATATAAAATCTCCATCACAGTCTAGTCCTTAAATACAAAAATTTATTTATTGGTGTTTAAGGTAACATATTTATGCACAATGGCTATTCATGACCACAACATGGAGATATAGTCAAGTTTAGTCAATAATTTATAAACAAGTTGCACATTTTAGAGGACTTCCACCCCAAGCATTGGTGACTGAGTCATATTTTACCAGTAAAACAGAACTTGTTTACCACAGTAAACAAGCATTGCTTCACTTCCCAGGGTTCCCATGGGGGAAATACAAAAATAAGGGATAGTATTTTGTTGTTTTTATTCCACAATTCTTATGTGTCCCCTGATTTGGGGTGATTTGTTTCTCCCATTTTAGCACAAAAATGAAAACCACACAGCTTCATTTGTGTGGTTTTTCAACTCTCAACTGGACCTCATGTACATTTAGCAGTTATGCAAATGTCGGGAAGTCTAGTAGTCTGGGTGATAAAAGTTCTTAGTAACCCTCCGTGCACATATGGACTATAATCCCCTGGAGGACAGAGAAATACTGTAATCAAGCTTCATGTATTAAATAAAAATAGAATAAGTTTTCATTTATGGAATTCACTTTTAAAAAATTTCCATAATCCAGTATTAGTATTTCCATTAGTTCCTTGAAGACTCCAAAATAACAGGTAACCAACTAACCCTGTGCATTTATTTATTTATTGGTGTTTAAGGTCACATATTTCTGCACAATGGATAATCATGACCATGACAGTTTTACGGGTGGAGGAAGCCGTAGTACCCGAAGAGAACCAACAAGCAAAGGCGAGCAACTGTCAGCTCCCCAACGTACTAACTCCACACAAGCAGGGTTAGCATTGGTTGAAGGCAGGTGCACCATCGACGTGCAGTATGCCTTAGTACACAACGCCACCATGCCCCCACATGGGCAATGAGGGTGAAGTGTCATGCCCAAGGACACAACGTGGTTGCCGCAGGTGGGATTCGAACCGAGGACCTCTCGGCTTGCAGCCTGCACCTCTACCTGTTGAGTCACCATGCCCCCATCCCTGTGCATTTTTACAGCCTTAGTCTGTGTATATGTATATGTTCATGTACATGTAGTTTGTGATACATGTACCTGAATGGCAGCCTTTCATCTATTCCTGTGCACTGCCTAAGGTTAGTCAGTGTATGTTAGCTTACCAACTAACTCTAAGCAATGCAGTGTTAGTCACTCTTTTCTTTCTGATTGTAAACAAGATCATCTCTATTTTGCAACTAAGCCTGTGCATAGCACAGCCTAAGTGAGAGTACATTTTCGATATGGCAGTTACCAATTTTTTATGTAGTGTGTGATATTCCAGTTACCAAATTTGTATACCAGGAAAGTGGGACTAAATGTAACCCTGTGCCATGCACAGGGTTAGTCACACTGTCTGGTTATAAAAAAAAATTTCCTTATTAAATGAGTATCTAGCCTTGTGCACAGTACAGCCTTGGTGTAAATCTGATCTATATCAATGTTTTACCCAATGTAATGGCCAAAACCAGCCAGTACTATTTGCAATGAAAGTGTCAATGACACTGTAGCTTAATTTGACTGTGTGTAGTGTTTGATGAAAAGGATAGTGTTCAATGTTTATGAAAGGATTATGAACAAGACAAGAATGGTGATAATTGAGAAGATGTTAATTTCTGTTCACTACAAGCTATGTTTTCAATAAGAATAATTTGAGGAGTACTAAAGAATTGAGGCCTGGGTTAATGTGGCCCTCACAGTTAATGTCTGTCAGCCAAAGTTACCAACTTACAGCAAAAATTATTCCAAAACAAGTCATCCTACCAAGATACAATGAAATCCCTTGACTTTGCTAAAGGAATCTAGGACACATGATGGTCCAGCGGTTAAGGTTGACCAATCATGACCAAAATAGTATAGTCTCATTTCGTTATCCTACCAAGTTACAATGAAATCCCTTCATAAAAACAACCTGTAGAAAGTGCCAAAGGAATCTATGTCACGTGACCAGGTGGTGGTAGCGGCTGACCGACTTTGACCCAAATAGGACAGTCTCATCTAGACATTATAATGAGTTATCCTTCTAAGTTACAATGAAATCGCTTCATCAATATGAACTGCAGACTGCGCCAAACAAATCTAGGACACGCCCAAAATGGGATGTTCTTATCTGGACATTATACCAAGTCATCCTACCAATTTACAACGAAATCCCTTCATAAATGCAAGCTGTAGACTGTGCTAAAGTAATCTAGGTGATGTGCCCCCGTGGCCGGCATGGTTGACTGAACCCTACCAAAATACGACGTTCTCATCTACACATTATACAGAGTCATTCTAACAAGTTAGAATGAAATCCCTTCATAAATGCGCCCTGTGGACTGTGCTAAAGTTTTTCGGGTTTCAGGCCTGTATAGCTGTCACGGTTGACCGATAGCGATCAAAAAGGGAATTTAATTATCTAGACATTTACAATGAAATCCCTTCATAAATACGACCTGTTGACTGTGCTAACGGTTTTTGTGTTTCAGGCTCGCGTAGTCATCACAGTTGACCGATCACGACTAAAAGTGGACGTTCTCATCTAGACATTATATAGAGTCATCCTACCCAGTTACAATGAAATCCCTTCATAAATACGATCTATAGACAGTGCTAAAGGTTTTGGGGTTTCGGGTTCCCATTGCCATTGCGGTTGACCGATTGCAACCAAAAGGGGATGTTCTCATCTCAACATGACCTCGAACTTGCATATGTCATTTTGTGATGGTCAGACAAGAACTACGGGGTGTAGCCTGTGCTAAAGAAAATGTGAACAGACTGACAGACTTCCACACGCGTGATGACAATAGCTTATCTTGACAACTTTGTCAAGTTAAGCTAAAAATGAAAACATATTCTATTTTCAATTAATAGCTTGTTTGTAATGCTCTGGGTCTCATGCCAATATCATATAAGTTGAACATAGAGTTAAAAATCAAGAAAGCATTTCCAAATCAGAAAATTTGTTTCAAAATATATATATCTTAACTAACACACACACACTCTCGGAAAGATACATGTACTGCTATATCAAATTCAATGGAACTGAGTTGCAGAATAACCACAAGAACTTTTTCAATGTCACTGTTTTTTTACAAGTCTCAAACACCCCAGAAAGAGAAAATGTCCAGACTTTCAAAAGAAATTTTCAACCATTTTCCAGGATGTTTTTTCTGATATTATTTTTAAACATCCTGACTGTTTGGATAACATACCACTTAACAATTCTCATACATGAATTCCAAACCGATCGGCCTTGAATCCTGCTGATCTCCAATTTCAGGTTGAATCAAACCCCAAATCGAATCAAGTTCTCAGAGCATTTTGAATCGAATCTTAATTTTTTAAGGTTGTACATGCATATATTTCACCTTCTAATAAATGTCAATATTCTCTCAATTTCTTAGTCTCAACTCAATTATTGTATGCAACTGCGACTTGTCTGCTTGGACAAATTAAAATTGTGAAACATTCCAGAATGGAATAAATGTATATGTCACAGGCCAGATCCACATCAGGCCAATTTAGAATTGGTCTAGGCCAGAATTCCAGAATCAAATTGGGATTTGGACTAAACAAGACCTTAATTAGGATTTGGACTAGTCCAATTTAGAACTGGACTGGACCAGATCCTAAATGAGATTTGGTCTAGGTCAGATCTAAACCGTATACACAGTTGTTTGGACTAGTCCAATTTAGAACTGGACTGGGCCAGATCCTAATTGGGATTTGGTCAAGGCCAGATCTAAATTATATGCCCAATTGAGGTTTGAACTAGTCCAATTTAGAACTGGACTAGACCAGATCTAAATCATCATATGGCTACTTTAATACGTGGACCAATTAAAAATTAATTACTTAGGGATACAATGCACAATACTATTAACCCCTCACATAACAGGAAAGGCAGACAACACTTGCAAACAAAATTCTTTCAAAATCAATATATTTTTTTCATTCTTTGTGTCAAAAACATAGCTATGACCACTCATTGGCACGACCTCAATAAGCTGTGTTCGTAAGACAAAACATTTTTTAAAATAACGAAAACTGAATGGTGATTTTGGTGAATAGCGGGATCTGGTCTAGTCCAGTTCTAAATTGGACTAGTCCATATCCTACTGCAATCGGGATCTGGCCTAGTCCAATCCCAATTTGGATCTGGCCTAGACCAATTCTAAATTGGCCTGGATTTAGGTCAGGCCTGCGACATATATGTACAAGTACATGTAGTTACATGTACATGTAGTTGCTGAAGTGGAATCTCCTTGAGCTCTTCTTCTGTCATCTGGGCCCCTGTAAAGGTGACCTGATGACTGAAGTCGAGTTCAAAAGAAGAAGTGTGGTAGGATTTTAGCAACATCTCGGCCATTCAAAAATCAAAAGGAATCATCAGGATGATTTCTAATCAAACTGTATTTCAAACAAGCCAAGACCAATACCGGGTCTGGACCTGCGTCGCTGCATGCAATTGAATCGGCAAACAGGAAGTGGCTGAACGGCAGATCTGAAAATTGCATACCCGATACAACTGATCATTATCAGGCTCCAGATGAAATATAAAATCAATCCCTTGCATAGAAGCCGAGAAAAGTTTGACGAAAAATTTCAGTGTTCAGTGGGTACAGTAAAATTTCAAAGCATCGGCAAACAGGAAGTGGATGCACGGCAGATCTGAAAATTGCTTACACGATACAACTCATCATTATGAAGCAGTAGACCATATATAAAATCATTCCCTTTCATAGAAGCCAAGAAAACCTTGACGGAAAAAGTGTTTTGGATGGACTGATGGACTGATGGACTGACAGACTGACGGACGGAAGGAGTCGAGCGGTTACTAGACCTGCGCTGGCAATGCAGGTAATAAAAATTGCAGAGCCTGAAATCAGTCTGGACCGGACACTGATCTTTCTCAAAGAGGGCTTCCCAAAGATCAATGTTTCATGTACATATATAGATACTATTTCAGGGAATTCATGTATTTATTGGGTGTACGATTACTTTCAGCATCCTTGACCATTTCATGACTGCAACATGCATGAAGGTATAACTTGAAGTCAAGTTCAGCCAATTTTTTATACCTATAGTATGGCTGCCATGGACTGGTGCATGTAACTTTCCACTGGTGGGCAGTATTTTACGGATGCAATAATATCAGATTCCAAACACTAAGTGTAGGAATAATCATCAAAAATTTAATTAATGAAGCACTGGGTACAACCCAGTGCTTCATTAATTAAAATTTTGCTGATGATTTTTATTACCTGGTAAAGGCATACATGGACGTCACTGTCCATGTGTGGATTATGGCCAATCAATGGCGACTGTACTCTAAGCTGCCCACTTCTGGAGGACTTTCACTCCAGTTGTTGATTCCAAGTCCTATTTTACCAGGAAAGCAGAATTTGTTTACATGTACACATGTACCACTGTAAACAAGCTATGCTCGTCTTCACAGGTTTTCCATGGGGGTTTTAGTAGATAATAAATGCAATTAAAGCAACTAGTGTCCTGTGAATATTCGATTCGATATCGATACCATATGTCTGCTGTGAGATCGATCCCGAATCAGTCTCAAGATTCGATTTTTTCGAATCTCTCATACTAACTTCAATTTGTTCCATTTCCAACAAAAATTGGATAAAATAGTCAATAGACAATTCATTCATGTAGGCTCTATTTAATTGAGTAATTGACAATGTTTAATTGTTAGGTTAGTGGTGAATTTTGCCCAGAACATTATCCATAGTTTTAGTTTTTGAAGGCTTAACTTGTAACTATTCACATTCTTAAGAACCACGACGGTGCTACAGAGAATATTTATTTATTGGTGTTTACGGTGTTCACTCAGTTTTGTAAGGGTCATAACAGTGTTCTGTAACTTCTGTTTGGTGCAATGTGAAATACTTGTCTTTTAAGATTTGATTCGAGATTCGATTCAATATCGATATCAGAGACATGACTCGATTCAAGATTAGATTCCAAAAAAATTTTGTGATTCGCAGATCCCTAAAAGCAACAAAAATACAACAGCTTGTTTGTACAACCTTAGTCAAAACTGAACCATGCAATCCATCGAATATTTTTTGAAGGGCATACAATGACTCCTCTAAGAAAGACTGATTTTCAAGGCTGAAGTACTTTGAAGGGTCTGGAATTCCATTTTAAAATTTAAGGTTTTTTGATCAAAATTTTAAGCTGCAAATTCTTCCCATAATGCAACTAGGAATTTAAACAGTTCCACCTTCAAAAAAGTTGAATTGGGTAAAATTTCTTGTTGCATTATGGGAACAATTAGCAGCTTGAAATTTTGGTATTTCATCATAAGTGTATGGTGAATTATGTAATTTAAAAGAACCATGCATGTATGACCCCTTCTTTACTGATGATACCATCCAGCATCAGCTGCAACTGACTTTTTAACAGCTCTTTCCAAGAGCCATCCAAGAATCAATGTTAACCCTTTACATAATGAATCGGTCACAACCGCTCCCATAATTTTCAAATTTAGGAGTTGAAGAAAAAAAAAATTTTCCTAAAGTTTCAACAAAACTATATCATGTGACTCATTGGAACGAGCGCATCGAACTTGTTCCAATGAGGGGTCACATGCTATGGTTTTGTTGCATTCATCTGAAAAATTTGGAAAAACAATAATTAAAATAATAAATTTTGATATCCTTTGTGTTGGGTAAAGAGTTAAAGGATGGTATTGTCCAGTTTATAGAACTGTGATCACAAAAGTGAAAATAGAATTTCAACCGGATCACAACTGGGTTGCAATCCATTCAAAATAAAATCTCTGTCCATTTTCCTCACTCTTCACAAAGCCTGAAAATAAGCAGACTATCATCTGCAAAATGAGGTCCCCAGAGGGTGAATTTGGTGATGCTACCCTGCACAGCATGGTATCATCACAAAATTCATCCTCTGTGAGTGTGAACCTCAGTCTGAATCAAGGTCTCAAGCCAAAACAGAAAGATGCACCTAGAGGATAAATTGGCCCACTGTATGGGATAGCATCAGCAAATTCCCCCTCTGGGGACCCCATTTTGCAAATGACAGATTGTTTATATTCAGACTTGCTCTTAACACTGTAGAATCTCACGAATGGAAAAAGAAGTGTGCGAATATTGGATCTGTAATACATGTACATGTATTTTCATTTGTTTTTCATGATGTTGTCTTGATTTCGCTGTACAGTAGAGACCACTTAATTTTATAAATTATAATTGAATAACCCTGTTAATAGAATATATATATATATATATATATATATATATACAAAAAACAAGCCGTTTACCATACATGTACAGTTAAAACTAGAAGTCCTGTGATGAAATGCGCATAAATAGCACATCGATCTGTGTGTTAATCTGCGTGTTATGACCATAGTAAGGCTATCAAACTCTGTACATATGGCCTGTGCACAAGCAATGTTTCAGCCAATGGACCTCCGGGTAACCGGAGGTCCATTGGCAGAAACACTGCCTGTGTTTGCTGTGAGTAACCAGGAGAACCTGCTGTGCTTTGGATGCCATTCAATATGGCAATTGCACACAATTCCTGCGCGCAATTAAGCCTAGATAAGCGCACAGTTCATAACAGGACTTCTAGTTTTAAACTGAACCTTTGATATAAATTTAACCTGTTAATTGCATATAGTTCAAACAGTAAACTTCTGATAATTGAATAAAAAATCCTGTAAACTGGAGTGTTGAAGGTTTACTCCTTCATCCACTGAATTTCCTATATTTATAGACATTTTTTACCTCAATACATCCAATATACATGAACAAATAGGCATTTAATTTATTATATCGTTTTGATAGAGCTCAATGTGCTCTGTGAAACAAGATATAATACAATAAATGCAGAGTTTATAACCAGAAGATAGGAAAATGACCAAAATTCCTGTAAATTGTATACTCATTTTCAATACATATTTTTCTCTGGCAAAGTGGCTATTCCATTAACAGGGTTCCATGGTACTTTATTTTGGAAATTTCATCCCATTTGAGTTTGTTTGTAGTGATCTTATCATTTAAGACAGGGATATTGTGTCCTCTTTGGGAATGGATCCAGGGCCCATGCCATTGTGAAAATTTGCGACATGGGGGCTTCAATTGAGGATTTGTTTTGGAGGGGAAAAACATACAAAGACAAATAAATTTTATACTCGAATTGACCAGAGAACATTAAGAACAATACCTGAGAAAACTACATGTATACTAGGCCGACAAGGTAAGTTTTATAACAAACAGCCACATGGAATCATGTTCACATAGTCTCTATACTGAACTGTTCTTATACTATTAACCAGAGGCTCAATGAGCTTAAAATGCTCATCTAGCTCCAGTTGTCAAAGAGGTGAGTACATGAGTACGTGATCAGAAGCAAGAGCAATTTTTTGATTTGCTATGACACAACAAAAAGTAATTTTTTTTGGCCATTCATTTCTGCTGGTCCCAGGGAAAGCTTCATAGCAAGTTCTGTTCTGTGGCGAATTAAAAAACCAGAAATTTTTTTTTGTTTTCAATTCCTGTGGTTCTCTCTCCACCCCCCCCCCCCCCCCCCCCCAAAAAAAAAAATAATTCCGGCATAAATCATGCACTTATGCCCAGTTATATACTACATAAATTTAGTTCACATCTGCCCATTGGTTCTGAAAAATAGAAATTTTGAGTGGAGCCCAAATTTGGGAGCCCAAATTTTGACCTATTGACTTTCAAAAAAAGAGTATCTACATCACTAAAGTAAGTTTCATACCAGACATCTAAGCATTATTGCAAATAGTCTTTGAGAAGAGGATTTTTAAAGCATTTTAGGCTTATGGAGCAAGGGATTTAGTAATTTTGGGGGGGAAAAAATAAAAAGAGTAAACTCCACCAGCCTGAAGATGGCAGCAGCTTCATTTGAACAAAGTAGAAAAGGTATACTTCAAAGATGGTCTGTGCCATAAATGAATGAATTTGGCCCAGTGGTTTTAAAGAATAAGAAAAATGTCAAACTAGAGAAACAGATTTACTGCCATCAGTAAATTCAAGTCTGTGTGAAATGATGTACTTATATATATACTTTGATCTTCAACACCAATAAACAAAATAGACAGAGAACTTATGGGGGCCTTTATTTTTTTTTTTTTTTTTTTTTTTTTTGGGGGGGGGGGGGGGGGGGGGTTAACATATTTTTAAAGAAATCAGAAATAGGTTTTTGTAACAGTATTTAAAGATATTTATACAGATATAGATATCAGATAAATTTTTCCAAGAAAACAGAAAAACATATCTGCACAGCATTAAAAGGGTTCGATCGAGGAATCAGAAATGGACATTTTTGGCTCTGCCACAAAAAAACATATGAGCACAGCATTAAAAGGGTTTGATCAAGGAATCAGAAATGGACATTTCAGGCTCTGCTACTGATGTTTAGAGCAGTAATTGGGTATGGAAAGCATTATCATTATTCTCACTTCAATAAAACCTTTGGAACCCACATTGAAGTCTTGAGAGGGTTAAATTAAACATATTCATACAGGCATCAGATATATTTTCCCAAGAAATCAGAAAAAACTTATGTGCCCAGCATTGAAAGGGTTCGAACAAGGAATCAGAAAAGGACATTTTTGGCTCTGCCACAAAAAAACATGTGCACAGCATTAAAAGGATTCAATCAAGGAATCAGAAATGGATTTTGGCTCTGCCACTGATGTTTAGAGTAGTAATGTGAGTATGGAAAGGGTTATAATTATTCTCACAAAAAAGAAATAAAATCTTTGGAAAACACATTGAAGTCTTGAGAGGGTTAAATTAAAGATATTCAAATAAACTTTTCCAAGAAACCTGAAAAAACATATATGTGCACAGCATTGCAAGGGTTCGATCAAGGAATCAGAAATGGATATTTTTGGCTCTGCCACTTATGGAAGTCTTGAGAAGGTTAAAAGCATTGAACTGCATCATTTCATTTTCTGATTAAAACAATAAGATAACAAGTGTGTTTGACAGCTAAAGGTACTGGTCTTGTAAGTGAATGTTTAAATGAGAGTAATTTGTTATTCTAGTTTGAATAACTGTAACAGATATTCCTCCAGGATAAATTACTGCAAAAATGCTGCCTCATCATTTTTTCAATACCCTCTACAGGACACCCTGATAGAACTGGTGGCAATTTTTTTAACCATTCCATTCTACTGGTCCTAAGGATGCTTCAAACCAAATAACAGTTCTCTGTTCCATGTGGTTTGGGAAATATTGTTTTTTAAATTTTTCTGTTTTTAGCTCCTGGGGTTCCCACAGGGCTGTGAAATTTGTTTGTTTTTTTTTGGGGGGGGGGGGGGGGGGGGGGGGGGGCATCAATCAATTACTTAGGACCCACTTATACTGCATGCCAAATTTGAAATTTTAGGTGGAGCCCAAAATGGATATGCTCTCATGGAGAACCTAAATATTGGCCTACCAACTTCCCTTGAACAAACTTTAATCTTCAACACCAAAGGATGTTCCATACCAAATATCAGAGCATTCCTTCAGGTGGTTCATGAGAAGATCATTTTTGATGATTTTTAAGCTTGGGGCATTAACCAGGACCCAAAGATGGCAGCTGCTTCATCTGAACAAAATAGAAAGGATATACTCCATAGATATATAAGTTTGAATTTGGCCTAGTGGTTGTGAAGAAGATGACAAGTTCCCAAAACTTCACTGATGATGGCGCCAAGTGATGGCAATAGCTCTCACTGACTTGCAGTCAGGTGAGTTAAATAAACAAGAGGCCCTCCAGGGGGGCTTGAGGCACTCACCTGACATGGTAGCCTAAATATCAACCCAGGGAATTGATTTCAACCAGTTGCATCTGCCCCTCCTAAGAAAAGCTTATACAAATATCCAAAGATTCTGACCAGTGGATCTAAAAAAAAGATTTTTAAAGAATATTCCTCATATTGAACTAAGTAATCATTCGGGCTCCCAGGGGGAGTCCAAATATGAACCCAGGGACTTGGCTTGAACAACTTGAATCTCACCTCCAGTGGGATGCTATATACCAAATATCATAAGATTCTGACGGGTGGATGTGAAGAAGATTTTTGAAGAATATTCCTCATATTGAACTAGTTTATAATTCGGGCTCCACAGTGAGCCCAAATATGAACCCAGGGACTTGGCTTCAATAACATGAATCTCAACCCCCTAAGAATGCTGCATACCAAATATCAAAACATTCCAACTGCTGGATCTGAAAAGAAGATTTTTAAAGAAAAATTCCTCATATTGAACTAAGTTATAATTCGGGATCACACAGGGAGCTCAAATATGAAGCCAGGAACTTGGCTTCAACAAACTTGAATCTCACAGCCCCCCCCCCCCCCCCCCCCCCCCTCCCCCGAAGAATTGCTGCATACCAAATATCAAAACATTCCGACTTCTGGTTCTGAAGAAGATTTTAAAGAAAATTTCTCATTTTGAACTAAGTTATAATTCGGGCTCCCACAGTGAGCCCAACTATGAGCCCAGGGACTTGGCTTGAACAAACTTGAATCTCACTCCCCTAAGCATGCTATAATACCAAATATCAAAAGATTCTGAATGGTAGATCTGAAGAAGAAGATTTTTAAAGAATATTCCTCATTACTGCACTAATTTAAACATTTGGGCTTCCATAGAGAGCCCAACTATGGACCAAGGGATTTGATTTCAATAAACCTGTGAAACAATCTTCCAAAGATGTTATATGTGAAATTTGAAAGCTTTTGAAGCAGTGGTTTGGGAGAAAAGTAGTCTTAAATGTTTTTCTCATTACCCAAACTGTTAAAAAAATGCTGACTCAGCACTTTTTCAAAAGTCCCCAAAAAGTACCCCATGATAAAACCGATAGCAATTTTTTTTGACCATTCCATTCTGTTGGTCCTAAGGAAGCTTCACACCAAATATGAATTCTCAGTGCCGTGTAGTTTTGGAGATATGGACATTTTAATTATTTTCTATTTTTAGCTCCTGCGGTTCCCATGGGGCAACAGGAAAAAATTTTTTGGGCATAAATTAAGTACTTACGACCCAATAAGCCCTCATATCAAATTTTGTTCACATCTGCCTCTCAGTTTGGAAAAAGAAATTTTGGGCTGGATGAAAATTCTTGCCCCTCCCATAACGAAGGCAAATATATGTCCTCGTAGACTTCTCTTGAACAATCACCTCAAAAGGAAGCTGCACACCAAATATCAAGTCTCTGCTACTGCTGGTTCATGAGAAGAAGATTTTTTAAGATTAAAGCACACTTTTTGGGCGTGGCCTACCGAGGGGTGAGGCAACTTGATTTGAACAAAATCAAAATGCAATGTCATAACAAACTATTATCTCAGATATCAATTAAATTGGTTCGGCGGTTTAGGAGGAGAAGACGCAAACACCATGTTCATGGACGACGGACGGTGAGTGATCACTACAGCTCCCCTGACTGAAAGTCAGGCGAGTTAAAAAGAACTTGTCATTTGCCTTTGAATTAAGAGACTTCGTTAGGGAAGCAATTTAAATTTAATGTACAATTGTTGTCCTGAACTGGGTGGTCATAAGACCAATGGTTTTCTCAGCATCTTATGACTTCCGAGTTAGGTCACTAGTTGTGCATTAAATTTTTGTTTGAGTGGGAACTGAGACTGGGCAAATTTGGGGTTCGGAATTGGGAATGAAAGTGTCAATGACACTGTAGCTTAACTTGTGTGTTGTGTTTGATGAAAAGGATATGTTCAATGTTTATGAAAGGATTATGAAATAAGACAAGAATTGTGATAATTGGGAATATGTTCATTTCTGTTCCCTGTATGCTATGTTTATGATAAAAAATAATATGAGGTGTACACTGTACTAAGGAGCTGAGGGGTGGGGTAATATGACCTCACAGTTAATGTATGTGGGTGGCCCTCACAGTTAACATATATCAACAAAAGTTACCAAGTTACAGTGAAATTATTCCAAAACAAGTCATTCCTATCAAGTTACATTAAAATCCCTTCATAAATATGGCCTGTAGACTGTGCTAAAGGTTTTCGGGCTTCGGGCTCCTGTAGCCGTCAGTTTCCCAATTGCATCCAAAGGGGACGTTCTCATCTAGACATTATATGAAGTCAACCTACCAAGTTACAATGAAATCCTTTAATAAAATATGACCTGTAGACTGTGCTAAAGGTTTTTGGGCTTTGGGCTCTGGCAGCCATCATGGTTGAATGATCGCAACCAAAAGGGGACATTCTCATCTGGGCATTATCTGGAGTGATCCTACAAAGTTACAATGAAATCCCTTCATAAATATGACCTTGAGACTGTGCTCAAGGTTTTTGGGCTTCGGGCCCCTGAAGCCGTCACAGTTGACCAATCATGACCAAAAGGGGGCTCTGGTAGCCATCATGGTTGAATGATCGCAACCAAAAGGGGACATTCTCATCTGGCATCATCTGGAGTGGTCCTACAAAGTTACAACGAAATCTCTTCATAAATATGACCTGTAGACTGTGCTCAAGGTATTTGGCTTCAGGCCCCTGTAGCCATTAGTTTTCCAATTGCGTCCAAAGGGGACGTTCTCATCTAGACATTACATGAAGTCAACCTACCAAGTTACAATGAAATCCCTTCATAAATATGATCTGAAGACTGTGCTAAAGGTTTCGGGCTTTAGGATTGGCAGCCATCATGGTTGAATGATCATAACCAAAAGGGGACATTCTCATCTGGACATCATCTGGAGTGATCCTATGAAGTCACAATGAAATCCCTTCATAAATATGACCTGTAGACTGTGCTCAAGATTTTCGGGCTTCAGGCACCTGAAGCCATCACAGTTGACCAACCATGACCAAAAGGGGATGTAATCATCTAGGCCATTATTTGGAGTCAACCTGACAAGTTACAATGAAATCCTTCCATAAATACGACCTACAGACATGCTAAAGGTTTTTGGGCTCGGGCAGCCATCAAGGCTGAATTATCGTGACCAAAAGGGGACGTTCTCATCTGGACACTATTTGGAGTTATCCTACCAAGCTACAATGAAATCCCTTCATAATTATGACCTGTAGACTGTTCTAAAGGTTTCCGGACTTTGGACCCCTGAAGCCGTCACAGTTGCCCAATCGTGTCCAAAAGGGGACGTTCTCATCTAGATATTATATGAAGTCAACCTACCAAGTTACAATGAAATCCCTTCATAAATATGACCTGTAGACTGTGCTAAGGTTTTCAGGCTTCGGGCTCGGGCAGCCATCATGGTTGAATGGTCGCAACCAAAGGGGACAATCTCATCTGGGCATCATCTGGAGTGATCCTGCGAAGTTACAATGAAATCCCTTCATAAATATGACCTGTAGACTGTGCTCAAGGTTTTCAGGCTTCGGGCACCTGTAGCCATCACAGTTGACCAATCACGACCAAAAGGGGATGTCATCATCTAGGCATTATATGGAGTCACCTAACAGGTTACAATGAAATCCTTCTATAAATATAACCTTTTGCCTATGCTAAAGGTTTTTGGGCTCGGGCACCCATCAAAGCTGAATGAACAAAACCAAAATGGGACGTTCTCATCCTAAACCATTATTTGGAGTCATCCTACCAAGTAACAATGAAATCCCTTCATAATATGACCTGTAGACTGTGCTAAAGGTTTTTCGGGATTCGGGCACCTTTAGCCGTCAAAGTTGCCCAATCATGTCCAAAAGGGGAAGTTCTCATCTAGACATTATTTGGAGTCATCCTACCAAGTTACAATGAAATCCCCTCATAAATATGATCTGTAGACTGTGCTAAAGATTTTTGGGCTTCGGGCTCGGGCAGCAATCATGGCTGAATGATCGCAACCATAGGGGACAATCTCATCTGGGCATCAATCTGGAGTGATCCTAAGAAGTTACAATGAAGTCCCTTCATAAATATGACCTGTAGACTGTGCTCAAGCTTTCGGCTTCGGCACTTGTAGCCATCACAACTGACCAATCACGACCAAAAGGGGATGTCATCATCTAGGCATTATATGGAGTCAACCTAACAGGATACAATGAAATCCTTCCATAAATATGACCTTTTGCCTATGCTAAAGGTTTTGGGCTCGGGGCACCCATCAAGGCTGCATGATCGCGATCAAAATGGGACGTTCTCATCTAGACATTATTTGGAGTCATCCTACCAAGTTACAATGAAATCCCTTCATAAATATGACCTCTAGACTGTGCTAAAGTTTTCCGGGCTTCGGGCCCCTGTAGCCGTCACAGTTGCCCAATCACGTCCAAAAGGGGACTTTCTCATCTAGACATTGTATGAAGTCAACCCACTAAGTTACAATGAAATTCCTCAATAAATATGATCTGTAGACTGTGCTAAAGGTTTTAGGGTTTTTGGGCTCGGGGTAGTCGTCACGGTTGGCAGATCATGCCCCAAATAGGGGAAATTCTCATCTAGACATCATAAGGAGTCATCCTACCAAGTTACAATGAAATCCCTCAACATTATTTATTTATTTATTGGTGTTTAAGGGTCACATACTTATGCACAATGGCTAATCGTGACCGTGACAGTTTTACGGGTGGAGGAAGCCGGAGTACCCGGAGAGAACCACCGAGCAATGACGAGCAGCTGTCAGCTCTCCAACATAACTCTGAACTCTGTACCGCAGCACAGGCAGGGTTAGTTTGGTTGAAGACATGCGCACCCATCGACGTGCAGTACGCCTCAGTACACAGCGTCATCGTGCCCCCATGTAGGAAATCGGGGTGAAATGTCTTGCCCAAGGACACAATGCGGTTGCCGTAGGTGGGATTCGAACCACGGACCTCTCGGCTTGCAGCCTGCACCTCTACCAACTGAGCAACCGCGCCCCCTCCCTCCACATTAAACATGACCTGCAGACTTTGCTAAAAGTTTTTGGGTTTCGGGCTTGGGCAGCCATCACGATTGATAGATCATGCCCAAAAGGGGACGTCCTCATCTAGGCATTATACAGAGGCATCCTACCAAGTTACAATGAAATCCCTTCATAAATACGACCTGTAGACTGTGCTAATGGTTTTCGGGTTTTGGGCTCGGGCAGCCGTTACCGGTTGCCCGATCGCGACCAAAAGGGGACGTTCTCATCTAGACATGACCCCAAACCGCATATGAAATTTCGTGACGATCAGACAAGAACTGCAGGGTGTAGCCCGTGCTAAAGGAAAATGTGAACAAACATCACAGACTCACAGACTTCCGCACGCGTGATGGCAATAGCTTATTTTGACTATGTCAAGTTAAGCTAAAAATCATGCCGAAATGACATTGGGAAAATGTCCCATAAACAGCCCCTGTAGATACCCAAAAGAATCCCTGAGAAAAAGGGACTGCTCTTGTATCACAGAACTGTATCTCTGAAGCTGGGATGAATAAGAAAAAGCATTTCTTGCAGTTATCCTACAACTAACTCTAATAGTACTGACGTTATCATGAAATAGTAATCGGATATGTAGTGAGTGACTTAATAATAATCTGAAATTTCAAACAATTTTTCTGTTTTCCTATTAGATAAGGAGAATCTTCTCTGTTCAGCTCTGAAAAGGAGACAATGTTATCAAGAGTATGTAGTCCTCTATCTGAATCAAAAGTACAACATTTTGAAACACAGTCTATAACAAAGGTATGATCACCAACTTCTTCAAATACTAAAAACAGTTACTTTGACATGTCGTTTTTTCTCCAGACATTGACTTAATGGCAATACGAACAGTCTCCAGTTCAGTCTCTTCGATTTCAAAATTTTCCTGAACTCCGATTAGCATACATTTTTGAAATAGGATACCTTTTGGATAGAGATCAATGTGCCAGTCCCAGACAGTTTCTTCATCTGCCTCCTGTCCTGCAGATACTGGAGTTGAGAAGAATGCACCCATCACATCATATTTTCTAAATTCAGAGAAATTATCAACTGCAATTGTTGTACTCCAGTTATCACTTGTATAGTTACGTGGAAAGAATTTGAACTACATATAGGAACTATTTCCAGTTTCTGAAGTGATGGGTAAATGAGACTTATAAAACCTATTAATATTGCACATCTGATTAAGATTTGGTAACATTTGTCCAAGAGGCATCTGAGATTTCAGTATAACAAATTGACTGGACGGTATAAATGGGAAACGAACACATAACAAAAGTTGATGAATGACATTTTTCAAGGTAGTATCATCTCTAGTATTACTAATATTATGCTTGTACCATCTGTTTAGTGACTGAAATATTGTCTCCTCATCAGCTACAACCAGATCACAATTCTGTAGATAAAAAAAGAGGAACTCTGAATTCATGGAAAGAAAGTCATCTGTTATTATGATATGCTGAAAGTTCCATAAAATTGTGAAGCGACATTGTTTTTCCAACACTTTGTGTTCACACATGCTTGCATACTGGAGCCAAGAGACAAGTTTACTGTTGCTATTAATGGGTAAACAGTTATTACACATATACCTTATACACTCTTGAGACAAGTCAGAAATGTTGTATTTATCTGCAAGCATCAACACCGGCAGAGCTGTTTGTTGACTTAGCTGAATTGAGCCTGTATACAAATATTGTAGAAAATCTCCGAAGACACATTCGCAAGATGAGTCCTTCCTGAAGAAGGATTTGACTCTGGCCTGCTTCTGGCCATGTTGTATTTGTCAACATTGTCTTGAACACATCACTGGACATACATAAAATAAGCTTATGAGCTTTGAACACACCCAAGCCAACAATTAACTGTATGTCACTAAGTTCCCTGTTTATATATAAAGCATAAAGTTTCTGTAATGCACTATTATTATGTGATACTTGGTGAGATGACTGCTTTTTCTTGTTTCAGGCTTTTTATGACAGGCTGTGTGTCATCCATTTCTCTGGTTTTGTTCAACAACCATCCAGTAATAACATTAGTCTAAATCTTGCTCATTTGCTGAAAAACAGAGAATTCTCAATAAAAACCCAATTAGAGGTATCATAGAATGTGCATTTTTGTAAAGTTGAGAGAATCAGATGATTTTGAGAATGATCTAAAATATGTCCAGAATGGTTTCTACCATTTTAGACGAGTCCGTGGACTTGCTATGGGTGATTGGGTCCCAGAGCTGGGAGGTTCAAATTTTCAGATTTGGTTTCGGTTTGTTTTCAGGAAAAAACCTCGGTTTCAGTTCGTTTTTTCGATGTGTTAAGAAGAGATAGTAAATAACACTTCAGCCTCCTTAACTTAGAAAAAATCCACAATAGTTTTACGACACCACTCACCACAAAATTCCTGTCTGTATTGGGTTCAGCCTAACTTCTCTTCAGTCGTTCTTAGGGATTCTTGGGTATCAGTTGCAAACATTTTTCAATCAGAAAAAAACATAAATTAGAGTAACAAATGAATAAAGTCCATCTAATCTATGTTTTGTTCTCACTGTCATATTTCCTCCCTTATTGACTCGTCCACAGGATGAGTCAATCGGGGAGAATATGTGACAATCAGAACACGACGTCAGGCCTGGCATTCTGAAAAATGTAGGAGGGCAAAAAATCGCTCTCCTCAATCAGCTTAGGAGAGCAATTAGCTTTACACAGTATTTTAAGTATCCAGTTGAACGAACTCATTGAAACTGATACCAACAGACTACATCAGTGATTTTATTAACTTTACTAAGGTAAAGCGAAATCTCTTAGACATCTAGATGTCTCACTCAACAACCGAACACACTTGACAAGACCTGTGTGTGTACCCAGACCTGTTGTCCAAGAAAGTCCAAGGGGGGTTGAAGGTGGTAGTGGTAGGCGTATGACTTTCTTGGACAACAGGTCTGCTTAAATCTACAGTCACATCCTGGTGCAAGTGCTTCAAGTGACAGGATAGTAGTAATGGTAGTATATTATAGTGTCAATATTCCTTGAATAATTACCCCTCAAACTGTGATGTCAGTTGTTGAACTTGAAACTGACAGAAAAAAAATATTGCTGTGACATCTACAGTCACATCCTGGTACAAGTGCTTCAAGTGACAGGATAGTAGTAATGGTAGTATATTATAGTGTCAATATTCCTTGAATAATTACCCCTCAAACTGTGATGTCAGTTGTTGAACTTGAAACTGACAGAAAAAAAAAATATTGCTGTGACCCATTTTGCTTCAAATGATTGCAACTGTGTTTGGGTATGGTTTCAGCCATTACCTTTTACCACTAAACCATTTTCAAAATGAAATTACGTGATGTTATGTGACTTCGAAGTTAAATTACATTTTTGCTTTACAACAAAAATTTAATGTGAGCATAATACATGTAATCTCAATCATCCCAGACCAAAATATTTAGGAGGGCAATTTTTCGCTCTCCTTAATTCTTTCAGGAGGGCAGTAAGGAGAGCTAAAAAATTGCTCTCCTGAAAATTGCCAAGCCTGCAACGTATTTGTCCCTTTGCCAGATAGACTAAGTGATGAGCGTCCTTAGTAGTCTTTAGTCCAGTTCCCTACAGTAAGATTGTTTGATCAGTTCATACACAAACAGTAAAGCCATTCAGTCAGTTTTTGCTGGGTCTTGCGGTTTTGTTTTTCGGTTTACCGCAAAAAGTGGAACCAAACAGGAAAACCAAAGAAACACCCCCAAGCCCCTAGTTGGGTCACAGTCACTGATCTCTATACAACTGGTTTGCTGAATGCTCATTGGTCACATGAAGAAAAGAGTCTCATTGGCAGCCATCTTGGGGGGGGGGGGAATATTGCAAAAAATGATCAATGCTCAACAACAACAAAAAATTCAACACCTCGCAATCGCTGATCATCTTTCAAGAAATATACTTTATGTGTCTGTGAAAAATGAATACATGTATGCTGATGATGTGTACATTATTTGCAGCAATACAAATGGAATTATTATTGACAAAATACAAGTACCTAGCTTGAAAAGTTAATATCGTATAAACACGGTGACATTTGATGTAACAGTTTTCACATCACTAAATGTCATCAAAGAGAGGCGTTATTTATTTATTGGTGTTTAAGGTAACATATTTCTGCACAATGGCTAATTGTGACCAAAAGAGGGGTATTATTGGATTAATTGACCCAATTCTGTATAAGGGGGGGGGGGGGGGGGGGGAGCAGATTGAGTAGCAATATATTTTGCAGATGTTTCAGCAATCCAGTTGTATGGAGATCAGTGGTCAGTGGGTCACAGCCTATTCATACATTTCTGACCTCTCTACATCACAGGATGTGATCAATACCCCCAATTCAACATGTAGCTTTTCAGAATGTGGCTTCTCTGAATGTGGGCCTTCAGATTTTGGAACATTCAGAGGTTTGTTTGCTTTTGGGCATATCTGTGGAGTTTCATCAAAATCCGTTCAGAAATGTCATTAAAGCTCAGTTGTGCAGGAAATATTTGTATATAGAAATCTAAATTGAATCAAAGTTCAAGTCCATATAAAATTGTTGAACATGCCCACTTACAAGTCATCATGTATATATTAAGAAATGTAATACAGTAAAACCTGTCTTGAGAGACCACTGTCTTGAGAGACCACCTGTCTTGAGAGACCACATCTATCAGGCACCAACTGGTTTTACTTTATAATGGACTTGCCATGGGAGACCACCTGTCTTGAGAGACACCTGTCTTGAGAGACCACTGTGACCTGGTACCAACTTGTATTTTTATGCCATAATAGACCTGTCTTGAGAGACCGCCCTTTTGAAGACTGAAACCATGACAAAAACTTTTTACCTGTTCTGGAATTGGAAAATCCATGAATGTAGGACGTTTCGGACACGGACGTTTCGGACCGGACGTTTCGGACTAGGACGTTTCGGACTAGGACGTTTCGGACAGAAATATTGGACAGGGCGGACGTTTCGGCCAGAATGTATTTGGGTGTACTTTTGAGATTGTTCTCTTGTGGGTGGAAGGGAGGGGGAGGGGGTGGGGTGGGATGTAAATTGTAAAATGAAAATGAACAACATTTGAAAGTTTTATAATTTTTTAAAACTGTCATAAAATTTACCTGATATTATACATAGCACAACAAACATGAACATTTAAAAACAGGTTATAACTAATATTACAATAGCAAAACAATAGCACAATACAATTCTAATGTTACTTGTTGTTTCTGATTTATATAGTTTATAGAAATTACAAAGAACTAGAAAAATAAAATTTTCATGCTGGTGGCTGAACATTTCGCTATAAAAATTTAGTAACAGATTACGGGTTATAATTTAGAATGAAAAGTTTGGGTTTTTTTCACTTTTTCAAGTCTCTTTTAATTTATATATAATATAAATTACAAGGAACTGGAAAAAATAAAATTTCTATGCTTTTAAATGAATATTTAGAATATGAATATTTAGCTATAAAATTTAAGTATAGACTACCGGAAATAATTTGTCATGCTACTGGTTGGGTATACTTTTCCAAGTCTCTTTTAATTTATATATAATATAAATTACAAGGAACTGGAAAAAATAAAATTTCTATGCTTTTAAATGAATATTTAGAATATGAATATTTAGCTATAAAATTTAAGTATAGACTACCGGAAATAATTTAATTCTTTTTAATTTATATAATTTATGAATTCCAACGAAATAGAAAAAATACATTTTTCATCTTATTGATCAAATATTTCTGAGTTTATAAATTTGGTTGACCACCACGCAGATTACAGCTTACACCTCGGAGAAATTCTGGTATGCTTTTACGACCAGACAACCTATCCTCACACAAATTTTGAAGACGGGATTGTAATTCAGTGAATACTTTTTTTGTTCTTTTTTTTGGTCTTATACCACGTTCAAGCTGGAGCAACACACCTTTGACACGTGCACATTCAGATTGTAAACATTCAATCAATTTCCAGATACTTGGGTGACTATGCCCAATAAGTCCTTGAAATTTATTATTCCAACCTTCTGAGATATTATTTGTTCTGGGCAGGTTGGCAATAGTGACATCATGGACATTCCAACTTGAAGGTGGAAATAAAGGAGGCACTCGCCTCAACCTAACAGTCTGAATACCATTCACCTCTCTTGCTGGTCTCTGACGAAGTTGACCATTAACATAAGTATTGTCAAAATATTCAACGAGAGGTTCTGCTTCCTCTGGCATTGTCTCTTTCAAATAATTCATGCCCTCATTAACTTCAGTTACAGGCAGAAATGCCAAAGCGTCTATTTGACCACAAAAAAGCCGAAAATTATTGTCTGACTCATATAAACTTGAAAGACCTAACGACTGAATTTTACGCCACACAGACTGAGAAAGATGATAAAAACAATATTGAATGTTTACATGGTTTCCAAAGACAGAATGAACAGAAAGCTGAACACTTCTTTCGAAATCAATAATAACTGTTGTTGGATCACAGTCAGCTTCTGCCAGTTTACTAAACAGAGTTTCATAACTAGTTTGAGTCTTCCGTTGGAGTAATGCATAAACTAATGGCAAAAACACATTATCTACCCGACCATGAATGACATATAACTGATAGAAAATATTTGGAGCTACTGAAAATGTTCCATCCATGCACCAAGTGTCACAGTTTGCAAGCAGCTGCAAATGTTGTTCTGTTGCAAAAATAATCACACGCTCATCAGCATTAGGACCATTGTCACTAAATAAAAATGGAATGGGTTGATCACCTGAAGTCATAGTCCATTCACCAACTATTTCTAACTCGCGGAGTGTTTGTGGATCTTTGGGTCGATGTTGGGCTCTAGCCCTCCTGAGTACTCGTTTGGCAACGTCTGAATCTGGAAGACGAGCTTTCACTTCATCAGATACTGTTAAAAGCATATTTGTGAATATCTGGTTTGGCTTATCATTAGTTGTACTGGCCATATTCTTCATGTTTTGTCTACATTTAGAAACATCTACTTCTGTTTGGTCAGCTAAGTGAGAATGAATCTTTGTTAGAATTGGACATTCATAACAGTCATTAGTCTTTAAGGTAGCTGCACAAGTTACAGGGGAGTCTCGTTTCACACAGCGCCATGTTATAGATTTCTGTTTCTCTGAGATTGACTTAATAGTGTACATGTGTCCCTCAAAACACAATTTTTTTCCACCTCTTTTTGTTGATAATATTTCCATCTTGAGGCAACTAAGAAGCAACAAATTATGAGGAGACAGTGATAACAGAGAATTTATATTAAAAAAAGCAGAATAGTTTTGAAGCCACATAAGTCAGAAAAAATAAAAGGACACTTTGAAATTAAGTGTTGCAACAACAACAAGAATTGATCTAAAAATTATCTGCCATAAAAATTTAGTATGAATCACTGTAAAAACACACTCAACAATGAGGGAAGCTGAGAAACACTCTTGCTATTAATTGTAGCTGTGGTGAAATTGCTATAAAAACACAAAGCCAGAAGATAAGAAGCTTTGAAGTCTAAAAAGCCTGAGAGAAAGAAAGTAAAACAGATGCCTACAATTGTGTTTTTGATAGTAAACTGAATGAATGGAGTATGATACATTGTAGCTTTATTTCAAAATTTTTCATCAGTTTGCATTACCACTATGTTTTACAAAAAGGCTCCCCCCCCCCAAAAAAAAATTCCCTAATAAGCAAAACTCTTTTGTAACAAAAATTTGTGCAAAATTAAATAAATTGAAAACCCACTAACAATATCCATATAAAAATATCCACTAAAAATTATATAAAATATAAAAAAAGTCCGAAACGTCCGGGGTCCGAAACGTCCTAGTCCGAATCGTCCATGTCCGAAACGTCCGGTCCGAAATGTCCTAGTCCGAAACGTCCGTGTCCGAAACGTCCGTCCACCAAAATCCATTGTGGTTATACTAACATAATTAAAAGTATTAAAAGCTCTTAATTGGGTTTCAATTGCTATTCAGTTACATAACTCATTAAAGATTGAGATGTTTTTATAAGACCCCTGTGAAAAGATTAGGATCATTGCTGAATAAACAATTTCATGCATACCTGAAATGTGACAGATAGGAATAAAAATAAATTTGTTTTGAAAATCTTTTTGTAACAAATTGAAATGGACTGTTATAAAAATTATAAAAATAAATTAGTGTTGAAAATCTTCAATGAAGATTTTCAACACTAATTTATTTTTATAATTTTTATAACAGTCCATTTCAATTTGTTACAAAAACTTCATACAAAAGAACAACAACAAAGTAATTACAAAAATCCATTCTTCTCCATTTCTGAATTTTGTCTATTCACTGACTTGAGAAAACCTGAAACCTGTTATGAGAGACCACCTGTCTTGAGTGACCACTTTTGTGTGGCCCAAAGGGCGGTCTCTCAAGACAGGTTCTACTGTAATGTTGAATCTGCGATGCTATTTTCAAATTTTTTTTTGTGATCCAGTAAATGATTTCACGATATTTTCTTTAATAAACATCGAGTATTTCACATTATCATTCACGGTAGCATACTTAGAATTACTGTGATAAAACATTGATAATGTCATTAACCCTTTACCCAATGCAGATGATATCAAAATTTATTATTTTAAATATCATTTTTTTAAATATTTCAAAAAATTTCAACAAAACCATATCGTGTGACCCTTCGCTGGAACAAACTCGTTCAAACGAGGGTTCATATTATATGGTTTTGTTGGAATTTTAAAAAAAAATAATACTTTTTCAACTGCTGAATTTGCATATTATGTGGGCGGATGCGGGCGATTCGTTGTGTAAAGGGTTAATGATGTCTTTTCAATTATTGAACCAAAGTGATTGTGGCCAATATGCTCTCTGAAGCACTCCCCACACCCATTTCAGCTTGAAAAAAAACCTAGAAAAATAATAGAAACCTACTAGTTTCCAGACTGCGTATTTCTGCCTCACTACATAGTTCCAACTTTTTTCGCATTAAAAACATAATGCATAATGAAATATATTATTTCTTGTCACAAGATTTCCTTTTGTTGTGTGTATTACTATCAAGTGTTCCGTGAATCTTTCATTTATGAGTGGGTCATTGGGTGTATTTTTTCTTGATGTGGAAAATCCCCCCCCCCAAAACACCTCCTCCCCTCCAAAGTGATGCGCCGTTTTCCATGAGAGTATGTATATATGCCTACACTAATATGTGCTATGCCCTTCAATAAACTTATTGGACTATCAAGCAAATTTTCAGATAACATGCTAAATGGAAGGCTATCCATGAGGCTACAGGTTGCTGGACACCTCTTGATAACAAATAAGTGTACAAGCAAATTCTTTTATGTAAGGTGGCCCCGTTGTGAATCGCCTCGTAACGGCTGGGTGTAATGGGGTATTCCTACCCCTCCAATATTCTACATTGGTCATCGCTTTGCATTGCCAAAGCCTCCAACTCCCCCCCCCCCCCCCCCCCCCCCCCACCATTCTCTGGCAACAGAGGGCTGTAGTCGTCCCCTCCCAGCCTCATATGTCTATGGTTCTTGAAAATGAAAGTGTCAAATTGGTTCAGCGGTTTGGAAGGAGAAGAAGCAAACACTATGTTCATGGACGACGGACGGTGAGTGATCACTACAGCTCCCCTGACTGAAAGTCAGGCGAGCTAAAAAGAACTTGTCATTTGCCTTTGAATTAAGAGACTTCGTTAGGGAAGCAATTTAAATTTAATGTACAATTGTTGTCCTGAACTGGGTGGTCATAAGACCAATGGTTTTCTCAGCATCTTATGACTTCCGAGTTTAGGTCACTAGTTGTGCATTAAATTTTTGTTTGAGTGGGAACTGAGACTGGGAAATTTGGAGTTCGGAATTGGGAATGAAAGTGTCAATGACACTGTAGCTTAACTTGTGTGTTGTGTTTGATGAAAAGGATAATGTTCAATGTTTATGAAAGGATTATGAAATAAGACAAGAATTGTGATAATTGGGAATATGTTCATTTCTGTTCCCTGTATGCTATGTTTTTGATAAAAATAATATGAGGTGTACACTGTACTAAAGAGCTGAGGGGTGGGTTAATATGACCTCACAGTTAATGTATGTGGCCCTCACAGTTAACGTATATCAACAAAAGTTACCAAATTACAGTGTAATTATTCCAAAACGAGTCATCCTATCAAGTTACATTGAAACCCCTTCATAAATATGGCCTGTAGACTGTGCTAAAGGATTTCAGGTTTCGGGCCCCTGTAGCCGTCAGTTTCCCAATTGCGTCCAAAGGGGACCTTCTCATCTAGACATTATATGAAGTCAACCTACCAAGTTACAATGAAATCCCTTCATAAATATGACCTGTAGACTGTGCTAAAGGTATTCAGGCTTCGGGCTTGGGCAGCCATCATGGTTGAATGATCGCAACCAAAGGGGACAATCTCATCTCGGCATCATCTGGAGTGATCCTATGAAGTTACAATGAAATCCCTTCATAAATATGACCTGTAGATTGTGCTCAAGGTTTTGGGGCTTTGGGCACCTGTAGCCATCACAGTTGACCAATCACGACCAAAAGGGGATGTTATCATCTAGGCATTATATGGAATCAACCTAACAGGTTACAATGAAATCCTTCCATAAATAAATATGCCCTTTTGCCTATGCTAAAGGTTTTTGAGCTTGGGCACCCATCAAGGGTGAATGATCGCGATCAAAATGGGACGTTCTCATCTAGACATTATTTGGAGTCATCCTACCAAGTTACAATGAAATCCCTTCGTAAATATGACCTCTGGACTGTGCTAAATGTTTTCGGGCTTCGGGCCCCTGTACCCGTCACAGTTGCCCAATCATGTCCAAAAGAGGAGTTTCTCATCTAGACATTATATGAAGTCAACCCACCAAGTTACAATGAAATTCCTCAATAAATATGACCTGTAGACTGTGCTAAAGGTTTTCGGGTTTTGTGCTCGGGTAGTCGTCACGGTTGGCAGATTATGCCCAAATGAGGAAATTCTAGACATCATAAGGAGTCATCCTACCAAGTTACAATGAAATCCCTCCATATTAAACATGACCTGCAGACTGTGCTAAAAGTTTTTGGGTTTTGGGCTTGGGCAGCCATCACGGTTGACAGATCATGCCCTAAAGGGGACGTTCTCATCTAGGCATTATACAGAGGCATCCTAGCAAGTTACAATGAAATCCCTTCATAAATACGACCTGTAGACTGTGCTAATGGTTTTCAAGTTTTGGGCTCGGGCAGCCATACCGGTTCGCCAATCGCGACCAAAAGGGGACGTTCTCATCTAGACATGACCCCAAACCTGCATATGAAATTTTGTGACGATCAGACAAGAACTGCGGGATGTAGCCCGTGCTAAAGGAAAATGTGAACAGACTCACAAACTAACAGACTTCTGCATGCGTGATGGCAATAGCTTATCTTGACTTTGTCAAGTTAAGCTAAAAATTAAATGACACCACCCCATCTCATCATAAATGAGCTACATGTATTCCATGGTTCTGATTAAACAGGTTTTTATGGTTCTGGTATAAGTTTATCTTTCTCTCTTCATCTCAAATGTTTAGGGCTTCCAGAATTTTATTGTCAAGCAGTTCTGTTATGAAGTAAAATTCGAGCTAAACCGTCCATATCAATAGGCTACCAAGAACAACATAAGGTTTATACAATAATCAGTAGCTGTTTGATTAAACTTATGATCACTAATCCTATATTGCAGAGACTGTGTAATTAAAAAGATTATTGCCACTGGTTTTAATTGCTGAACAAACTACTAGAAATATATATTATATGTGCTAACTCTTTAAGGATATTGAGGTGTGACTTCTCTATCAATAGTCGATTAATTTGGAATAAGTGTCAAAACTATCAGCTGTCCGAATTCAATGATCTATTTCTTGAGTGGAAGAAAAAAGCCTGTTTCTAAATTTCATCTGTTTGCGTTTTCAAAGCAAGGCTGTTACCCAGAAGCGTAGCTAGGATTTCTTATTGTGTGTGTGTGTGTGTGTGTGTGTGTGTGTGTGTGTGTGTGTGTGTGTGTGTGTGTGTGTGTGTGTGAGTGTGAGTGTGTGTGGGGGATCTTTTCTTTTGGGGGGGGGGGGGCAGGTCGATATATGCCATAGGCATATCCAAAGATCCCCCGGTCTTCTACATATGGTGCTGGGCATCCCACACTGTAGAATCTAGGCTACACGCCTGAAACAGACTTCGGATTTGGACCAGGACTGTGAAGTGAACTACCGACATTAGAATTGTTGCTGCAGCGCTCTACTCTATATGTATGTTCATAATTGCCATAATTTGCCTATAGTACACACTGAGTGGCTGGGAATAGAAGAGGGGTAAGTATTGGTTGATTACGACAAAAACACTCATGTAGTGGAGTTTCCACTCACATTGTGTGCTCAGGTTCTGTGAAGAAGCTTACAGCATACTGGAGACATACTTCAGCTTGAACGCCTCAATAATTTGTTTCAAAGCCTCTAGACCTAAATACTAAGTTATGTTACTTTAATTTAATGCGGCGGGGCGAACTGTGCGGAGCAAAAAGCATTTAAATGATAAAATGTCTGACTTCTCATACACGTGTTGTTTGGAAGTTGTGAAAAATAATGTCCTCGTATTTAAAAAACACACTTTCTGGTGAGTTCTTTCATATGATATTGATGAATAAATAGTCAAAACGTACTGTCACTGTTTTTCTTTCATTCGAATATGCTTTTCTTTAACCATTTAACTCAGAAATGTATGTACGATCAGAATATCGATTCACCCCAAAGGGTCGACTTTGTGTTAAGAGAACGTCCAACCGTAAAATTGTCTTTTGACTGATTTCTGATGTTGGGTAAACTTTTCTTTGAAGTAATTTGGATATCACTGATGGACATGGCTGCCTTTTATTTGTTTAGTTTTTATAATAATTTTCCCAATTAACAGTAATGTCTCTATCGACACCCAAATGGTGGCACGGAGACAGTGGGGTGGGGGGGGGGTGGGGGAGGGGGAGGGCTTCAATTTAGATACAAAATGTTTGGCCCAACCCCCACTTTTACAAATGGGAGGTGGTAGTTTTAATCATTTATTTATTATTAGTTAACCTTTGGTTGCATTCAATGGTAGGTTAAACAGATAGATCTGTAAAAAGCCCAACCAAGTCTAACTGAAAACAAGAGGCCCCAGGGGGCCTGAGGGCACTCACCTGACATGGTAGTCTAAATATCAAATCAGGGACTTGACTTGAATAAGCTGCATATACCCCTCCTAAGAAAAGCATATACCAACTAGATGAAGTGATTGTGCCCACACAATACACAGGATTTTCCTTCTATTTTCAGTTCCTGCACTTTTACATTCCAAAATTGAGATAAACGCATAAAAAACAGATTTTTTTCCCAAACAAAATATTTTCAGCCTAAAATTTTATTTTCTTCTTAAAACGCATAAAAAACCCAAAAACTAATTTCTGGATTCCCACCTGGACCCCAAATTTTCAGTGCAAAAAAAAATAATTTTTTTTTGTCTTAAAATTGACCAAAATGCATAAACAACAAAAAAAAAATTCCGGATTATGGTCCAAAATTTTCTAAGTCCCACCTGGATCCCACATTTTCAGTGTAAAAAAAATATTTCTTTTTTGTCTTAAAACTGACCGAAATGCATCAAAAACAAAAAAAAAACTTCAGAATTTTGGTCCAAAATTTTCTAAGTCCCACCCGGACCCCAAATTTTCAGTGCAAAAAAAAAAAATTGTTTTTGTCTTAAAATTGACCAAAACCCATAAAAAACAAAAAAAAAATTCCGGATTATGGTCCAAAATTTTTTAAGTCCCACCCGGATCCCACATTTTCAGTGTAAAAAAAAAAATTTTTTTGTCTTAAAATTGACCGAAATGCATAAAAAACAAAAAAAAATTCCGGATTTTGGTCCAAAATTTTCTAAGTGCCTCCAGACCCAAGCTTTTTAGTGTAAAAAAAACAAATTTTTTTTGTCTTAAAATTGACCGAAACGCATAAAAAAACAAAAAAAAAAATTCCGAATTTTGGTCCAAACTTTTCTAAGTGCCACCAGGACCCCAAATTTTCAGTGTAAAAAAAATAAATTTTTTTGTCTTAAAATTGACCGAAACGCAAAAAAAAACAAACAAAAAAATTCCAGATTTTGGTCCAAAATTTCTAAGTCCGGAATGGGGGCTCCAAATTTTCAGCCTAAATATGAACCCAGAGACTTGGCTTGAACAAACTTGAAACTCTCCCCCCCCCCCCCCCCCCCCCAAAGGATGCTGCATACCAAATATTAAAAGATTCTTACTGGTAGATCTGAAGAAGATTTTTGAAGAATATTCCTCATATTGCACTAATTTAAACATTTGGGCTCCAATAGAGAGCCCAAATATGGACCCAGGGAATTGCTTTCAATAAACATGTGAAATAATCTTCCAAAGATGTTATATGTGAAATTTGAAAGCTTTTGGAGCAGTGGTGTGGGAGAAAAGTAGTCTTACATGTTTTTCCCATTACCCACAGTGTTGAAAAAATGCTGACTCAGCACTTTTTCAAAGTCCCCAAAAAGTACCCCCATGATAAAACCGATAGCAATTTTTTTTGACCATTCCATTCTGTTGGTCCTAAGGAAGCTTCACACGAAATAAGAATTCTCAGTGCCGTGTAGTTTTGGAAATATGGGAGTTTTAATGTTTTTCTATTTTTAGCTCCTGCAGTTCCCATGAGACGACGGAAAAAAAAAATTGGGACATAAATTAAGTACTTATGACCCAATAAGCCCTCATATCAAATTTGGTCCAAATCTGCCTCTCGGTTTGGAAAATAGAAATTTATAACAACCGCAAATATAGCCCCACAAACTTCTCTTGAACAAATTTGAGTCTGCACCTCAAAAGGAAGCTGCACACCAAATATCAAGTTTCTGCTACTGTTGGTTCATGAGAAGAAGATTTTTTAAGATTTAAGCACACTTTTTGGGTGTGGCCCTACCAAGGGGGAGGCAACTTGATTTGAACAAAATCAAATTGCGATGTCATAACAAACTATTATCTCAAATATCAATTAAATTGGTTCACTGGTTTGGGAGAAGACGCAAAACCATGTTCACGGACGGTGAGTGATCACGAAAGCTCTCCTGACCAAAAGTCAGGTGAGCTAAAAAAAGGATCAATTGCGGTCTTGCTGCATCTTCTTCCAACTTGCAGTGTAATTTGATATCTTCTAAAAACAGTGTTCGAACTTCGCCGCCTTGAGGATAAGTGTATCACTCGATTCCCATGATTATTTGTGTACTGGATTAAATTGCACATTGCTCAATTTTCAGAGACATTGGAAATTATATTAATCACTTTCACATAACTTCACACAGGCGTGTTTCATAGAACTATCATTCACAACGTTTTTCACAGTGTTGGCATCCGTGAAATGATTCGCAGGCCTGGTGGTATGAAAATTCAACAAGTGCTACAAAACCGCCCACGTGAACCCCCACTGACTAGTGCCAATAGCCCTCGTTACTTTGCATAACCCTTTTTTTGGTGAACATTTTCCTACTGAAATATGCTTCCTTCATGAAGCAGGAGCAATAAACTGTTAGTGTGGCAGGTCATCCACCCCCTGCTGCTTAGTTATTTTAGCTGGGAACAACCTGACCAGTGAACCCTGGCTCTTCAGTCATCTGTTTACCCCAAGAAAAAATGTTTGTGCTGTTTTTCAAGCCATGCATTTACAATATTTTATAGTCAATCTGATCTGTTGCATTCCCCCCCATTAAAAGTATTTAATTTTACGCAATGACTTTTTGAGTCTCTTCAGCCATTTCAATCAATGATCAATTCTTTGAACTGTTGTGCAATAGACTAAATTTCATTGCACAATGCAGGTGTGATTCTTGCGTCTGTCAAAAACAACTGCTCATCTTTGATCCCACCGCTGCAAACCACAGACACTGTAGCCCGGACAGCGGCAACACAAAACGGCATGTGATGTTGACAAAGACTAACGGATTCCACGAAATTCTGGCTGTAGTTGATCTTAACCTAGCTAGATTTGAGCTAATCTTAACCCATCTTAGGAAAATCAATCAAGATCTGAGCTTGAAAAGTACCTAGGAAATTTTGACAATGACGAGGGCAAAAATACCTCCCACGTAAATTTCCAGGCCTGGATTTGTGATATTTTTCCATGCATACGTGAAATCGGGACACTCCACAACGACTGTACTGTATAAGTTGTGAAAGGCATCAATAATTAGAGGAGGGGCATCGGTCTACCTAAACACCGAATGCCACCAAATGCTACCAAATGCCACCAAAAGCTACCGAATGCCACCGAATTCCCCTTCAAAATAAACATTTTTATCAATTGTTACGTTTTTATATCGGCGTATATGTATTCGGTGAAGAATATAGCATGCTATGCACACCGCATCCACAGTTATCCAATTGTTGAAAACAATGAAAAATTAATTTTGCAAGATTTCGAAATCCAGCTGTTCATGTCGCCGCCATTTTGTCTCAACATCCAAATCTATAAGCAGCAAAAAAAGATTATCTGGTAATAGGATATCATGCAGTCGTTAGATACATGTAGCGTATGTGTCTAGCAATGAAAGATTATCTGTTAATAGGATATCATGCAGTTAATACATGTGGCATAGGCCTATGGGAGAAAATACAAAAAACACCTGGAGTTTTTAGTTTTATGTCTATTTTTAATTGTTTTGTGTTCAATTTCAATTTTATTTAAGTGACAGGCTAATGTACCAATAGATATTTCATTATTTTGAAGAATTAAATAACAATGTTTTAGTACGGTACTCCTAACACAACACAAACAGTACTATGAACAACAGTAATTCCACAATTGAAGGAGAGCTGCATGTAAGATTCTGTTATTAAGGGGTTAAACTCTACCTTGAATGCAATATGTCAACTTTTGTGCGACTATGGCTAACTGTGAAGGCAATCATATTAAAAAGTCAAGTTTAGCAAATCGTTTATGTCCATTACAGCCATTTTAGAGGACTTCCACCCAAGGCATTGGTAATCCGGCCCTAATTTTAATTCACTAGTGAAACCAAACATGTTTTACCTCAGTAAAAAACTCTTCATTCACTTTACAGTAGCGAATCCAGAATTTCCAGAAATTGGGGGGAGGGGGGGGGGGGGGCTAATTCTCCTCACAGTATAATGCACATCATCAACCGTGCGAGTTTTGGCCCCCATCTTTAAAAAATTTAGGAAAGTTTTTAAATGGTTACCAAAACTCATGTTCTCGGCGATTCTGAGGCTGCTATGACCGACTCTTCAGGTTGCGTAAGATGTGTTCACACGACCAACCGATAAGTTCAAGTGATATGAACAATGTATACTTGGTGTGGCGTCATTTCGTTTCGTAGGAGCTCACTTTAACCATCAAAAGGCTCCTGGGTTGAATTTCAGTACCGTGTTTTAAGATAGCTCTGGCAAAGATAGGGTGGGAGTGGGCTGGGTGCCACCTCCCGCATATTAGATCCTCCCATGAGTCCATAGTCTCGCAGGGAAATCGTGATGTGGCAACATTATAGTTTTGAAAGAATCTGCCTCTTGCATGAATAAACCGATTAGTGCCAGGTGATTCATTTCAGCATCATTTAAAGGATCTTCGGTGTTTCAAGTAACTGCAGCCAGAAGGAAGGGGGGGGGGGGATCTGTGGAACAGGGTGCCAAATACTATACACTCTAAAAAAATTGGGTTCTGATGTGGATTTGATCAGATCCACATGAATTTGATTACATCCATATGGATCTGAGTTTTATGGGCTGACTACATGTATCCATGGCCCAGACTGGTTCTGAGTAATATAATTGAGAGTTTTCGATGTTGCAACGTTAAACGACAATACACTTTCAGACTCATATTTCTTTGCTTTGATTCTGCTCAAATCCAAAATTGGTTACATATCTGTGATTGTCACAGATATGTAACCACAATCACAGATATGTAACCAATTTTGGATTTGAGTTGAACAAACGTCCTATAATAATGAGGCCAAAAGTGTATTTAATGGCATCTACCATTATAATTATTGTCGTTGCATGTCGCAAGGTTGAAAACTCTTAATTATTTTACTCAGAACTAGTCTGGGTTACGAATACATGTGGTCAATCGATGACGCTCGGATCCATATAGATCTAATCAAATTCATGTGGATCTGATCAAATCCACGATAGAACCAAAATTTTTAAGACTGGTGTACACCTTTTTTCAATATATTGGCAGTCCCCACTCAAGTAATGTATTTAACAGCAACTCGTCTCTTTGAGCAAGTCATTAAAAAATACGGAATAGTCCAGTGCAGGATCGAAATAGAAGAGATCAAGAGGACACAATTGGTAGGATTTTAAGAAGTTCTCCAGAGTTCTAAATTTCCGAATCAGCGCAACTGGAAACATATTGAATCAAATCACCGAGACATTTTTCGAATTGAATCAAATTTCGAAGCTTAGTAGGACCCTAACATCTGCCCCCCCCCCCCCCCCCCCCATCCCCCATGCGAGATTCATATTCTAGGACACCGGGACCCCACTGAATTTTACCCACACGATGCCCCCTCCCCCACCACCAATCGATGATTTATAAATTAAAAAAAAACAAGGACATGAATATCACGTATGTTCAGGGATAGTTGCACAGGTGGCATTTTTTTTCTACCAAATTTTACTTTGAATTTTTTGAAAATTTAGATTTTTCCGTCCAATAGCTTTTGAAAGACTATTCAGAGTCATCATTTTATTTTCCATCCTGTCATAGCAACATATTAGCTGGGTCCCAAGTTCAAGTTCGATTTTGGACCATTATTTAAACTGCCTTCTGGGGATATATGTATGCTGATAAGTATATGCATATTTTGATTTCATATCTAACAAATCATGTTGAGTGCTTCAAGTTGCAAAAACCTGTGTTGTTGGTATTTGCTTTTAATGACCTTGCATTATATTTTCAAATTCAGTTCATTGTACTATTACACCGTGTCGGTCAAATCTGCAGTAAAACATTAAAATACACAATAATGGAATAATGAAACAAACACACGATTAACACAATACTAGATGGGACACCCATCCTCCCGGGAAAAAAAATAATAAAATTTTGGAGCACAGAAAAATTATTTTTTTAAAAGGGACGTCGCATCGACCCGTCGATCCCCTCGATGCCCGTTGAAAAGAAGAAAAAAAAAATTTTTTTTGGAGCACAGAAAATTGTTCTTAAAAAGGGACGCCACATCAACCCGTTGCCCCCCCCCCCCCCCCACCCCTATGTCCGTCCAAGTGACCCAAGAATCACTCATGCCGAATTTCATCCAAATCCATGCAGCGTTTTTTGCGTGATTAGAAAACAAACATACATACAGACAGAATCTATTCCTTTCATAGTATAGATAATATAATGGCCATTGGACCAAGGAGAGACGTTAAATATATAGACAAAACTACATGTATGTTTCAATGAGTCATTTTGTATTCAACGAGTCAGATGTGCGTAGGAAGAAAACGTTGAGACCGAAGGTCGAGACGTTTTCTTTCTACGCACATCTGACGAATTGAATACAAAACGACTCATTGAAACATACATGTGGTTTTGTATTTATTACATGACCCAAGCACCTACTGACCTAATTTTCTTTTCTATCAACGGTGGTAAACACCATGCACTTTATGCAGTCGCATTGCTACATGGCGTGAACAGGTTGGTGTGCAATACAGAATTCCGTATTGCACAGCCGTATTGTATGCCGTATTGCATAAGAGAGACTGCATGGGCATGTAATAAAATTTGTATAACTTGCTCGCCAATCCTTGTAAAACAAATAAGTTTAAAAAAAAAAAAAAAAACCAAAACCAAATATAAGAGAAAAATTGGTTGCATTATAGGATATACATTGATTGCTTTCACAATAATGAGTACCGGTATAACCAAACATGCGTTGAGCATCTCTGTAAATACCCTGAGGCATGTGTTCAGTTCATCATGCTCCAAGCATGTGCTTGTAATTTACATGGAATCGTGGACAAACTGTAGTAATGTAATTTTTTTTAATATTTATTTATTGGTGTTTAACGTCATTGTAAGTATCTAGGCTACACCCATGAAAACTTTCATTTCCCGGGCGTTCCATGTGCGGGTGGGGCAGGGGCCATAACATAACGCACACCACCCCTATATGGCCACATTGACTGTGGGAGATAGTAATAGTTCTATCCAAATTAGCAACATAATATACTGTCAGTGTTGCTGTTCATTTTAGGCCTATATATATATTGAGATATTGCACGTCACAAGTTCGCAACCAGTCATAATATGCAGAATTTTGTAATAGTAAAACTAAGTTCGAAAGTGTGTAATAAAATTTTTTGGTTTGGTTTGGACGTACCAAACCAAATGAAAGTGTCAATGACACTGTAGCTCAACTTGTTTAAGACATGTACATGTACAGTATGTGACACAGCAATGACAAACATCTAGGTAATGACCTGATAACAAAGGTACATGTAAAGTATTGCAACAGTCTGTACATAAATGCTGACCGTACTCTGTAACAAATATATAGGTAAAGTATTGTAAATGTGGGGTGACAGTTACATGCTAAACAAGAAAAGAAATCTATGAGTCCCAGAGTGGGTCTGACTGAACAACAAAATATTTGTTCTCATAGCACAGTGATAACAAAGGCACCCCAAAACACTCATTCGTGTCACAAGGTGATAACAAAGGTACCCCAAGAAGTTTCGTGAAGATCAGTTCATAAATACAGACTCTAGCCCGAGCCGTATTGACATGTGCACTTACTGTGTATAAGTAGACCTGAATAAATCAAAGTTCATCTAATTTGCATAATTTCTACACAAGAAAAAAACCTGTATTATATGTGATGTATTCCATGTTACTGAACATCCCTACAAAAATTTATTCAAATCAGAACTTTCATACAGAAGTTCTGTACAATGAAAGTGTCAATGACACTGTAGCTTAACTTGTGTGTTGTGTTTGATGAAAAGGATAATGTTCAATGTTTATGAAAGGATTATGAAATAAGACAAGAATTGTGATAATTGGGAATATGTTCGTTTCTGTTCCCTGTATGCTATGTTTATGATAAAAATAATATGAGGTGTACACTGCACTAAAGAGCTGAGGAGTGGTTTAATATGACCTCACAGTTAATGTATGTGGCCCTCACAGTTAACGTATATCAACAAAAGTTACCAAGTTACAGTGAAATTATTCCAAAACGAGTCATCCTATCAAGTTACATTAAAATCCTTTCATAAATATGGCCTGTAGACTGTGCTAAAGGTTTTCGGGCTTCGGGCCCCTGTAGCCATCAGTTTCCCAATTGCGTCCAAAGGGGACGTTCTCATCTAGACATTATATGAAGTCAACCTACCAAGTTACAATGAAATCCCTTAATAAATATGACCTGTAGACTGTGCTAAAGGTTTTTGGGCTTTGGGCTCTGGCAGCCATCATGGTTGAATGATCGCAACCAAAAGGGGAATTCTCATCTGGGCATCATCTGGAGTGATCCTACAAACAGGGTAGCCACGGGTCCTTGAAAACCTGGAATGTCCTTGAATTTGAAACGCTATTTTCAAGGCCTGGAAAGTCCAAACAAATAGATGTTATTATTAAAATAGAGGCCGAACTGTCCCAAACTCGAATGCCTGGGACCAAACTGGTAAACAGAAGGGCCGAACCATTCCCGGTTCTAACTTCTAAAATGTACCTACCACAGTAAATTAAATTTAGTCCTTATCACTTATACTTTGGGGTCCCGAACTACCCACGTTCAGATCTTGGTCGAAATGATCCGGGGAAAGTGATCCCGTCAGCCGGAGTGAAGGTGGTTGGGGCGTAATGACTAGGGACTTTAGTCGCAAATAGACATTTCGCTGTTGTCCTAAACTTCGAAAAATCGAGTATGTGATTTTTGTTGCATTTCATCGTGTTTGTAGTGAACTGTATTTGTGTGACGAAATGATTTAGTACGAATTGACCTGGTGATGAAACGTCCGTAATGTGTGGCAATATTCCAAATTTTTACGCATTTGGCATTCTCCCACAAAACATTCTATGTAAGCCGCATTCTGATTGGAAGTTTGTTGCAGTAGTCTCTCTTTTAGGTAAATTAATGTGGCCAATCGCGCACGTGTTTACTGAAGTGTTTCATGGACTTGGTTTTCGTTTATTAATAGAATTGGAGCGTCTGTGCAAACACAAACACATTACAAGTAACAATTATGCCTGGGAAGTGCACATTTCAGGACCATTGGATCGACCACAGCGAATATAAGCTGTGGGTTATGCCTGTAAAAAAGGACAATCACAGCGCACGTTGTCACTTGTGCCAAAAAAACTTTAGCGTTCAGAATATGGGTGAGACGGCTTTACGGTCGCACATGTTGTCCAAAAATCATAAGGAGCTATCTCTTAATAACGTAAAAAAGACTACTCCAACTTTGATGATGAAAATATTGGTAAAGTGAGTGTGCACATGTGTGCTTGACAAACAATAAGTAGTCAATTTTACCGCGGTTAACAAGTTGTGAACCTAGGCAAAATTGACTACTTATTGTAAAAGGTCCTTGAATATCCTTGAATTTTCTTCAAAAAGGTCCTTGAAAGTCCTTGAATTTTTTTTTTAATATTCTAGGGGAACCCTGTACAAAGTTACAATGAAATCCTTTCATAAATATGACCTGTAGACTGTGCTCAAGGTTTCTGGGCTTCAGGCCCCTGAAGCCGTCACAGTTGACCAATCACGACCAAAAGGGGATGTCATCATCTAGGCATTATATGGAGTCAAACTTACGGGTTACAATGTTCAAAGTCCTTCCATAAATATGACCAATAGACTATGCTAAAGGTTTTGGGTTCGGACAGCCATCAAGGCAGAATATCGCGACCAAACAGGGACGTTCTCATCTAGACATTATTTAGAGTCATCCTACCAAGGTACAATGAAATCCCTTCATAAATATCACCTGTAGACTGTGTTAAAGATTTTTGGGCTTTGGGCCCCTGTAGCCAACACAGTTGCCTAATGGTGTCCAAAAAGGGGCTGTTCTCATCTAGACATTACATGAAGTCAACCTAACAAGTTACAATGAAATCCCTTCATAAATATGATCTGAAGACTGTGCTAAAGGTTTTCGGGCTTTAGGCTTGGGCAGCCATCATGGTTGAACGATCACAACCAAAAGGGGACATTCTCATCTGGACATCATCTGGAGTGATCATATGAAGTTACAATGAAATCCCTTCATAAATATGACCTGTAGACTGTGCTCAAGATTTTCGGGCTTCAGGCACCTGTTGCCATCACAGTTGACCAACCACGGCCAAAAGGGGATGTCATCATCTAGGCATTATATGGAGTCAACCTAACAAGTTACAATGAAATCCTTCCATAAATACGACCTACAGACATGCTAAAGGTTTTTGGGCTCGGGCAGCCATCAAGGCTGAATGATCGTGACCAAAAGGGGGCGTTCTCATCTGGACACTATTTGGAGTCATCCTACCAAGCTACAATGAAATCCCTTCATAATTATGACCTGTAGACTGTTCTAAAGGTTTTCAGGCTTTGGGCCCCTGAAGCCGTCACAGTTGCCCAATCGTGTCCAAAAGGGGATGTTCTCATCTAGACATTATATGAAGTCAACCTACCAAGTTACAATGAAATCCCTTCATAAATATGACCTGTAGACTTTGCTAAAGGTTTTCGGGCTTCGGGCAGCCATCATGGTTGAATGATCACGACCAAAATGGGACGTTCTCATTTAGACATTATTTGGAGTCATCCTACCAAGTTACAATGAAATCCCTTCATAAATATGACCTATAGACTGTGCTAAAGGTTTTCGGGCTTCGGGCACCTTTAGCCGGCAAAGTTGCCCAATCATGTCCAAAAGGGGATGTTCTCATCTAGACATTATATGAAGTCAACCTACCAAGTAACAATGAAATCCCTTCATAAATATGACCTGTAGACTGTGCTTAAGGTTTTCAGGCTTCGGGCTCGGGCGGCCATCATGTTTGAATGATCGCAACCAAAGGGGACAATCTCATCTGGGCATCATCTGGAGTGATCCTACGAAGTTACAATGAAATCCCTTCATAAATATGACCTGTAGACTGTGCTCACGGTTTTTGGACTTCGGGCACTTGTAGCCATCACAGCTGACCAATCACGACCAAAAGGGGATGTCATCATCTAGGCATTATATGGAGTTAACCTAATAGGTTACAATGAAATCCTTCCATAAATATGACCTTTTACCTATGCTAAAGGTTTTTGGGCTCGGGCACCCATCAAGGCTGAATGATCGCGATCAAAATGGGACGTTATTATCTAGACATTATTTGGAGTCATCCTACCAAGTTACAATGAAATCTCCTCATAAATATGACTGTGCTAAAGGTTTTCGGGCTTCAGGCACCTTTATTTATTTATTTATTTATTTATTGTTGTTTAAGGTCACATACTTATGCACAATGGCTAATCGTGACCGTGACAGTTTTACGGGTGGAGGAAGCCGGAGTACCCGGAGAGAACCACCGAGCAACGACGAGCAGCTGTCAGCTCTCCAACTTCGTAACTCTGAACTCTGCACCACAGCACAGGCAGGGTTAGATTGGTTGAAGACATGCGCACCATCGACGTGCAGTACGCCTCAGTACACAGCGTCATCGTGCCCCCATGTAGGCAATCGGGGTGAAGTGTCTTGCCCAAGGACACAACGCGGTTGCCGCAGGTGGGATTCGAACCGAGGACCCCTCGGCTTGCAGCCTGCACCTCTACCAACTGAGCCACCGCGCCCCCTCAGGCACCTTTAGCCGTCACAGTTGCCCAATCATGTCCAAAAGGGGACGTTCTCATCTAGACATTATATGAAGTTAACCTACCAAGTTACAATGAAATCCCTTCATAAATATGACCTGTAGACTGTGCTAAAGGTTTTTCGGGCTTCAGGCTCGGGCAGCCATCATGGCTGAATGATCACAACCATAGGGGACAATCTCATCTGGGCATCATCTGGAGTGATCCTAAGAAGTTACAATGAAATCCCTTCATATATATGACCTGTAGGCTGTGCTCAAGGTTTTCGGGCTTCGGGCACTTGTAGCCATCACAACTGACCAATCACGACCAAAAGGGGATGTCATCATCTAGGCATTATATGGAGTCAACCTAACAGGTTACAATGAAATCCTTCCATAAATATGACCTTTTGCCTATGCTAAAGGTTTTTGGGCTCGGGCACCCATCAAGGCTGCATGATCGCAAATGAATGCACTAATTTTGGTACAAAATGGCTGCTGGCGGCCATCTTGAATTTTGGACTGCACCCAAAAACACTCGTTCTTGTCCCACGGTGATAACAAAGGTACCCAAGAAGTTTCGTAAAGATCGGTTCATAAATACATCCTCTAGCCTGAGCCGTATAGAAGTTGTGTACAAAAAAATGTTTGGACCTAATTTCGGTACAAAATGGCCACTGGCAGCCATCTTGAATTTCGAACCGCACCCAGAAACACTGGTTCTCGTCCCAAGGTGATAACAAAGGTGCCCAAGAAGTTTTGTGAAGATCGGTTCATAAATACTGACTCTCGCCCGAGCCGTATTGACATGTGCACTGTGTTTAAGTAGCACTGAATAAATCAAAGTTCATCTAATTTGCATAATTTTTGCACAAGAAAAAATACCTGTATTATATGTGATGTATTCCATGTTACTAAACATTCATACAAAAATTTATTCAAATCAGAACTTTCATACAGAAGTTCTGTACAAAAAACTGATTGCACTAACTAAACAAAGTACAAAATGGCTGCTGGTGGCCAGCTTGAATTTCGGACTGCACCCAAAACCACTCGTTCTCCTCCTACGGTGATAACAAAGGTACCCAGGAAGTTTCGTAAAGATCGGTTCATAAATAAAGCCTCTAGACCGAGTCGTATTGGCATTTGCAGTTACAGTGCTGAAAATAACATTAAATAGATCAAAGTTAGTCTAATTGGCATAATTTATGCACAAGAAAAAAACCCGTATTATATGTGATGTATCCCATGGTACTAAACATTCACACATAAAATTATTCAAATCAGTGCTTTCATATGGAAGTTCTGCACAAAAATCTGATTGCATCTAATTTTGTACAAATTGGCTGCCAGTAGCCATCTTGAATTTCAGACCGGACCCCAAAACACTCGTTCTCATCCCACGGTGATAACAAAGGTACCCCAAGAAGTTTTGTAAAGATCGGTTCATAAATACGGCCTCTAGCAGTGCTTACAATAAGACAAATCTTCGAGGCCTAAAAAAAGGCCTCGAGTTTTGAAGGTCGAGGCCTACTCATGGCTGATAAAAAGGCCCCAAGTTTTGAAGGTCGTGGCTACTTGGGACTGATTTGTACCGCACTGACTCGTGTCGAAGCCCATACTCGTGCCAAAGCCCACCCCCCTGCTTTTTCAGATTTGTGAACCAGGGTGCCCTACTCGAGTCAAAGCCCACCCCCAAGTTTCAAATTGGACGAAAGTTGTTTGAGACAAGACGTCAAATTTGCAGGCATCAAATGGAAAGACAGGTGACTTTTGCAACTCTGTACTTACCAAATAGAACTGTAATACTGTATTATATATATTTTTTGGAGTTGAGGTTTTTGTGTTGTTAAATTCATCTTTTGTGTAATACGTTTTGCCTGTGTTCAGTGTAATAAGTCTTTATTAAAAAATTATATATCCCAAGCAAAATTGACTTGTTTATTTTTTTGTCGACCTCGTTTTGGAAGCTGTCACTTGTTCAAATGAGTGTGCAGGCTGCTGTCAATAGTTGTCTGAAACACGCCCACAACATAGGTTGTCACTAAAAAGTGTACTCCGACCCCGAACCCGATGCAGTTAACATGCAAGAGAAGGCGTTGAAAGTGATTTTTCCATGGGTAGTTTGTTGGACCCTTCTTTTTCTCGGTGAAATTTATGTCTTGTGTGTGGAGAATTGTATTTGATCAACAACCCACAAGACGCAACTTGTGACCAATATAGGTGGTGCAATAAGAGTGGAAAATAACTACCAAAAAACCAACCTGTGTTGTTACGAAGAGACTATAAATTGAAACATTATGCTGGTGATTCAATAGGACATAACGACTTTAGACGAGTGTGCTATTTCTCAAAACTGAACAATCTGGTGTTAGTTCACTACGTTGGTGACGAGTCGGTAAATGTCGACCGGCCTCATGGGAGCGCACCATCACTTTCAACGCCTTCTCTTGCATGTTAACTGCATCACTTACCACAATCCGGGAAAACCTCTGACTATTGATCCGCCAATTGCAAGTTTGAATTTTACATGCAACCTCAAATGAAGCCGGAGTCGGCGATTCTCATCTTCGAGTAAATTTCCATTTTAAGCATGATTAATTTCAAAATTGATTATAAAACTTGCTTTAGACATCGTAAAATACGAATATATTCTTAATACTGCAACAAATTAGCTGGAAGAATGTATTATATGAATGAGAGAATAAAATTTCGTTGAAATTGCCGAGTACACTTTTTAGTGAGTCAAAACTCAATAAAAGTCAATTTAATGAAAATCATAATTTTTTTGTAATTATGATTATATGTATACTACACATAATTCTGTACATTTATGTTGAATTTCAGTGTAATTGATCCATTAATAAAAGAGTTATGAAAAGAAATATTTTTGGAGTCGGTAATTTCGGAGTCGGGGTCGGGGTTGGAGTACACTTTTTAGTGACAACCCACAACATATAGTTTTCACAGTGGTTGAATATCATCAGAAAGATACTGATTGAACACTACCACTTTCGAGTGGTGCACAACTCATTGTGAAAGAACACTGCCACTTTCGAGCGTGCACAACTCATTGTGAAAAACGGGTGTTCAGAAATTAATGAGAAAGTGGTAATTAAAAATAAAAAATAATTACAACTCTGGTATTTGAGAATTATATAACAATATAACCAGGGATATGATTTATGACTTATTGGTTCAATAAAACATGCTCATTTATCATTTCATCATGCTCTGCAACATGTGAAGTTATGACTTTCAGTGTAAAATCAATTTTTTTGAATGTAACCAAGGGAGGCAACTATTTTGTTATTCATATTCCGCTGTGTAAATTTTATCTGGTCTTCATATTATGATTTTTTTTTATTGATTTTGTGTGAAGCTATATTTTGTTTTATTCGTAATAAGTGTACATATTAAAAAAAACAGCTATTTTTGAACAGACTATGTTTGTCTGTTTTCAAGGGGGTAGTTTGCAGTGCTGATTGACATACTTACGTCCATTTCTGGCTTTCGAGAGTAACCTGTACAAAAAAATGAAAACAAACACCGCATGGTTTTCTGTTTGTTTTATTCATTAAATTGAGGATTAAATCCCGAAATCTGAAAATGAAACGTATGTGCAAGATAATTATGAGAATTTTTAAAGCAAATTCTATAAAATTGGTAGGTGGTTTCCAAAGAAACGTAACATACCCAGTTGATACTTACTTGTCTTAATTTCCGATACATCCCAACACGACTTAATTGCAAGCACTATTAGTATTACTCGTCCCAAATCCCCCCCACTTTGCAATTTATCCACTGCAAGCACCCCCTGGGCTTCGACACGAGCCAGTACGGGTATTAATATAAATAAAGTGCAAAACTCTTCGAAATAACTCAAATGTTTTGAAATTGGACATTGAAATTTTCGCGGCCGATTAAAAGGCCCCGAGAATACAGGTCTCGGGCCGATCTTGCGGCCGGGGTCGATCGGCCGCGACTTATTGCAAGCACTGTCTAGCCTGAGCCGTGTGTACGGCGCGACGGACGGACAGACAACGGGCCAAAGTTGAGCGAATAACAACAATGAAAGTGTCAATGACACTGTAGCTGAACTTGTCAAGACATGTACATGTATAGTATGTGACACAGCAATGACAAACATCTAGGTAATGACCTGATAACAAAGGTACATATAAAGTATTGTAACAGTCTGTACATAAATACTGACCGTAGCCTGTAACAAATGTATAGGTAAAGTATTGTAAAGGTGGGTGACAGTCAGATGCTAAACTAGAAAAGAAATCTTTGAGTCCCAGAGTGGGTCTGAATGAACCCCAAAATATTTGTTATCAGAGAACAGTGATAACAAAGGCACCCCAAAACACACTCATTCCTGTCCCAAGGTGAAAACAAAGGTACCCAAGAAGTTTCATGAAGATCAGTTCATAAATATGAGCTGTATAGAAGTTGTGACAAAAAACTGATTGGACCTAATTTCAGTACAAAATTGCCACTGGCAGCCATCTTGAATTTTGGACCGCACTCAGAAACACTCGTTCTGGTCCCACAGTGATAACAAAGGTACCCAAGAAGTCTCGTGAAGATCGGTTGATAAATACAGCCTCTAGCCCGAGCCGTATTGACATGTGCACTTACAGTGTATAAGTAGCACTAAATAAATTAAAATTCATCTAACTTGCATAATTTCTGCACGAGAAAAAAACCAGTACTATATGTGATGTATTCCATTTTACTAAAAATTCATACAAAAATTTATTCAAATCAGAACTTTCATACAGAAGTTCTGTACAAAAGACTGATTGCACTAATTTTGGTACAAAATGGCTGCTGGTGGCCATCTTGAATTTTGTACCACACCCAAAAACACTCGTCCTCATCCCACGGTGATAACAAAGGTACCCAAGAAGTTTCGTAAAGATCGGTTCATAAATACGGCCTCAACGTATAGAAGTTGTGTACAAAAAACTGATTGGACCTAATTTCGGTACAAAATGGGCACTGGCAGCCATCTTAAATTTTGGACCGCACTTAGAAACACTCGTTCTCGTCCCAAGATGATAACAGAGGTACCCAAGAAGTTTCGTAAAGATCGGTTGATAAATACAGCCTCTAGCCCGAGCCGTATTGACATGTGTACTTACTGTGTGTAAGTAGCACTGAAAAAATCAAAGTTCATCTAATTTGCATAATTTCTGCACGAGAAAAAAACCTGTATTATATGTGATGTATCCCATGGTACTAAACATTCACACAAAAAATTATTCAAATCAGCGCTTTCATATGGAAGTTCTGTGCAAAAATCTGATTGCACCAAATTTTGTACAAAATGGCTGTCATCGGCTATCTTGAATTTTGGACCGGACCCCAAAACACTCGTTCTCGTCCCACGGTGATACCAAAGGTACCCAAGAAGTTTCATAAAGATCGGTTCATAAATACGGCCTCTAGCCCGAGCCGTATTGGCATTTGCACTCACAGTGCTGAAAGTGACACCAAGAGACATCAGAGTTAGTCTAATTTGCATAATTTATGCACGAGAAAAAACCCGTATTATATGTGATGTATCCCATAGTACTAAACATTCAAACAAAAAATTATTCAAATCAGCGCTTTCATATGGAAGTTCTGCACAAAAATCTGATTGCACCTAATTTTGTACAAAATGGCTGTCAGCGGCCAACTTGAATTTCGGATCGGACCCAAAAACACTCGTTCTCGTCCCACGGTCATAACAAAGGTACCCAAGAAGTTTTGTAAAGATCGGTTCATAAATACGACCTCTAGCCTGAGCCGTATCGAATTGTTGACGGACAGACGGACAACTGGAATGGCATAAGCTCAAATTTCGCTTCGCCAAAGTTGAGCTAAAAATTATATTACGGACTTTCGGTCCAAGTTTGGACTATAGTAAGGCGTGCGCATGTGTTCCCATTCTGGAGTTGCATATAACATGTATATAATTACGTTCTGTATTCATGACATACACGATGACAAAGTACCGACTCCTACCCCACCCCTGCCCCCCAAAACATGGACCACAAAAAATTAATTTTCCATCCTACACCCCTGCGATTACCCTGTAAAACATTGCCCCACCCCCCAGCCCCACTTTTTTAAGCTTCCGTGGCCCCTGGGTGGGGGAGAGGGGATCTTTGGATTTGCCTTGTTACAGTTTATGGAAGAGGGCCTATATTATTATCATCTTATCTATTTTCAGAATCTTGGACACCACAGAAAATGACAAAGCAAACATCAATGAGGTTCTGCATAGTGAACGGTTGATGCTGAAGACCTACAAAATACATCTTCCTGAGATCAGCCAAACTACGTACCCAATAACAGAAGTTGACAAGGTATCGGAAAAGATTTTAGAAAAATTTCAACCGATAATGCTGGAAGAACATCAGCCAATAAGCGTGATAGTAGACGGTAGTTGTTTGTATAGAAGTCTGTCAAAGGCGTTATTCGGCGGGGAGCAAGAGCACAAATTAATGACTGTTGACAGCATTAGAAATTGGCCAAAATAAAAAACATTACGACAGTGAAGCCAGTATGTGCCTGATAAATGATGATGAACTCGTCTTGTATGTATATAACAATGTTTTTAGGGCAGTGTGCCAAGAGAGAGGTTGGGCTGATATCCTTCATGTTTATGCGGCAAATGCTGCTTTACAAATTGGAATTAATTCCTACTGTCCTTCTATGTTCGAGCATTTCATTTCACGTCCTGTTATCCAAAAGAATTTTGGGGCATGGCATCAGTCAGCGAAGGGGTGTTCATGTACATTTAATGTGGACTCAAATAAGTATTCCATATCAGCAAAACGACTTCATACCAAATCACTTTGTTTTTTTACAGTCCAAAGACACAGGCTCTGGTTTGAATTGTGAAAAAGAGATTGTTGTAATCAGTGATGAAAATACCGAACCTACTTTTGAAAATATTGATCACAATGACGATACGTCTGTTTGTGGTGTGAATTTGAAGTGTATTTCTGATAAAACTGAAATTGTTGAAGTCAGTAAAAATAGTGAGAATTGTTCTGAAGATGTTTTGGTGTATGTCCAGCTGATGTTGTTGGGGCAAATATTGAAGTTACGAGACCATGTACCGTGGGTATTAATAAAACTATTTCACCTGCTGGTAAAATGCAAGTACTGTTGGTAATAGAAAAAATGTTGCGACCACTGATGTTGATGTGGAAAAGGTTGTAAACACTAGTAGTAATATCGAGGGTGATTTTGAAGATGTTGATAATTCTTATTATGAAATTAATGATACATGTTCTGAAAGTGTTGAGGCACCTATTCCACCTGCGTCAGGTGGTACTCCTCTTCTTGATGGGAAGTTCATTGATATTGAAGAACAGGTACACTTATTGTCGATTAGTGATGTACTTCCTCAAATCCCAGTGGGTTTGAAGGAAAATGTTTACTTTTTTGTATGCAACAAGGATAACATTAAAAGAAGCATGGGCAAAAAAAGTATTTTTTGTGATGATTGCGGTGCCTGGGAATCAAACATGCCTTCTCCCAAGTATCTCTTCTGGTGTACATCTGGAAGGCTCACTCTTGTGTATCTGAAAGATGACAAGTACTGTTTAAAACGAAAACAGAATAAAAAGGTAGTATATTTTCCACCTGAGCCACAATCGCCAGTGGCTGAGATTCTTGAAATCCACAGGTCCTATGCCAAACATACGCTTTCCCATGCATATCAGCGTCGAATAATCTGGGTTGGCAACACAGGGGAAGGCTTTCCCACAATATGATGTGTAGAATATATGGGGAATTTTCCAGGTAAAGCCCCACACAGAGGTAGTAAGCAGAACACTGATAATTATGTCAGACTACCACCCAGCAATGCATGATGGATAAAATAAAATCAGAGATTAAAAATGTTCCTCCACACCAAGCTTATAGAAAAATGATAACAGATGAAAGCGACGTTTTGAAGGCCCCAAGGACACTTAAACAGGTTCAAAATGCCAAATATAATGAGAAAAAGAAGTTGAGTGAGAACAGTGGCATCAGGAGTAATTTTGCCGATCATGTTATAAATGTTCAGAATTTGGTGCACGTACACCCTTTCATACAAAAAGTAACATACACAAAGGATAAAGTGCCAATCATTTTGTTATACAACAAAGTGCAGATGGAAGATGTCAAAAGATTTTGCTGTAATCATCCTACAGCAGTATCTATGGTTTTAGGTTTTGACACTTTTAATTTGGGAGAAATGCATCTCACCACAGCCTGTTTCAAAAATTTAGCTGTTTTACGGAAGAATACAAACGACCACCCAATATTTCCAGGTCCGGCGCTCTTGCATGGTAATTCAGATTATGGGACATTTGACGAATTTTTCACTTCAATAACTCGAGTTTTGAGAGATGCTCCAAGTAGTCCGCTGATTGGTTCCGACGATGAACTGGCCATGAGAAAAGCAACTGACACTGCTTTTCCAAATAGTTCACGTTTAACTTGCACTAGATATCTACGAGCCAATGTAAGTGATTATTTGAAAGACAAAATTGGCCTTCTGGAGACATTACAGAAACCCATAACTCATGCGATATTTGGCGAAGACGGGTTGATAACAGCGGACAATGAAGTAGTTTTTGACATCAAGCGACGAATCGCGAGAGAAGTTACAGAGGAAACTTTGCCTCCATTTTTGACGTACTTTGACAGAAGCAGGGACCAACCTGGGCATGCGCCAGTGCGTATTTGGTTCTGAAACATCAGGACCTGGCTCTTAAATCTCAGAAATAGGCTTCTCAGTTGGCGCGTAACTTCTCAGATCATATTTTGATATTCTTTCGATGGATAATCGAGAGAGACACTCTTACATGTATTATATGATTATCCTTTATCATTGTTGTAGAGTGCTTAAGTTAATACTTCAAGTCTTAGTTACCAAGCATTAATCTTCACTGTGGTTTCTGATCAAGTCTTGGCTGCCTAAATAGGCAGCCAAGACTTGATCAGAAACCACAGTGAAGATTAATGTTTGCTATAGTATACTAAATGAAAATGATGAGAGCTATTACATACTTGCAGTGTGTGTTACAAACAGCAGTGTGACTCCGTAAATTGAAATCTGGCGCATGAATTGAAAAAATAGGCTCCGAGGCTAGAGCGTATTTTAAATAGTCCTGATCGGTCCCTGCAGAAGGGTTGTGAGACTGCTAAAATAAAATATGACGTCGTCCCAATTACCTGGATTTTCAAATAATCTCTTGAAATGGACAAACAATAACTGTGAGTTGCTTAATCACATCCTTAAACAAGCCATTGATTGGCAACCTGAGCCACTGACGGATCTGATTCTGAAAATTTATGATGTGGCACGTGGTGAATACACAGAATTAGAGCACAGTCTCTTGAGGGTAGGTAATTTTAAATTGTGCGAGGAGTACCAAAAGTTTAGTTTACAGTCAGAAGTATGGCGCTGCAAGTCGACAGAATACCAACAAAGACACTTCATGCGATTTTTGCGGCATGTTAAACCTGTAAAAAGCGGGACCATACAGACGTCTGATGGGGTTGCAACGATGTTGATGTCAAAAAACGAAGGAAAGAAGCCATGTCAGAGAAAAAGAAAATGTGCGGCGAAAACTTCAACTGACTGTAAACGATGATGTTAAAAACCATAATAAACTTTTGAACATGAATACTTGTTTTTTTCTTTTCTTTTTTCTTTCTAAAATAACACAATATAATTCTCAATTTCTAACTCGCTTTTATGAAATTGGCATATGATAAAACTGAGTGAGCATTTTTTTTTACAATACATATGTACGGGTCATCTATTTTTGCCTGTGGATTTCAAGAATATTTAGGAATTACATTACTCAGTAAGCGGGCAACATAAGCATAAATGACTGGCAAAAGGAACTTGTTTGGTTGTACAGACCCACTTAATTGGATATCTCTTTATTTATTGTATTTCCCTGTTAAGTGAACATAATTTCCAAACACCAAACCATTTACCATACCTTCAACACAAATTTGACCTGTTAATTGCATATACGTTATAGAGTAAACTCCTCTTAATTGTATAAAAAATCCTGCAATCTGTTTGAAGATTATTTTATTTTACGGTATACCAGGTATATATAGTCTATTAAAAAAAATATGATGACATTATCTTTGAATGTTACTGCTCGTAACAAAATCAGTTAACTTTTAGTGTTTTTTTTTTTATTTTGAATTTTCCTGTACAATTTGGGGGGGATTGTATTCTCTTGCAGCTTTTGGAGCCAACTTCTCCCAAATTGTTTCCAAGTCCGATTTCTCGTTTGGATCGACTTCTCTAGTGCCAAGTTCGCAATAGTTTGACTTTTCTGCATTCCCAAATGTTTTACAAGTTAATCGCCAACTAAAAAAGAAATTGTATTTTGAAATGCCCAAATTATTTTATGGACTTTGGATCCAAGTTTGGAGTACCGTCTCATCAGAGTGCAGGGGCGCTGGAGATGCCTTGACCAAGGGGTGGGGTCGGATTTAGGAATGGGCAGGCTGGGTGGGCGTCCAGGGCCCCATATGTCGGGGGGGGAGGGGGGGGGGCATGTTAAAGTTGTGTCTTTTGAGGAGCTTAATATGACAAATGCCTTGCTCAATCATTTGACAATTTGGCAGGGAATTTTGTCATATTATGTTCCTTGAAAGATGAACTGCATACACTGCCAATTTTTTTTCTTCTCCCCCACATAATCAAGGGAAATAATTCGAAATAAAACAGTGGAATTGAGGTTAGTATAGCTCCAATTTTTTATTTACCAACAAAAAATATGCATTTTCCTGTTGAAATGTTCCAGCATTTTGGAACTCAGAGTGCCATCAGAGGCCACCTGAGAGCCTCCAGAAAACAAAATTTTCCTGGGGGGAGAAACACCACCATGCCCCCTCAAAATACTCTTCCTTCAGGATCTGGGTGTTATGGTTGGGAAAATGTTTGGGCCATCCGGTGCCACTGGAGTGGCAGCCTGTTTGAGGACTGTGGACACACATATAGGCGTAACAGTTTATTCCAACTAATTCTATACGAAACGTTTACACCAAATTCAGCCTCTCCGTTGGATCACATCTTAACCGCATATTCTTTTAAAATACCCCCATTTCAATTCTACATTAACCTCCCAGTCAGTCTTGTTCTGTCTTGCAAAAAGTGTTTCTGAGGGGCTCCATTACTCCACAATTACACATTTGGCACTACTTTTCACCATCTTTCTCAATATTCTAGAACATTCGTTTACACCATCGCCATGATGGGCTGTCAGGGATTTTTCTACCCTTTCTGGGAAAGGGTCCAGGGGCCTTTCCAATTGGGAAAATTAGCGTTGCAGAGGCCACAAGTGGGAATTTATCTGAGCGACTATCAACAAGAAATAAATAAACTTACTAGCATATCCTTGTGAGAAATCAGTCTATTAATCAATGAAAACCTGTTGTATAATTGTATTTACCCACTGGCTGCTTAGAATTATTAAATTGTACTGGTGATTAATCAATACTAGTGATGAAAAAGGATTGGTTAATGATCACCCACATACATAAGTCCTCACCTAAGCAAGCCAAGTTCAGTCAGCAGGAGTACTTGGCCTGGTGGACGGTTTGGGTAAAATAATTGTGGACGGTTCGTTCTGGGGACGAAAGTCTATTCAGGTTTCATGACATCAGTCAGCAGGAGTATCAGACCTGGGGAACGGTTTGAATAAAATACAGGTTACCAGACAGGATTTCAGACGTGAGCTGAACCTAAAAATTGGTACCGTGCTTTAAGAAGCACGGAACTCGCCTGTAACAAAATTTAGGTACCATTCGTGAGCCGTTATGGTTGACAGCGATGCATTTTGTCACTTTGACTCACGCACTGCGAGTCGCGTCATTCAGGTGTGATTCTATGCACATCAAGGGAGCTAATTTAGAGTGCTGATTCTAGGAACACACTGTCAAGGACGCTTCTTGAAACTGTCAAATGGTTTCAAAACAACACAAGTGAATACCCTTCGTACTGAAACAATTCACACTGCGAAGTCCACTGGCAAATATTATTCGGTGCTGGTCACTTAAAAATAATCGACTGGTCACACAGAAATGAATTCTCAACTGCCGTGAATTGGGAATTTTTGGGAGCAAATTGGGAAAAAAAGTGACTATTTCCGATTGGGAATGGGGCCGATATTCGACCCCTCTCGTCGGTCAAAAAAAAACCCTGGCTGTTGGAGAGATTTATCAAATAGTTTAAAAAGCTGAGTTTTGAAAATCTAGTCTGCCCTTAATCGATAATGTTATAACACCCCCGACTCTCTGTCCAATCGCTGATGAACGGCTCGGATGATGTTGCCCCCCCCCCACCTTCTGTAAATCCTGAATCCGCCACTGGGACGTGAACAAGTAGGTCTTTACTGAGGTAAAACATGTTCAATTTTACTGATAATTAGGGCCGGGTTACCAATAATAATAGATAAAGTTACAGGTAGATTCAGGATGAGCTAGAGTGTCGTCTTCTTATGTAGCTTCTTAAATGACATATTGCAGATGATTAAGGTGTGGTTGGATCAACCGGAAAATTGTACCTTCAATTCTAGACCCACCACCGAAAAGGATTGGTCAGTCAGAGTGAGGGGAGAGGGGGCAGAGGACAACAGAAACTTAACTGATCTATGGGCATTCAATTCATGAACCGCGACATATCAGCGGCCGGTCGAAGCCTTATTATTGTAGTGGTAACAAAACTGATAACACTATTTCGCAATGTTTTGTTCATTCTTTGCCTCGAAGGAATAATTATCAGCCCTTCATTTTTTAGTCGTCTTAAGACCAGGGTTGTCGGATGGATAAATGCAGTAAATGTCGGGTGGGGTAAGGATCTGTAACTTTCACTGAATTTATATTATATATCTGTTAATCCAACCTGTTGAGCGATGATTGCTTGGTTTATTTAAACAGCGATATTCTTCCGTAAAGTACCCGTAAACGGTTGATTTGCACACAGCGATTTTAGAATCTCTTAGACAAACTCATTTGGCAAACGCCGAGAGAAATCGGAGTTTATTTTGTAGGCTGAAACGTTATTTTTATTTTGAAATCCCAAGAAGACAATCCTTTCTCATCGCTATTAACTAATCCGCACATTTTTTAAATCTTAGGCTAGCAGCCGCGAGTATAGTCTTTGTAAGACTGTTAACCCGGGGCCCTCCTGGCCCTCACAGTCTTTGAGAGACCCGTTCAAATCTAGTCTGACTAAAAATGAAAGAAACTGACCGCATTTGGGTCGACTCAGTTCACGCTTCATATTGAAGACACAAATCACATAATCAACATTCTACTTGTCGTACTCAGCCCAAATATAATTTATTTACGTGTCTGCATCATTTTTTAACGCAAACACAGCATCAAATTCAAGAAATGTTGAAAAATATCCGACTTCAACACGTAAAATAACATCATGTTTCAAAGATAAACAAATTGTACTACGCATGCGCACAGATACTGTGCGCATGTGTAGTACATTTTGTATATCTTTGAAATCGGTGATTTTTGACGTGTTGAAGTCGGATATTTTTCAACATTTCTTGAATCTGATGCTGTGTTTGCGTTAAAAAATGATGCAGACACGTAAATAAATTATATTTGGGCTGAGTACGACAAGTAGAATGTTGATTATGTGATTTGTGTCTTCGATATGAGGCGTGAACTGAGTCGACCCAAATGCGGTCAGTTTCTTTCATTTTTAGTCAGACTAGATTTGAACGGGTCTCTCAAAGACTGTGAGGGCCAGGAGGGCCCCGGGTCACAGTCTTACAAAGACTACCGCGAGTACTGCCGCGAGTACTGTAAACGCGTTCAACTCGCGAGTAGGCAAAATGAAATTTAAGGGAATGACAAAATGTTTTGGATGGCCTGAAATCTGACATAGACTTTGGTGGGCGTGCGCAGTAAACGTTTATGTTCAAATTTCCAGTTTTTTTCCTCAAATTCCTGAATTTGGTTGTTTTTCAACATTTCTTCAAATTATTTCCATGTCTTCAACGTTGGTCCGAGTTGTCTTGAAAGTTGGGCCGACTTGTCTTCAAAGCTGGTTCGAGTTGTCTTTAAAGTTGGTCCGAGTTGTCTTGGTCCGATCTTTGACTTTGGTTCGAGTTGTCCTGATCCCCGGAAAACCTAGTCCAATAATATTAGCCTTCGCCTGTGCTCCGAATTTATTATTTTTTGATTTTTAATATGTCGCACCGCCGAAGTCTAATCTGATCTTTCGTTTTTCCAGCAGCAAAGTACGAAATTAGGCGACATAACACTAATATGATGAATACTCATTCTCCATACATGTTCCCACATTCGACAAGAATAATATGCCTTCACATTCATATTAGATGTATAAATTTCCTATACTTACTGTCGAATTACGTATTAAATAACAATAATAAAATAAAAACATTTTTTCAAGCGGTATTGTTACAGCGGTTGGAAAATTGTTAAAAATCGTATCCCATTTCCGGGAACGGACCTCAGCGGTTTCGAACAAATCGAGATGTATTGCAACGACTGCCGCGTCTTTTGACTTGGTGTGCACTACATTATCGGTATTCCGTTTTTCACTCCGCGTTTTCCTATCAACCCATTTTCCCGTTCAACAGTTTGTTTCGAGTTGAAAAAATTGCAGTGCAAATGACGCCTAAATAATTAAAAATATCGATTTATTTGCAAGAAAATGACCACCAGATTGAAGAAAAATGTGTTTTACACAACTGTCAATCGGAAGTAGGAACCAGGTGGGGAAATTTGATCTTTAATCGAGGTCAAACCGTTCAGCGAGAGTCTCTCGCTGAACTTTGCTGCTGGAAAAACGAAAGATCAGATTAGACTTCGACGGTGCGACATATTAAAAATCAAAAAATAATAAATTCGGAGCACAGGCGAAGGCTAATATTATTGGACTACGGAAAACCGTATCCCGAAAACGGGTGACAAATAAACAGATAACCCTTTTTCTGCATTACAAAAAAAACAATCAACCTATTGTCCAAACTAAAAACTCAAACTTATTTGAACGAAATATACAAGGCAAAATTATCGTCATTTCTCTACCGCATAGAATGAATTTCATGCTAACTTCTTGCAGCAAAAGCACAATCACATCTCAAGGCCATCGTTCTCGTTAAACCACGCACTCGTAAACAATTTCGCGTTCCTTCCCATGATTCAGTTGCCAACGGATCAACGAAGAGAAGCAACATGGATCATTCATGTACGCCGAGTCGGCACGAGAAAAGTTTAGGTCTTTTGACGACTAAATTTGTAACTTTATTGCAAGAAGCAAAAGATGGAGTTTTAGACTTGAAAGTAGTAAGTTACTTCCAGTTTTTTTAGCATTTCGAGCAGTGTATATATTTCTGAATACTCAATAATTTCAGTTTGTTTACCTTTTGTTCATCGAAAGCATTCCTGATTGGATAGTGCAGTTACTGCAGCATTTCCTGTGCTTTGAAGTTTGAAATAGTTGTCACTCTTCTCTCACTTATCTGCAAAAAGCACTTCCACAATGTGGTCTCTTTCCCTTATATCTCTTCTGCTTTGGGGCGGGGGAGATGTCTTTGCTGAAACGAGTGTCGCGCCATAAAATGGACATCAGGCATTACTCCAATTCCCAAGATCAATGTAAATTAAAGGGTGTCAGGACAACTCGTTCCCACGGCAACTCGTACCAGTGAAGTCGTAACCAAAACTGGACAACTCTTACCCATTTTTATCTGGATAACAGTACTCATACCCACGGTTGGACAACTGGCACCCACAGCTTGACAACACATACATTGTACCTGATTTTGCCTCCAGGGGTCGATTTAATTTTTACAAATTGAATAGCAGTTCACTAACTTGGAGTTGGATACATTTTGATTAGCATTTCCTATTATTATCAATTTACCGGGCGTTACCTACACATTAATATTAATTTACATAGACGATAAGGGAACATACCCGCCCGTGGGTACGAAAAACTGGGGCGGATAATGGCCATTATCGCCCAGCGTCTTACATGACGTCATTTACTCAACATCCGGTTGATTTGTTTTGATTGCAGACGACGTAAAAATAGATTTCTATCGAGTAAATTAAAAGCAAAATAAAATGTCTCAATCATCAGAAATGGATGAGAGCGCTTTAGAGCAAATGAAGCGGATGCTAGGCCGATTAACACCAAGAGGGCGACAGCTTATGACATTCGAAAATTTACCAATTGGCTCAATATTCGCTCCATTTAGAACTATGCGCCTGTTGCCGATATTATGTGTGTCATTGTCAAATCAAATGTTATTTATAAATTAATGTTAATTAAAAAAAATTATTCCAATGTTATCTCCAGTTTGAATATGCCCGCCTGTCTATTTGATATATGCCCGTCTGTCAATCACTGTATTAGTGATTGGCAATTTGGAATACATATTTGGGTCGTCTTTCATACAGTACTTGATAATAATAATAATAACGTGATTTTCGAGGGCGTATCGCTCCATTATCGGACCTCCATTAGTGATTAGCAGCCCTACAGTCATTAGCGGGCCTCTAAGGGACTGCCGGGCTGCTAATCACTAATGGCGGTCCGATAATGGAGCGTAACGCCCTCGAAAATCACGTTATTGTATAATTATTATTTATATGTTTTTGTCTCCAGGTACTCCGGCTTCCTCCACCCGTAAAACTGTCACGGTCATGGTTAGCCATTGTGCAGAAATATGTGACCTTAAACACCAATAAATAAATAAATAATATGTTTTTGTCATGTGAAATTGATGAATCCTGGACTCTTCGCCAGAAGACGACCTTGCCAAACTTTTTTTTTGGTACAGTTTGCCGGAATATTGGATGCTTCGCCGGAAAATGTATGCCAATTCGCCAAACTTTTGGAATTTGGACACTTCTCCGGATTACCAAGGACAATTCGCCGGATGATTTACAAAATTATTTTGGACGAGTCGCCAGAACTTTTCTGGCCAATTCGCTGGAAAGAATTTTGCAAGTCAGAGTAAATTAAGAAGATGGTTTTGAAGAGAGGGCTTTGAGTAATGAGGAGACAAAATAAAACAAAGCATGACGGTTATTCATCTTTAGAAATGAGAACAAAACACTAAATACAACAGCACTAGAGTATTATTTACATTTATGGGGGTACATAGCACTGGAATTAACAGAACAATTAATAATCAAAGGAATACACTTCCCTACCCTTCCCTGCAAACGCTAAGATGATTTATACTTTCTTGCTGTAATATAATTTTCGGTGCTATATGCCCCAGTGGGATGCATAGCACTGAAAATTTTATTAGGACATGAAGTATAGCTAATAATCGAAAGAATACTCCCCCGCCCTTCCCCTGCAACGCTAAGATGATTTATACTTTCTTGCCGTAATATAATTTTTGGTGCTATGTGCCCCAGTGGGATGCATCATAGCACTGAAAATTATATTAGGACTTTAAGTATAGCTAATAATCGAAGGAATCCCCCCCCCCCCCCCTGCCCTTCCCCCACATCGCTAAGATGATTTATACTTTCTTGCTGTAATGTAATTTTCGGTGCTATGTGACCCAGTGGGATGCATAGCTCTGAAAATTATATTAGGACATGAAGTATAGCTAATAATCGAAACTTTCGAAAGAATACTCTTCTTCCCCCACCCTTCCCCGCAATGCTAAGATGATTTATAGTTTCTTGTAATATAATTTTCGGTACTATATGCCCCAGTGGGATGCATAGCAGTGAAAATTATATTACGACATTAAGTACAACTAATAATTGAGCTACATGTACCAAAGAGAAGCCCCTCCAAGGTGAGTTAAAATCCTCACATGTTGATTGCTTCACACTTCAGTAAATAGGTAGATGAATGCTAATTAATTCTGATTGATCGGCTTATAAACTATAAACCCTTACAATGTATCATGAGTGAATATTTTAATCTTAACTACTTCTCCCTTGGTCCATGAAGTTTTGACATTTCTGCTAGAAAAACGTTCGCTGTTATTTTGCGATTACGAATTTGGTCAAACAAACATGTAATACTTTTTCTGTCTTTTTTACACAAGCTTTTGACGAATGTTATTTTAGTTGAAATATACTTCATCTAATCTACATCACCCTAACTAAATTTTATTTTTTAAAAAACTCTGGCGAAATGAATCTCCAGCGAATTGCAACTCCGATGAACTCAACTGTCCAGTCCGGAGAAGAGTCCATTCCCCAAATTGATTATCTATAGTTGAAGATTGATTTGAAAATTGCTATGCGGATGCAGTTAAATCAAGCCCTGTTTGCCTCCTTGTGTAATGAGGGAACCAGAATATATATATAGAGAGACATTTTCATTAGGGTATCAGGACAACTCGTACTCTGGATGATTAGTACCCTGGACAATTTGTACCTTTCCTTGGACAACTCGTACCTCGCCTCTGGACAACTTGTACCCTCACTCGAAAAGGATTCATACATGGGACGACTGGAGACTATATGTGAAAGAATACGGAAGACGAATCATGAAAATCACAACTGATATTTATTTTTCCAAGAAATATATTACCAACAAAACAAAGATATAACACACAAGCTACTCTCGTTCGAACAAATGAAACAGAAAAACAAAAGTAAAATGCACTATAAGTTGAGAGAAACGTTTTTCTGTATTCAAATGAAATAAATCACTGAAAGGCAGAGTTAAGTCGTGTTTTTCCTGAATTTGTATTTTCTGCATCTGAGCTTAATTGAAGTTTGACATGAACTGCATGACCATTCACCCAAATCTACTTCTCCTCATACAACTCTACGATATAAAATTATTTATTTATTGTTGTTTAAGGTCACATACTTAATGCACAATGACTAATCATGACCGTAACAGTTTTACGGGTGGGGGAAGCCGGAGTACCCGGAGAGAACCACCGAGCATCGACGAGCAACTGTCAGCTCCCCAGCATTCTAACTCTGTCCAAGCTCAACCCAAGCAGGGTTACAGCAGTTGAAGACATGTGCACCATCGACGTGCAGTACGCCTTAGTACACGGCGTCATCATGTAGGCAACCGGAATAAAGTGCCTTGCCCAAGGACACACCGTGGTCGTCCCGAACGGCGATCGAAAACGATTTTAAATAAACAATGAAACATATGTCTTTTTATTGGTCATCCATTTCGTTTGTTTCATTTTATCTCTTTGATTCTGTCGAACTCATTTGACCACTTGAGGTTCAAGGCTCGATTGCACTTTCTGAGATGTTGGAGTTCAGCTCTCCAAAAGATGTTTTACTTATTTTATGATAATCCATGAAACTGTTCGTACAAGTACCTTTGCACTAGACAATTCGTACCTTTACATTGGACAATTCGTACCTTTATGCGGGACAATTCGTACCTTTACGACAGACAATTCGTACCTTCATATTAGGGTACGAATTGTCCAGGGTACGAATCTTCCAGGGTACAAGTTGTCTAGGAACCTTCATTAGTGGCTTGATCATTTATACGGTTAGGCACCAGTCAATGTCATTATTGCTTCGTATGGACCTTTTAAACACATACCACGATTCCACTGGCCACATTGAACTGGATATCCAAGTGTTACGGTGTGGAAATATTATAGATATTGGTAACAGAAAGAAATCTGAGAATCAGCAACAAAACTATGAATTTAACTATTCTGAAATTTAATTAAAAAAAATTAATATAAAAAAAATGATACAAAGATCTTTTACACTAATTGGGTTACAGAAAATAAAAACAATGGTACTTATCAATTATAGAATTAGTCCAAAGTACAGTTTGACAGAATCCAGTAATCCAGTGGTGAAGTATCTTCTGAAGAAAGTTACCAGCTGGTAGATGTAGTGTTAAATCCAACAATGTCTCTTCAGAAACAGTATACTGTAGATTGTAATAAAATTTTCACTTAGAAATTTCAGCAGTCTCCAATAAAATATAATAAAATGCTCTGCAAAATTCAAATGGAGTAAAAATCCACGAAGTATTTGTGCCACAGGTAATTTCCAAACAATCCAGTAGAATCCTGGCTTTTCACAAAATAATATTATTCTGTTTCACAGAAAGTATAAATTCTCTTTTCCAAGACGAACAAATTCTCTTCAAAAATTCTCTTTTGGAATCAATCTTCCAGAATCACAAAGAAGCACTGCTTCTATAATAAATGCACTGTCCTAGAACAATAATAATTCTCCAATGGAAATAACTGAAGTGAGTCTTTTTGAAAGGCTTTCTAAGAATGAGTTTTTGAATTCTGTTGACAAACCTTTATATAGTAACCAGATAGAATGTCCCAGAAGAGGAAGTTTCTGCAATGTTCTATTAGTTTCTGGGGGATTCTGTTAAAGTTCAAGTAAACAAGGTCATTGACCTATTTAAACAATTAAACAATCAACAGCTATATGTACAATATATCAGTGTAACAAAGATGTAAACAAGGTCACTGAGTGCAAAAGAGTTAGACCAGTCAGAAAATGCAGAAATAAAAAAAAAAATTGTTCTCACATAATTATCAACTTAAGGATATATCAATCTCAATATAATATGGGGGCTATAACACCAAGTTCAATCAATGTACTCCGTTAGCAGCTTCATTGCTGGACAGGAAACTTGCTCATTCATTCTCACAGATGTTTCCTCTACATGTATGTGTTCTTCAGGAAGATATGGGAGAGCCATTAACCTTTTTATGAAGTGGAAAATTTGATCTTGAGTTTCACAATATTTAAAATATTTTTGAATATAAAATAAATCAGGTCAAAAAGTTGAAAGAAATATTCACCTCAGTTGTAAATTCCATCAAGTGTGTGGCACCAGGGTTTGCTGGATGATTATGAGTGAAGCGTCCTTTCTTGAAGTCTTGTGCACGTTGTATAACAGTCGAAAAGAACACCGATTCTTTCGATCTCTCAAGCTGCACCACCACCATGTCATCGCTACTTCTGCCCTACATGCGGAACAAAATTTCTATTATTTATTATCCCTGCATTTGAAAAATTGCGGGGATATATTGGTTGTCTCCGTACGTCCGTACGTACATCCGGGAATGGTTTCCGGCGAAAAACTCGTAGGGGTTTCAATTCAAAACATTGAAAGTGTGTTCATCTTCATTCATAGTGTGTTCATGTTAATCAATAGGGTCTGTAGATGTGCATAAAGGTTTTGGATTTTTGATTCGGCCCCGGGGGCGTAAGGGGCACCACTTTTGACGTTAGAGGAATGGTTTCCGGCGGAAAACTCCTAAGGGTTTCAATTCGAAACATTGAAAGTGTGTTCATGTTCATTCATAGGGTCTGTAGATGTGCATAAAGGTTTTGGATTTTTGATTCGGCCCTCGGGGTGTAAGGGGCACCACTTTTGTCGTTAGAGGAATGGTTTCCGGCGAAAAACTCCTAGGGGTTTTAATTCGAAACATTGAAAGTGTGTTCATGTTCATTCATAGGGTCTGTAGATGTGCATAAAGGTTTTGGATTTTTGAATCGGGGCCCCCGAGGGGCACAAGAGGCACCATTTTTGTCGTTAGAGGAATGGTTTCCGGAGAAATACTCCTAGGGGTTTTAATTCGAAACGCTAAAAGTGTGTTCATGTTAATCGATAGGGTCTGTAGATGTGCATAAAGGTTTTGGATTTTTTATTCGGCCCACGGGGGCATAAGGGGCACCACTTTTGTCGTTAGAGGAATGGTTTCCGGCGAAAAACTCCTAGGGGTTTCAATTCGAAACATTGAAAGTGTATTCATGTTCATTCATAGGGTCTGTAGATGTGCATAAAGGTTTTGGATTTTTGATTCAGCCCTCGGGAGCGTAAAGGGCACCACTTTTGTCGTTAGAGGAATGGTTTCCGGCGAAAAACTCCTAGGGGTTTCAATTCGAAACATTGTGTGTTCATGTTCATTCATAGGGTCTGTAGATGTGCATAACGGTTTTGGATTTTTGATTCGGCCCCGAGGGGGTGCAAGGGGCACCATTTTTGTCATTAAAGGAATGGTTTCCGGAGAAAAACTCCTAGGGGTTTCAATTCGAAACACTAAAAGTGTGTTCATGTTAATCAATAGGGTCTGAGATTTGCATAAAGGTTTTGGATTTTTGATTCGGCCCCGAGGGGCGCAAGGGGCACCACTTTTGTCGTTAGAGGAATGGTTTTTGGCGAAAAACTGCTAGGGGTTTCAATTCGAAACATTGAAAGTGTGTTCATGTTCATTCATAGGGTCTGTAGATTTGCATAAAGGTTTTGGATTTTTGATTCGGCCCCGAGGGGCACAAGAGGCACCATTTTTGTCGTTAGAGGAATGGCTTCCGGCGAAAAAAGCTAGGAGTTTCAATTCGAAACACTGAAAGTGTGTTCATGTTCATTCGTAGGATCTGTAGATGTGCATAAAGGTTTTGGATTTTTGATTCGGGCCCCGAGGGGCGCAAGGGGCACCACTTTTGTCGTTAGAGGAATGGCTTCCGGCGAAAAACTGCTAGGAGTTTCAATTCGAAACACTGAAAGTGTGTTCATGTTCATTAGTAGGATCTGTAGATGTGCATAAAGGTTTTGGATTTCCGATTCGGCCCACGAGGGGCGCAAGGGACTCCATTTTTAGCTTAACTTGACACAGTCAAGATAAGCTCTTGTCATCACGCGTGCAGAAGTCTGTTAGTTTGTGACGTCTGTTCACATTTTCCTTTAGCACGGGCTACACCCCGCAGTTCTTGTCTGATTGTCACGAAATTTCATATGCAGGTTTGGGGTCATGTCTAGATGAGAACGTTCCCTTTTGGTCGCGATCGGGCAACCGGTATGGCTGTCCGAGCCCAAAACCCCAAAACCATTAGCACAGTCGACAGGTCGTATTTACGAAGGGATTTCATTGTAACTTGGTAGGATGCCTCTGTGTAATGTCTAGATGAGAACGTCCCCTTTTGGGCATGATCTATCAACAGTGATGGCTGCCCAAGCCCGAAACCCAAAAACTTTTAGCACAGTCTGCAGGTCATGTTTAATGTGGAGGGATTTCATTGTAACTTGGTAGGATGACTCCTTATGATGTCTAGATGAGAATTTCCCCATTTGGGCATGATCTGCCAACCGTGACGACTGCCCGAGCCCAAAGCCCGAAAACCTTTAGCACAGTCTACAGGTCATATTTATTGAGGAATTTCATTGTAACTTGGTGGGTTGACTTCATACAATGTCTAGATGAGAAAGTCCCCTTTTGGACGTGATTGGGCAACTGTGACGGCTGCAGGGGCCTGAAGCCCGAAAACCTTTAGCACAGTCTAGAGGTCATATTTATGAAGGGATTTCATTGTACCTCGGTAGGATGACTTCAAATCATGTCTAGATGAGAACGTCCCATTTTGATCGCGAGCATGCAGCCTTGATGGGTGCCCGAGCCCAAAAACCTTTAGCATAGGCAAAAGGTCATATTTATGGAAGGATTTCATTGTAACCTATTAGGTTGACTCCATATAATGCCTAGATGATGACATCCCCTTTTGGTCATGATTGGTCAGCTGTGATGGCTACAAGTGCCTGAAGCCCAAAAACCTTGAGCATAGTCTACAAGTCATATTTATGAAGGGATTTCATTGTAACTTTGTAGGATCACTCCAGATGATGCCCAGATGAGATTGTCCCCTTTGGTTGCGATCAGTCAACCATGATGGCTGCCCGAGTCCAAAGCCCGAAAACCTTAAGCACAGTCTGCAGGTCATATTTATGAAGGGATTTCATTGTAACTTGGTAGGTTGACTTCATATAATGTCTAGATGAGAACGTCCCCTTTTGGACTTGATTGGGCAACTTTGACGGCTAAAGGTGCCCGAAGCCCAAAAACCTTTAGCACTGTCTACAGATCATATTTATGAAGGGATTTCATTGTAACTTGGTAGGATGACTCCAAATAATGTCTAGATGAGAACGTCCCATTTTGGCCGTGGTCATTCAGCCTTGATGGGTGCCAGAGCCCAAAAACCTTTAGCATAGGCAAAAGGTGATATTTATAGAAGGATTTCATTGTATCCTGTTAGGTTGACTCCATATAATGCCTAGATGATGACATCCCCTTTTGGTCGTGATTGGTCAACTGTGATGGCTACAGGTGCCCGAAGCCCGAAAACCTTGAGCACAGTCCACAGGTCATATTTATGAAGGGATTTCATTGTAACTTAATAGGATCACTCCAGATGATGTCCAGATGAGAATTCCCCTTTTGGTTGCGATCATTCAACCATGATGGCTGCCCAAGCCTAAAGCCCGAAAACCTAAATTTAGCACAGTCTTCAGATCATATTTATGAAGGGATTTCATTGTAACTTGGTAGGTTGACTTTATGTAATGTCTAGATGAGAACAGCCCCTTTTGGACACCATTAGGCAACTGTGTTGGCTACAGGGGCCCAAAGCCCGAATATCTTTAGCACAGTCTACAGGTGATATTTATGAAGGGATTTCATTGTACCTTGGTAGGATGACTCTAAATAATGTCAAGATGAGAACGTCCCCTTTTGGTCGCGATCATTCAGCCTTGATGGCTGCGTGAACCCAAAACCCCAAAACCTTTAGCATACATAGTCTATTGGTCATATTTATGGAAGGACTTTGTTGTAACCCGTAAGTTTGACTCCATATATTGCCTAGATGATGACATCCCCTTTTGGTCGTGATTGGTCATCTGTGACGGCTTCAGGGGCCCAAGGCCCAAAAACCTTGAGCACAGTCTACAGGTCATATTTATGAAGGGATTTCATTGTAACTTTGTAGGATCACTCCAGATGATGCCCAGATGAGAATGTCCCCTTTTGGTTGCGATCATTCAACCATGATGGCCGCCAGAGCCCAAAGCCCAAAAACCTTTAGCACAGTCTACAGATTATATTTATTAAGGGATTTCATTGTAACTTGGTAGGTAGACTTCATATAATAGATGAGAACGTCCCCTTTGGAGGCAATTGGGAAACTGACGGCTACAGGGGCCCGAAGCCTGAAAACCTTTAGCACAGTCTACAGGCCATATTTATGAAGGGATCTTAATGTAACTTGATAGGATGACTGGTTTTGGAATAATTTCACTGTAACTTGGTAACTTTTGTTGATATACGTTAACTGTGAGGGCCACATACATTAACTGTGAGGTCATACAGCCCACCCCTCAGCTCTTTAGTACAGTGTACACCTCATATTATTTTTATCATAAACATAGCATACAGGGAACAGAAATGAACATATTCCCACTTATCACAATTCTTGTCTTATTTCATAATCCTTTCATAAACATTGAACATTATCCTTTTCATCAAACACGACACACAAGTTAAGCTACAGTGTCATTGACAATTTCATTGTCGTTAGAGGAATGGTTTCTGGAGAAAAAAACTCCTAGGGATTTCAATTCGAAACACTAAAAGTGTGTTCATGTTAATCAATAGGGTCTGTAGATGTGCATAAAGGTTTTGGATTTTTTATTCGGCCCTGAGGGGCGCAAGGGGCACCATTTTTGTTGTTAGAGGAATGGTTTCCGGAGAAAAACTCCTAGGGGTTTCAATTTGAAACAGTGAAAGTTCATTCATCTTCATTAATAGGGTCTGTAGATGTGCATAAAGGCATTGGATTTTTTATTCGGCTTCGAGGGGCACAGGGGGCACCATTTTTGTTGTTAGAGGAATGGTTTCCGGCGAAAAACTCCTAGGGGTTTCAATTCGAAACATTGAAAGCGTGTTCATCTTCATTAATAGGGTCTGTAGATGTGCATAAAGGTTTTGGATTGTTTATTCGGCTCCAAGGGGTGCAAGGGGCACCATTTTTGTCGTTAGAGGAATGGTTTCCAGAGAAAAACTCCTAGGGGCAGGGACCAGCCGTGAGGGCGACTAGGGCGATTAAGTCGCCCAGAAAAATAGTCGGGGCGATTACAAGTCGCCCTCTAAAAATTGGCCAAAATGAGAAAGGGCTGAACTGAGTGATGCGAGGTTTACATGAAAACAAGTATTTTCAAAAATCGAATGTGCTCGAGTGTGATAAATGGGCATTTTAATTCGTCAAATAAACGTCCATTTATTTGAAATCACACGACAAGCAATTGTCCATTGTCGCTTTCGGCGGATTTTTTTTATGTCTATTTTGTTGCGTTCCAGTCGGAGCTTCAAGTGTCGAAACGAAAATAAGTGACTTACGCGACTCAACAAAACAACCCAGTTTGAAAGTAGGTTACGTCGCTTAGGATGCCGAAAATGTATACACAACGGACGTATTTTATAACACATTATTTTCATTTCGATTTGCTGACGACTGTTAACTGTTGGGCTGTCTATTCCCAGAAAAACACGAATGGAATTGAAACACATGAAAAAAACTTTAGTGATGTCAAGAAAAGCTTTGTACAGGACACAAGTGTGCATGTGGACGATCTTGAAAAAGGGTCCTCCTAAACATCGGAATGACATGAAATGACGCGGAATGACACCGGAATGCCATAAAAATGATGCGGAATGACATTTCTTTTACAAAATACTCGACCCTAGAATGTATTTTGTTTATTAACTAACAAAGTACCCCCCAAGCAACCTTCTTACATCTGGTCCTGTTCACACTTTCAGACTTAAGAAATTATTAGCTTAGTAGACTTTGTTGAAAGGCAACCACAGGAGGGTGATGGGGGATTGGCACGAAGAAGAGGTGAGGGGTCATGAAGGAGAAGGTAGCAGTGAGGGATTTTCAGTCAATAACTACATTGTGATTTTTTAACCTGGCACAGATGCATCATAGACAACTGGACCTGGATTATTTGTACGTTAATGGAGGACCATAAATTGAAAATATGAAGGGGCGGCGGGGGTGGTACATGAATATTCTTAATTTTCCCCACTTGCCTATGAAGTCTCCCTACATGACTCTGCAGTCTTCCTATTTTTTCTGGAGGGAGACTTGAAGTCTCCCTAAAATTCCCCCCTAGGCTGGTCCCTGCCTAGGGGTTTCAGTTCGAAACACTGAAAGTGTGTTCATGTTAATCAGTAGGGCCTGTAGATATGCATAAAGGTTTTGTATTTTTGATTCAGCTTCGGAGGGCGCAAGGGGCACCATTTTTGTCGTTAGAGGAATGATTTCCGGAAAAAAAACTCCCAGGGTTTCAATTCGAAACACTGGAAGTGTGTTCATGTTAATCAATTGGGTCTGTAGATGTGCATAAAGGTTTTGGATTTTTGATTCGGCTTTGAGGGGTGCAAGGGGCACCATTTTTGTCGTTAGAAGAATGGTTTCTGGCGAAAAACTCCTAGGGGTTTCAATTCGAAACATTGAAAGCATGTTCATGTTCATTCGGAGGGTCTGTAGATGTGCATAAAGTTTTTGGATTTTTGATTCGGCCCTCGGGGGCACAAGGGCCACCACTTTTGTCGTTAGAGGAATGGTTTCCAGTGAAAAACTCCTAGGGGTTTCAATTCGAAACACTAAAAGTGTGTTCATGTTAATCAATAGGGTCTGTAGATGTGCATAAAGGTTTTGGATTTTTGATTTGGCCCCGAGGGGTGCAAGGGACACCATTTTTGTCGTTAGAGGAATGGTTTCCGGAGAAAAACTCCTAGGGGTTTCAATTCGAAACACTAAAAGTGTGTTCATGTTAATCAATAGCATCTGTAGATGTTCATAAAGGTTTTGGATTTTTGATTCGGCCCCAACAATAATCATAAATGCGAATGCGGGGATATACTATCGTGTGCTTTGCACACAAATGACACCCCTCTAATTAGCTTGTATTGCCCGTTGAACGAATCAAGCCATCCAAAATTGTCGGTATCACTCAGATGAACTGACAAAGACAGAGGAAACAAACAGCAAACCAAGCAATTAAAATATCACTATCACAAACAAAGTAGACATACAAAGTGAATCATCATCAAAACACAAGTGCAACATGTTCTGACAGCAACTTACAGAGCAAATCATTATCCAAACATACATGTATGCAACATTTGCCGACAGTAAGTTTTCATTGCATAAAACTTATAGAAGTGTATGTTCCAAAAGTCAGATCAATAGTGATTTAAAAAAAAAAATGATAGCATTTCCATTGGTCTGTTATTTTTGTGTTACTATCTGTCCCACCCCTTGTAAATAATATCAGGTACGGGTTGTCCAGTCATGGATATGAGTTGTCCAGACAAAAATGGGTACGAGTCATCCAATTTTGGATACTACTTGACTGGTATGAGTTGCCGTGGGTACAAGTTGCCTAGAAACCAATTAATGTGTCATTGTATATCATATCAATTGCCATGAACTTTATGAAGTGTGTACAAATTCAATCCTTTGGTTTTGAGGTGCTAGCCTCTTGCCTTTCATATATGTATAATGCCTAAGGGTTAAACCTAGGCAGTTTTGAAATTTGCATTTCAGTTCGGTTTCAGTTCTGGTTTTCTACAGAAACTTGGTTTTTCAGTTAAGTTTTCGGTTTTTCAAAATATATTGTAGAAATCCACATTTTAGAGGGTAATATACACATTAAATGCATCTGTATTTGTCATCTAAGTCATGAGGCTCCTACAGTTGAAACTAGAAGTCCTGTTACAGTTAGCGCAGAACATGCTCGTTAGTTAACACGCTCCTTACTGCAGTAAAAGGAAATAATCCACTGAAATACACAAGGACGGTTTCGCAAAGTAATACAAAATATAAAGTACATGCAAAGTTTCATCACATGGATCACATGGCTACACCCGGTGGTCCATGTGATGGAAGTTTGAAAGTATTTCTTGTATTGATTGGGACTGGAGTGCACTTGTCCAGCGCGCTATTTCTTCAGAACAGTGCACAATAGTGTGACAGGACTTATAGTTTCAACTGTACAGCATGTTGAATCATCCGGGTTACTCAGTGCTCACCACTTTTCTCAGCTAATGGACATATTGTGGTGGAGCCAAGGGGTATCTGGAGAGCTTGTTCCTCCCGTCTCCAAATTTGAAAAGATTCTTATTGATTTCCTGCCCTCAGTACAGGTACAGTACCCTCAGTCCTGAGATCCCCCCCAAAAACTGTTCACCAGCATGTTCCCCCCAGGATTTGAAACCATGGCTCCACCACTGGTTGGTTCTGCCTTGTTCTGTCAGTAAGCTTTGGGGCCTTGTCAAGATGCAAAAATTTACCAGAAAAGCTATATTTTAACAAAACTCAACATTTCCTTTATTTTTTAAGGAGTCTCTAAGCTCCCACCCTGTTTTTGGTGGATAATGTGTAATTATTGTCCATATTTCGGTAATTATCCCACCACTTCAAAATAGACTGCCCAGGTTTTTTAATGGTTCCTGCTTCAAATGACAATGGAATAAAAGGAACACAAAACATATTTTTTGTGATTTTCATAACTATTATTGAAGTACATTAGTGTCGCTGTGGATTGGTCGTAATTCACACATGGGCAGTTATGTCCACGCATGCATTTACCAGGTAAAAATATAATCATCAGCAAAATTTTAATTAATGAAGCACCAGGTTGTACCCGATGTTTCATTAATTAAATTTTGTTTGCTGATTATTCCTATAATTAGTGTCCTGACTCTAATATCATTTCGTCAGTGGAAATATTGCCCATCCATGGAAAGTGACCAGTCCATGGCGGTCGTACTGTAAGTCGTGATACACGAATCACTTTTATTGGTAACTCACTCCAATGTTTCCACAATATCTCTCCTAATTTTGACTGTAGTCTGTAGAGGTTCGTTTTTGACATTGATTTTGTTCAATTATAGAAATTGGGTGAAGTGAGCGGTGCCAGGGTGAAGATATTGCCAACTTCACTTTGCCCTCTTGGCCTACACCTGCATTGATTTCATCTCAGTCAAGACAGGCGATTGATGTTTTTGAAGGGAGGCTGCTGCATAATGGGATTTGAAAGTTTGCAATATTGCATCTTGGGATTTGTTGTGTGCACAAAATACACCTGGGAAAACACATTGATTATTACAACTGCATATTGGGAATGCAGGCTTAACTTGACGCTTGACAGTTTATACCTGACAGACCTGCTGTACCGCGTGATTCCTTAAAGTAAGTTCAAATAGTATACAAATGAAACAAGTCGCAATAAGTTTTAAAAAACTTTCAATAGTTACCTGCCATCCATTTAACAGGGTATGTTCTATTTTAATTTAACCATTTTATTGTTGACAAAAACAGAATGTGGAGAAATGGAGTCAAGAAATATGTGACTAATTTGCAAGTTGTGCTGACCCTTCAGTTGCAAAGGAAAATAGTCAAAGACTACCGTTGTGTTGTTGGCTGTCACAATAGTTCATTCCATCTCCATGCATGTTGAGTACATGTACATGTACTGTCACCTCCATAAATGTTTGAAAAACACAGGTCATTGTTTTTGTGACCATCCCTTTGTTTTACATACATTTCCAAAAGATCAAGAATACTTGGATGAGTGGGTTAAAAATATTAATAGAATTTTACAAAAAAAAATTTTAAAAAAAGAGGCAAAAACTAGAGACCCACCAAACGCCCAGTGGCGTGCTAAATGATGGGAAACAAACTCAACAAAAGCCATATCCTACTTTGCAAATGGGCCACATGGATGAATGTTTGAAAAAAAATTGCGACATCGACGTCGTAGCTGGGACGGGTGGTGCAATCTCACAAAATTCTAAGTTCATCAAGGGTCATAACTCCAAGAAAAATATTTGGAACAACACATGCATTAAACAGTGGCTAGACATCAATAAGATACACTTACATGCCAAATATAAAGTCATTCCATCAAGTATTTCAAAAGTTATTGAGTTTTGAAACTCGTTGGTCACAGACAGACCGACCGACAGACCAACCGACAGACAGACCGACAGACAGACCGACATTGCCACTTATAGAGCTGCTAGTCGCAGCTAAAAACTAAGACACATTCTTTTCAGGTATAAATCTCTACAGAAAAAAGTATAAACTTCAGAAACACAACACAAATGCCAAAGAATTGTCTCGGGTTACACTTCAATCTGAACCTCCTCCACTGAAAAAATTAAGACTGGAAAAAGAGTAATCCTCAGAAATTCCTTTTGTGCATTTGGAACATGCTTACATGTATAGCATGCCAATAATCTGTTTAAAAATTCCAATTCAAATCTGGCAAGATTTTCATCATACCAGTACAGATCACAGTTGGAGTCCACACCAGTACAAGCTCCAATTGGTATGAACAGTAGGATGTTAAATTTTGCCAGATTTGATTTTCTACAGATACATAACAAGAGGTGCATATCTGAGATGCAGGCGTTGAGTTGTGGTGGCAAATCTGAGAACTTTTGTTCAAGTTATTGTGCTAACAAGCTCAAAATTCACAAAAAAATGACTAATTAACGACCATAACTTTGTAACGAAAAATGGGGGTGGGCCAGTTTTTGAACTTGCTTGAGTTATTATTACAAAAGACCTGTATGGCAAATATCAGTCAAATCGGAGGACATTTGTTCACGTTATTGCGCTAACAAACGCAAAATTCATAAAAATTGACTTACTAAGACCCATAACTCTCTAACGAAAAATCAGTCCAGGCCAGTTTTCGAACTCGCTTGAGATATTGCAAAAGACCTGTGTGGCAAATATTAGTCAAATTGGAGAATGCTTGTTCAAGCCATTGTGTTAACAGTGTGAGGACGACTGGACACCCACCCACCCACCCACCCGGATGCCCACCGACCGTTGCCAAACCATAGGTCTTGGTTGTTAAGTTGTTAACACAACTGAACCAAAATAAATTCTTCTTTTGACCATTTTCTCCTTCATCTTAAACTTACATGTCATACAATGGAAGCTATCTTGTTACAAAAAACACCCACAAAGTGGAAGATCAGTCACCAAAATGAGCATACATGGATATTGTATTACAGTACGCACAGGGTGATTTTCTACTTGCCCTCTAAGTTGGTGGATATACATATACATGTACATGTATATCCAACATATTCTTTCCAGTCTTGTAGAAAGTTGGGCACCCAACAAGCCAGTCTGCAGTTAATGAACCACCAGATAACTGACTACTCAGTGGTCCTTAAACTGTACATTTGCTCATTCAGTCACAAGTCTTTACTGGCTGCCAGGTACAGTTGGTGGTTGAAGTCCATATGCTTTGTTTAGCATAAGGAAAATTTAGCCAGTGGACCTACGAGTGGAATCTAGATATCACATCACAGTACGAGACGAAATAAATTCTACAATAACCACTATAAACTGTGCATCTTCAATTCTCTCATAGAGAGCTTTCCAGAAAAATGATGTTAGGTTCTTGTCTTATTGGTGCAATGGCAGTGGGATTCTTTGTTTATTGCAGTTATGCTACAACTTATTTTATTCATACTGTATTGTAGACTTCAATATATTCTACCTTGTACCTTGCATTTATACCAATATGACGTTTTTTCCAGACATTTGGGGAGCGCGGTGGCTCAGTTGGTAGAGGTGCAGGTTGCAAGCCGAGAGGTCCTTGGGTTCGAATCCCACCTGCGGCAACCGCATTGTGTCCTTGGGCAAGACACCTCATCTCCATTGCCCGCGTAGGGGCATGGTGGCATTGTGTACTAAGGCGTACAGTACTACTGCACGTTGATGGTGTACTTGTCTCCAACCAATGCTAACCTTGCTTGTGTGGAGTTGGAATGTTGGGGAGCTGACAGTTGCTCACCGTTGCTCTGTGGTTCTCTCCGGGTACTCTGGCTTTCTCCACCCGTAAAACTGTCACGGTCATGGTTAGCCATTGCGCATAAATATGTGACCTTTAACACCAATAAATAAATAAATATTTCCAGACATTTTGATTTAGTTATTACATAATAATTGTTCATTTACAGATTAATTTTATTAAAAATGATTGAACTGTACCCATAGGCACATTTCAATATATCGTAATTATGTAACAAATTTTGATTTGCTGAAATAATCTACAACTGCAGTACTGCGATCACAAGTTACAGTACAGTACATTGTACATTTCGTACTTAATTACTTAAACCTTTACCCACAGACAACATTTAAACTGGAAATTTCAATGTAAATTTTTATGCCCCTGAGAGATTCCCTCGGCGGCATTATGTTATCGCCATCCGTCTGGCATCTGTGCGTTAACTTTTGGTTTCCGTCAAACAACTAAAGAACCTCATATTTGATCAAATCATTATTTTAGGGGTTACTTGTGGATGACCAGACAATGCTTCCTTTCTATTTTTGTACAGCTAGCCAATTCAATATGGCCACCATGGCAGCCATATTGAATTTGGTTTCCATCCAATAACTAATAAATGCTCATTTTTATTTTTTAATTATGCATTGTTGGTGTCTAGAGGAAGCTTCCTTTCGATTTTGGACCAGTCAGCTGGTCCAAGATGGCTGCCAATTGACTATGGTGGCCATCTTGAATTTGGTTTCCACCCAATAACTAATGTATACTGACTCAAATCATTTTCAGTTTTTGGTTATGCATTATTGGCGTCTAGAGGAAGCTTTCTTTCGATTTTGGTCCAGGTAGCCAGTTCAATATGACCAACATATTGAATTTGGTTTCCTTCCAATAACTAATGATTGCTGACTCGGGAGCGCGGTGGCTCAGTGGTAGACTGTTGGACTTCTATGCTAGAAGTCCGAGTTCAATCCCCATCTGGGACAACCTGTGTTGTGTCCTTGGGAAAGGCACTTTATCCTGTTGCCTACATGGTGGCACGATGACGTTGTGTACTAAGGCATACTGCACATCGATGGTGCACGTGTCTTCAACCACTGTAACCCTGCTTGAGCGGAGCTTGAACAGAGTTATAATGTTGAGGAGCTGACAGTTGGTCATCGATGCTCAGTGGTTCTCTCCGGGTACTCCGGCTTCCTCCACCCGTAAAACTGTCATGGTCACGATTAGCCATTTTGCACAAGTATGTGACCTTAAACACCAATAAATAAATAATAATAATAAATAGACTGCTGACTCAAATCAATTTTTTTTATGCATTATTGGTGTCTAGAGGAAGCTTCTTTTTGATTTGGTTATGCCCCAAGAGACTTACCCTTTTATGACACTGTCAGGGGCATATGCAACACTTTGCGTTGCTCTTGTTCAAACTTTCACTAAAAGCTACAAGCAAACCGAAATGCTAGGTTGGAATGGTTTCTCAGTCCACAAGTTCTTTTTTTCATATGCCGATGCTCCAGGCTCTGCTTCTCGCCCTATTCACTAAGACTGATGAATATCCCTCCGCCTTTCTCATGCATACAAAAATGTGTAAAAGGGTAACTCGGACAAAGGGTTGCCTGAGAAAGTTGTGTTAATTTTATATTTGTACAGGCCTGTTTTTAACTAGATTCTACAGTTCATGTGATACAACCATTGTATTCTTTTCTACAGGCAGCTGACATATTAGCAGTGAGACAGAAGAGAAGAATATATGACATTACAAATGTACTGGAAGGTATTGGATTGATAGAAAAGAAATCCAAGAACAGTATACAATGGAAGTGAGTATGCATGAAGAACTGTGATCTCAGAGGTGCCCTCCTTCTCTATCAGATCGTGTTCTGGTTAGAGCTAAAATGGTTAAGGGGTTTTCTTGATCGATTAATCGCTTAGATTAACCTTGGTTAACCGATTAACCAGTCCAAACTTGTCCAAATAGATATCTGAATAATTGCCATACCGTTGATGATTTACAGCATGAATCCTTTACCCAACGTAACAAACAAAACCGACTAGGCCTATATACAAAAATCTCCATTAAAATTTATTATGTTTTCAATTTTTGTCTCAAAAACATAGCTTATGAGCTCATTGAGCTTGTTCCATTGAGGGGTCATAAGCTATGTTTTTGAGACAAAAATTGAAAATTTTTAGTAACTCATGAATTTATTTTGCAAGTTTCGTCTGCTACCCACAATGGGTAAAGGGTTAAGAATGACCATTTCCAGCCACTGATAGAGTATGATGATCATGCAAGTAAACAAGTATGTCAGCAAGTAACTTGCATGCTTTACTCTGTTTCATATAATTGATGTGAGTCAGTTTGTCTGTTTTGGAGCAAGTTTGTTCCTTTGCTAACCCATATAATACAGTAGTTCAAAAGTAACGGTTAATCGATCAATTACTTTTTGGATCGATCAAGATATTGATCATTGATTAATCGGTTAACCGTTTCAGCTCTTGTTCTGGTCATGACACACTTGTAGGGTCCTGCGAATATTCTGTATTCGGGAGACAAATTGATTCAAAGTGCATATTTGATTCAAATTTGAGTCCAAATCATAGATGCAAATAAGGAATTTTCAAATATGGTTAATGAAAACAATTTAGAAAAAGTCTTGATTTTTTTTTAAAACTACAATTCCAGCTGACTAATATTCCAACTACATCATCAAGGCATGCCTTCAGCAATTCAATGATGCAGTTGAAATATATCACCAGTCAGAACTTGAGCTATCACAGTGGGAACAAATCAGGTGTATACCCTCTCTCCCCTCCTCCCATCCATCTTCATAGCACCCCTTCAGGACCGCGGCAAGTTCTGGTCCTCGACTCAAGTACAAGTGCTAAGAAAAAGTATGAGTAAAATATGAGTACATAGGAAAATGCATGAGGAGTACATGTATTTTCTGTAATATCCAATTAACTGAGTATGTGCACATGCTTCCTTTGAAAGGTTCACTTTCTAGTTTTGTTGAATGTAATGAACTTAGACAACAATTATATAAATACAACACACATCAAGCCATTCACACAAATCAAAACAAAAATATGAAGCAAGCTGATTGTGTTAGCATGAATTCAAGAACTATTGTAATAAAATATTAATAATGTTAGAAAGTTATTGCCTATCATGCACCCTGATGAAGTTGCATGTCATTTCCAAAATTTTTAGGATTTTATTGCATTGGGTACTTTGCGCCCCCTCGTGCCCCCCGCCCCCCCCCCCCCACCCCCCCCCACCCCCTCACACACACACACACACACTTCCAAGTTGAAAAAGGTTTGGGCAGTTGAATGACCGAAGGTCTTATCCACACCACGTTTTAATGATTTCTGTGGTATTGTGGGGGGGGGGGGGGGGGGGGGGGATCTTAACCCCTAGCACTCTGGGATCTTAACCCCTAGCACTCTGTCAGTGGAACAGAATTTTTTCCAGTCATGCTTTTTTTGTCTAGTTTAACTATGAATTTAACCAATTATATCTTGTTTGACAGAACTCACTGAACTCTGTCAAACAAGATATATTGGTTAAATATCAAACTGCATTATGGGAAATATTTGCTGCTGAAAACATTGCCATTTTGACATCAGAGTACAGAGGGTTAAGCTATTCAAGGTAACCAAGTTCAGGAAGAAGTACTTATTTTTAAGCCTGTCTCATATTAGAATGGGTCGGGAGCACGGTGGATCAGTGGTAGACTGTTGGACTTCTACGCTAGAGGTCCCGAGGTCGATCCCTGTGTACTTGGGCAAGCCACTTTATCCTGGTTTCCTACATGGGGGCACGATGACGCCGTGTACTAAGACGTACTGCACGCCGATGGTGCACATGTTTTCAGCCGCTGTAATCCTGCTTGAGTGGAGCTTGAACAGAGTTAGAATGTTGAGGAGCTGACAGTTGCTCGTCGATGCCCGGTGGTTCTCTCTGGGTACTCTGGCTTCCTCTACCTGTAAAACTGTCACGGTCACGATTAGCCTGAAGCCCAAAAACCTTTAGCACAGTCTACAGGTCATATTTATGAAGGGATTTCATTTTAACTTGGTAGTTTGACTTCATATAATGTCTAGATGAGAACCTCCCCTTTTGGACACAATTGGGCAACTGTGACGGCTACAGGGGCCCAAAGCCCAAAAACCTTTAGAGCAGTCTACAGGTCATAATTATGAAGGGATTTCATTGTAGCTTGGTAGGATGACTCCAAATAATTTCCAGATGAGAACATCCCCTTTTGGCCATGGTCATTCAGCCTTGATGGCTGCTCGAGCCCAAAGACCTTTAGCATAGTCTATAGGTCATATTTATGGAAGGATTTCATTGTAACTTGTTAGGTTGACTCCATATAATGCCTAGATGATGAAATCCCCTTTTGGTCGTGATTGGTCATCTGTGATGGCTACAGGTGTCCGAAGCTCAAAAATCTTGAACACAGTCTGCAGGTCATATTTATGAAGGGATTTCATTGTAACTTCGTAGGATCACTTCAGATGATGCCCAGATGAGAATATCCCCTTTTGGTTGCGATCATTCAACCATGATGGCTGCCCTAGCCCGAAGCCCAAATACCTTTAGCACAATCTACAAGTCATATTTATGAAGGGATTTCATTGTAACTTGGTAGGTTTGACTTCATATAGTGTCTAGATGAGAACGTCCCCTTTTGGACACGATTGGGCAATTGTGACAGCTACAGGGGCCCGAAGCCCGAAAACCTTTAGAACAGTCTACAGGTCATAATTATGAAGGGATTTCATTGTAGCTTGGTAGGATGACTCCAAATAATGTCTAGAGGAGAACGTCCCCTTTTGGTCGCGATCATTCTGCCTTGATGGCTGCCCGAGCCCAAAAACCTTTAGCATAGTCTATAGGTCATATTTATGGAAGGATTTCATTGTAACTTGTTAGGTTGACTCCATATAATGCCTAGATGATGACATCCCCTTTTGGTCATGATTGGTCAACTGTGATGGCTACAGGTGTCCGAAGCCCGAAAATCTTGAGCACAGTCTACAAGTCATATTTATGAAGGGATTTCATCATTGTAACTTTGTAGGATCACTCCAGATGATGCCCAGATGAGAATATCCCCTTTTGGTTGCGATCATTCAACCATGATGGCTGCCCGAGCCCAAAGCCCAAAAACCTTTAGCACAGTCTTCAGGTCATATTTATGAATGGATTTCATTGTAACTTGGTAGGTTGACTTCATATAATGTCTAGATGAGAACAGCCCCTTTTGGACACCATTAGGCAACTGTGACTGCTACAGGGGCCTGAAGCCAGAAAACCTTTAGCACAGTCTACAGGTGACATTTATGAAGGGATTTCATTGTACCTTGGTAGGATGACTCCAAATAATGTCTAGATGAGAACGTCCCCTTTCAGGGACCAGCCTAGGGGGGAATTTTAGGGAGACTTCAAGTCTCCCTCCAGAAAAAATAGGGAGACTGCAGAGTCATGTAGGGAGACTTCACAGGCAAGTGGGGAAAATTAAGAATATTCATGTACCACCCCCGCCGCCCCTTCATATTTTCAATTTATGGTCCTCCATTAATGTACAAATAATCCAGGTCCAGTTGTCTATGATGCATCTGTGCCAGGTTAAAAAATCACAATGTAATTATTAACTGAAAATCCCCCACTGCTACCTTCTCCTTCATGACCCCTCACCTCTTCTTCGTGCCAATTCCCCATCACCCTCCTGTGGTTGCCTTTCAACAAAGTCTACTAAGCTAATAATTTCATAAGTCTGAAAGTGTGAACAGGACCAGATGTAAGAAGGTTGCTTGGGAGGTACTTTGTTAGTTAATAAACAAAATACATTCTGGGGTCGAGTATTTTGTAAAAGAAATGTCATTCCGCATCATTTTTATGGCATTCCGGTGTCATTCCGCGACATTACATGTCATTACGATGTTTAGGAGGACCCTTTTTCAAGATCGTCCACATGCACACTTGTGTCATGTACAAAGCTTTTCTTGACATCACTAAAGCTTTTTTTCATGTGTTTCAATTCCATTCGTGTTTTTCTGGGAATAGACAGCCCAACAGTTAACAGTCGTCAGCAAATCGAAATGAAAGTAATGTGTTATCAAATACGTCCGTTGTGTATACATTTTCGGCATCCTAAGCGACGTAACCTACTTTCAAACTGGGTTGTTTCAGGGAGGTTGATTCTATACTCCGTGGTTGTTTGTTGAGTCGCGTAAGTCACCTATTTTCGTTTCGACACTTGATGCTCCGACTGGAACGCAACAAAATAGAAATAAAAAAAATACGCCAAAAGCGACAATGGACAATTGCTTGTCGTGTGATTTCAAATAAATGGACGTTTATTTGACGAATTAAAATGCCCATTTATCACACTCGAGCACATTCGATTTTTGAAAATACTCGTTTTCATGTAAACCTCGCATCACTCAGTTCAGCCTTTTCTCATTTTGGCCAATTTTAGAGGGCGACTTGTAATCGCCCCGACTATTTTTCTAGGCGACTTTGGGCTTAGAAGGGCGACTTAATCGCCCTAGTCGCCCCCACGGCTGGTCCCTGTCCCCTTTTAGTCACGATCATTCAGCCTTGATGGCTGCCCGAGCCCAAAATCCCAAAACATTTAGCATAGTCTAAAGGTCATATTTATGGAAGGATTTCATTGTAACCTGTTAGTTTGACTCCATATAATGATAAGATGATGACATACCCTATTGGTCGTTATTGGTCAGCTGTGACGGCTTCAGGGGCCCGAAGCCCGAAAACATTGAGTACAGTCTACAGGTCATATTTATGAAGGGATTTCATTGGAACTTCATAGGATCACTCCAGATGATGCCCAGATGAGAATGTCCCCTTTTGGTCGTGATCATTTAACCATGATGGCTGCCCGAGCCCAAAGCCCAAAAACCTTTAGCACAGTTTACAGGTCATATTTATGAAGGGATTTCATTGTAACTTGGTAGGTTGACTTCATATAATGTCTAGATGAGAATGTTCCCTTTGGACGCAATTGGGAAACTGACGTCTACAGGGGCCCTAAGCCTCAAAACCTTTAGCACAGTCTGCAGGCCATATTTATGAAGGGATTTCAGGGTAACTTGATAGGATGACTCGTTTTGGAATAATTTCACTGTAACTTGGTAACTTTCGTTGATATACGTTAACTGTGAGGGCCACATACATTAACTGTGAGGTCATATTAACCCACCCCTCAGCTCTTTAGTACAGTGTACCCCTCATATTATTTTTATCAAAAACAGCATACAGAGAACAGAAATGAATATATTCCCAATTATTACAATTCTTGTCTTATTTCATAATCCTTTCATAAACATTGAACATTATCCTTTTCATCAAACACAACACACAAGTTAAGCTACAGTGTCATTAGTGTCATTGACACTTTCGGTTTATTCCCACTCAGCCAACCTTCCTAAAATACCAGTTAATAGGTGTGAATTACAGAAAGGTGTTAGGTTGGCTGAACGTAACTTTTGCAGTAGAGGATTAGGCTATAGTCTGTATCGTCTTACCTACATAATCAAACAACATCATATCAAAATACATCTCAACTTTATAATAAAAGCTATAAGTACCTTCACATTATTTCAATTTTAGTAATTTACTTGCTTCGTCACCAAATTCAAAAACGTCCAGATTGCCACTATTGAGTCTGTTCTTCAGTGTTTTCAAATGATTGTCTATCGTTCTGTAACGCTTTCGTCTTTTTGGTGCGAGACCTCCGGATTCAAGTTGAATCATTTTTGCTTCGTTGGTTGCTTGCAATTTCTTTAGCAACACAAGGAAAGAGTATATGTTTGGGTGAGCAGCTCTGCACATTTTTTAGCTCACCTGACTGAAAGTCAGGGTGAGCTATTCTGATCACTTTTCGTCTGTCGTCCGGCATCTGGCGTCCGGCGTCCGTCGTGAAGGTGGTGTTTGGGCCTTTTTCTCCCAAACCACTGGCCACATATTAATGAAATTTCATGTGAGTAGGGGTTATATAAGGGCATTTTGATTTTTTGTCAAATTAGGTTTCAGCTCTTATTGAGAAGAGGGATGGGGCAAAAATGCGCCAATTCTTAAAAAATCTTCTTCTCAAGAACCAGCAATAGCAGAGACTTGATATTTGGTATGCAGCTTCCTTTTGAGGTGTAGACTCAAGTTTGTTCAAGAGAAGTTTGTCGGGCATTATTTGCCTTCGTTACGGGAGGGGCAAAAATTTTGGCCACGCCTAAAATTTCTATTTTCAGAACCGTCAGGTCGATTTGAACCAAATTTGACATGAGATGATAATGGGTCATAAGTAGTTGATTGATACAAAAAAATTTTTTCTCATTGCCCCTTGGGAACCTCGGGAGCTAAAAATAGGAAAAACCTTAAAACTGCCATATCTCCAAAACTACACGGCACAGAGAATTCTTATTTTGTATAAAGCTTACTTTTATCCAGTAGAATAGAATGGTTAAAAAAATCCCTATCAGTTTGATCACAAGGTGCTTTTTTCAGGACTTTGAAAAAGTGCTGAGTCAGCACTTTTTAACACTAGGCAATGGGAAAAAGATTAAAAAATCTTCTTCTCCAGATCCAGCAGGCAGAATCTTTTGATATTTGGTATGCAACATTGTAGGGTGGATCTGATTCAAGTTTGTTCAAATCGGCCCCCTGGGTTCATATTTGGGCTTAGTATAAGAGCCCGATTTCGAACTTAGTGCATTTCAGGCAAATTTCTTAAAAAATCTTCTTCTCCAGATCGAGCAGACAGAATCTTTTGATATTTGGTATGCAACATTGTGGGCTGGATCTGATTCAAGTTTGTTCAAATTGGCCCCTTGGATTCATATTTGGGCTCACTATAGAAGCCCGAATTCGAACTTAGTGCATTTCAGGCAAATTTCTTAAAAAATCTTCTTCTCCAGATCCAGCAGGCAGAATCTTTTGATATTCGGCATGCAATATTGTGGGGTGGATCTGATTCAAGTTTGTTCAAAATGGCCCCCTGGATTCATATTTGGGCTCACTATAGAAGTTCGAATTCGGACTTAGTGCATTTCAGGCAAATTTCTTAAAAAATCTTCTTCTCCAGATTCAGCAGGCAGAATCTTTTGATATTTGGTGTGCAACATTGTGGAGGAAATCTGATTCAAGTTTGTTCAAATCGGCTCCCTAGGTTCATATTTGGGCTCACTATAGAAGCTTGAATTCGAACTTTGTGCATTTCAGGCAAATTTCTTTGAAAATCTTCTTCTCAAGATCCAGCAGGCAGAATCTTTTGACATTGGGTATGCACCATGCTTAGGGGGTGAGATTCAAGTTTGTTCAAGCCAAGTCTCTAGGTCCATATTTGGACTCACTGTAGGAGCTTGAATTATAACTTAGTTCAAAATGAGGAATTTTCTGTAAAAATCTTCTTCTTCAGATCCAGCAGTCGGAATGTTTTGATATTTGGTGTGCAGCATCCTTAGGGGGGTGAGGTTCAAGTTTGTTAAAGCCAAGTCCCTGTGGGAGCCTGAATTATAACTTAGTCCAATATGAGGAATATTCTTTAAAAATCTTCTTTTTTTTTTAGATCCACTGGTCAGAATCTTTGGATATTTGGTATAAGCTTTTCTTAGGAGGAGCAGATGCAACTTGTTGAAATCAATTCTCTGGGTTGATATTTAGGCTACCATGTCAGGTGAGTGCCCTCAGGCCCCTTGGGGCCTCTTGTTTTATTTTGCTGTGCCAACCTTCCGCATTGTTGGTTGTTCTTGCGCCGTCGTTGTTGTGATGGTTCCATTTGCTGATGGGAACACCCTCTACCCATTGTTCGGTAACATAGTCAGTAAATGCGGTGACATCCACGGAAATGTCCTCGGCTGATTCTAAAGCATTTAGCCAGAAATCTTCAACATGTTGGACGGGAATGAGTGGAAGAACAGCAGCCCTCCTGACAAGAAGTTTGACGTCATCATCTTGATTGTAATGTCTCACTAAACCAACGGATTGAGTCTTCCTCCAGATACACTGTGTAAAGTGGAAAAAACAACCTTTAATCACCACGGAAGTAAACACGCACTCCAAAACGTTCATCACCGCCGTCTCGAAGTCTATCATGAATGTATCTGGTGCAAACGTTAAGTTTCGTTGAAGAATCTCATCCTTCAGAATGTTGAAAAATATTGAGTAAGTTGATTGAGTTTTATTTGGCAGAAGCGCGAACACCAAGGGGAAAACTTTATGGTCAACCATTCCATGAATACAATACAGCTGATAAAACAACTCGGGACACGAATAGAATGTTCCATCTGCAAAAATAATGTCAGAATTGCACAATCGTCGCAAATTGTCGTCAGTGCTAAAAACTAAGATTCGTCGGTTCTGTTCATCTACTATGTCACGCAATAGAAACCGTTCTCCAGCAAAAGTTTTTGTCCATTCATCACCAAGTTCAATTTGGTTTTGCTCTCGTGGCAACTTTGGAAGAACTTTTAATCGATTCCTGTATAAAGACGACTTACAGCTCTCAAATGTGGGAATTTTTTTGATAACTTCATGAACTTCCTGTGAATCTGTATTTCGCAAGCTTCCGAGTTCTTCATCATAAATGCTCGGGATTGGTCCGACTTCTTCGCGACATCGCTTCTTAACTTTCGACAAGAATGCACTTGAAGCAAAACTCTCAATATCAGAAGTATGATTATGTCCATTACCAAACTTAACAAGAATACTTTCTTTTGTCACCACTGTAGCCGGACAATTCCGATCAACACACCTCCAATAGCAACGTCCATGATTTCGTGTTCTGATAGAGAATTTAAATCCACCATGAATCAAGAAAAAACCACCTCTACCATTATCAAGAAAATCAATGTCAACTTGTGCGGAAGCCATGATTACTGACAATTCATGCTGAGAAGATCCATATATATATAATATGGGACTGTGTTTTGAAAACATAAAATAATAGATGAGACAAACACCGTGATTATTGTTCACTTCAAAGGCACAATTAGTGAATCTAAGAAATATCAAACACCGTGTAAACAAGACAGCGGCAGAATATTTTATTTTTGCAAAACAAGACATCAAAAACAATGATAACATATAACAAATTAGAAAAAACAACATAACTGCAGAATATTTTAAAAATTAAGACATCAAAGATGATGATAATATATAGTAACAAACTAATTAATTGTTTTCTCAATTCAACCGACTGACAAAAAACAACAATATTTTAATTTGCAAAAATGATTTTTATTTTGCAAAAAAAAAATATGACAATTTATATGCTACAGACTATAACAAGGATTAAGCAAGTGTGAAAAAAAAGGTTGGTTAGACGCTACTCCTGATCATTAAAAGGTTGGCCAGACGCTACTAATGAAATTAAAAAGGTTGGCTAGGTGGGACGACACTGACACTTTCATTGATCACATGACCATAATTCTACACTCTGGTTGATTCTTTTTGATGTAGAATAATATATGAAATATTGCTAATTAATTAAGATAAATTGATACACTAATTCCATTATTTAATAATGTTATTTTCTTGTTACTGTTACTATCATATTTAAAATACAATGCATTTTTCAGATATTACACTTAAATTATTATGGGGAGTAGGGAAGGGGGGGCATTAAATGACAGATTTCTGTGTCAGAGAAAAGACACAACCTGCTCCGATTGAAGATCTCTCTGGTATTATGGACTGTGGAGATTCAAACATTGTCAGTTGGGAGTCAAAAGAAAGGTTTTTATTTTTTTATTTTTTTTTTTTTTTGGGGGGGGGGGGGGGGGGGGCGCACAAAGTTCTCCATGCCTCCACGACTCATAGAAACCACTAAAAATGTTTTTCTCTCTTCTATTGACACACTCCGAAGATATGTCAGTGATAGGCATTTGGTTGTGTCCTCCATCTCCTTTTGCCACATGTTCTGAATCCCACACACACACACAGCATTAATGAATTATGGAATAATTGAATACCAACTTCTGAACTGTACTGAGCTATTTCACAAAAATTACAGTACAGTGGAACCCTGTTAATTGAATTGCCACTTTGCCAATGAAAATTATTCAGTTAATAGGAGTATTCAATTAACAGGGATTGTGTCACTTTCCTCTATTCTAGAGATAAACTTAGTATTTATTCTATTATACTTTGTTTGACAGAGCTTCATGAGCTCTGTCAAACAAGATATAATGGATTAAATGCCTGTATTGGATGTACTGAGGCTAAATAGGTCTATAAACAAAGGAAAACTGGGGTGAGTCAGGGTAATTTCTCGACAGGTTACAAGATATTTTATTCAATTAACAGGAGTTTACTCGATAACCTATATTCAATTAACAGGTCAAATTTGTACTGGAGGTATGGTAAATGGTTTGGGAAATTATAAATGAGTTGGGAAATTATATTCAATGAACAGGGTTATTCAGTAAAGAGATATCCAATTAAGTGGGCTCCACTTAAAGCTTATCAGGGTCCTGGCAATTTGATAGCTTTCGAAGATCAACTGTACAGCAACGAACACTGTTGAACTGGGCCATATTTTAGCTGCATATTTCTAAATAAATACATAATGCCAGCCATCAACATGGATGCACTTTGTTTTCAAAAGGATGTATTCTCAGAATGTTCTAGCCTGGAGAAATGAGGAATTTTTTTTTTCCCTCAAGATAGTCCTACTGCACAAGGCTCCATACCACCACACTCGCACATGGCCAGGATATCCCTTATTTTGATACATGGTATACAGCATCCTTACAGGGGCCAGATTCACGTTTTGATCAAATCAAGTTCTTCGGTTAATATTTGGGCTTTCTATGGGAGCCTGAATTTTAAATTAGTGCAATATGGGGAATAATCTTTAAAAAGTCTTCTTATTCAGATCCAACAGGTAGAATTGTTTGATATTTGGTATACAGGATCATTATGGCGGTCAGATTAAGACATTTTTCAAGTCCCTGGATTAATATTTGGTCTCCCTACCTTAATGCAGCAAGAGTAATATTCATTAAAAATCTTTTTTTCGCAAGACCCCCTGTCAGAGTCTTTTGATATATGGTATACACCATCCTCAGGGGAGTCAGATTCAAATGTGTTAAAATCAAGTCCCTGGGTTAAAATTTGGGCCCCATGTCAGTACTAATCAGTATCTTTTGATATATGGTGTACAGCATCTGTAGAGGGGTCAGATTCAGTTTGTTCATATAAATGCTCTGGGTTGATTTTTGTGTTCCCTATGGGGCAGGGACCAGCCGTGAGGGCGACTAGGGTGATTATGTCGCCCTTCTAAGCTCAAAGTCGCCTAGAAAAATAGTCGGGGCGATTACAAGTCGCCCTCTAAAAATTGGCCAAAATGAGGAAAGGCTGAACTGAGTGATGCAAGCTTTGCATGAAAACGATTATTTTCAAAAATCGAATGTGCTCGAGTGTGATAAATGGGCATTTTAATTCATCAAATAAACGTCCATTTAATGAAATCACACGACAATCAATTGTCCATTGTCTCTTTTGGCGGATTTTTTTGTTTCTATTTTGTTGCGTTTCAGTCGGAGCTTCAAATGTCGAAACGAAAATAGGTGACTTACGCGACTCAACATAATAACTCAGTTTGAAAGTAGGTTACGTCACTTAGGATGCGGAAAATGTATACACAACGGATGTATTTTATAACACAGTATTTTTATTTCATTTTGCTGACGACTGTTAACTGTTGGGCCGTCTATTCCCACAAAAACACGAATGGAATTGAAACACATGAAAAAAACTTTAGTGATGGCAAGAAAAGCTTTGTACAGGACACAAGAGTGCATGTGGACGATCTTGAAAAAGGGTCCTCCTATACAACGGAATGACACGAAATGACGCGGAATGACACTAGAATGCCATAAAAATGATGCGGAATGACATTTCTTTTACAAAATACTCAACCCCAGAATGTATTTTGTTTCTTTACTAACAAAGTACCTCCCAAGCAACCTTCTTGCATCTGGTCCTGTTCACACTTTCAGACTTAGGAAATTATTAGCTTAGTAGACTTTGGTGAAAGGCAACCACAGGAGGGTGCTGGGGGATTTGCATGAAGAAGAGGGGAGGGGGTCATGAAGGAGAGGGTAGCAGTGGGGGATTTTCAGTCAATAATTACTTTGTGATTTTTTAACCTGGCATAGATGCCTCATAGACAACTGGACCTGGATTATTGGGACATTAATGGAGGACCACAAATTGAAAATATGAAGGGGCGGCGGGGGTGGTACATGAATATTCTTAATTTTCCCCACTTGCCTATGAAGTCTCCCTACATGACTCTGCAGTCTCCCTATTTTTTCTGGAGGGAGACATGGAGTCTCCCTAAAATTTCCTCCTAGGCTGGTCCCTGCTATGGGGCCCAAATTTTGGCTTAGTGCTATATTGGGAATATTTTCAAAATCTTCTCCAGAATCGCTGTCAGAATCTTTTGATATTTGGTGTACAGGGGGAGGAGGCCAATTTCAAGTTTGATCAAATAAAGTCCTTGGGTTAATATTTGGGCTCTTTGTGTAGCCCTAATTTTAATTTTAATTTGGTGTAAAAGAAAAATAGTCTTTAAAATCCCTCAAAAATCACCATTCAGAATTGTTTGATAATTGTTATACAACAGCCTAGCTGGGTTCAGATACAAGGTCGTTCAAATTAAGTACCTGGATTCATATTTGATCTTCCTATTGAGGCCCGAATTTTAACTTAGTGTAATACATTGTATGATGAATAATCTTTAAAAATCTTCTTCAGACCCATCATTCAGAATCTATTGCTATTTGGTATGTCATCCTGAGGGGTGGGGGGGGGGGGAGGGGGTTGTCAGATTCAAGTTTGTTCAAATCGGGTTCATGGGTTAATATTTGGGCTCCCTATGGGAGCTTGAATTTGAAATTAGTGCAATATGAGGGAATTTCTTTAAAAGTCTTCTTCTCCAGAAGTTTGTTCAAATCAGGTCCCTGGGTTAATATTTGGTAGCCTGGATTTCAACTTAATGCAATATGAGGAAATTTCTTTAAAACCTTCTCCTTCAGATCCTCCAGTGAAGATCTATGCTATTATAACATTTGGTATACAGCATCTAAATGGTGGTGGAGAAGGGCTCAGACTCAAGTTTGTTCAACTTAAGTCTCTCAGTTGATATTTGGGCTCCTTGGTTTTTGCATTACTCGAAATCTAAACATTATTTCTATCTCTGTGGTACTATCCCAATATTATAAAAAAGTCATCTGACATGGACAACAGAGTAATTAAATGGCTTCATACCTCTGTAGTGTTAACTGGCCAAAGATGCTAATTAAATCCTTCTTTTAATAACTTAGTCATGTGCGCACCTCAACCCCCCCCCCCCCCCCCCATCCTTACCCCCCCAACCCCCCCCCCCCTCCCCACCCCCCAGTTCTCTTGTTAACTGATTGAGGGATAGATTATTTTTTGGTGTTCAGAATTCGAACTTTATTTTATTACAAATTATTGGAGAGTGCCTGCAGGTGCTCTAATAATTTGTAATAAAACAAATTTATATAAACAAAACATTATTTGTATTTGACTGAATATGAAACATAAGTAAGGGAAATGTTGACTTTTACTTTGGTACCCTCTTTTTTTTGAAGCCCTGATAGTGGCTTCCAGCTCTCAACTAGTTAATGTTTTATTGTTATTTTGCAGAGGTGCAGGTCCTGGTTGCAACAGTAAAGAAATATCAGATAAACTGTTCACACTAAAAGATGAACTTGACGCTATGGCTCAGTTAGAAAAACAGCTAGATCAGCATAAAATGTGGGTTCAGCAGAGCATAAAAAATGTCACAGATGAAGTTGGCAACACAGAGTATCCTTTTGGGAAAAGTAGTTCCTTTGAATCTGAATTTATTGAAAAAATGTCTCCTGTTTCATATTGGAAAAAACTGTTCATTTTTTTTGCTTGATGATGTTATGTACAGTTAAAACTAGAAGTCCTGTCATGAAATGCGCACAAATAGCACGTTGATATGCGCATTAATGTACACGTTATGGCCCAAGTGAAGCTATCAAATTCTGTACATATGGCCTGTGCACAAGCAATGTTTCAGCCAATGGACCTCTGGGTAACCCGGAGGTCCATTGGCAGAAACATTGCATGTGTTTGCTATGAGTAACGCACAATTAAGCCTAAATAAGCGCACTATTCATGACAGGACTTCTAGTTTTAACTGTATCCCCCATATTGAAAATGGTTTTAGTGACCTTATTTCAGCAGAAGTGGGAAAACTCAATTTATTTTCCAAGATATAAATATTTGTGTTGTGGCAAAAACTGCTTTCTTTTAAAATCTGACATTAATTCGGTAGAAAATGGATTTCCAGCTTTGCTATTAGAAAGTGGATTTCCACTTTCTTTCCATAGAATCTCAGACACTGCCAGAACCCACTTTCTACCACAACATATATTTTTGAAATCCCTGTAGAAATTGAAATTCTGTTTTTTAGCTCACTTGAGCAATGCTCAAGGGGAGCTTTAGTGATTACTTTCCATCTGTCGTCATTTGTCTGCCTCGACCCAATGTGAACTTTGTGTTGTGGCAAAAACTGCTTTCTTTTAAAATCTGACATTAATTCGGTAGAAAATGGATTTCCAGCTTTACTATTAGAAAGTGGATTTCCACTTTCTTTCCATAGAATCTCAGACACTGCCAGCACCAACTTTCTACTACAACATATATTTTTGAAATTCCTGCAGAAATTGAAATTCTGTTTTTTAGATCACTTCAGCAATGCTCAAGGGGAGCTTTAGTGATTACTTTCCGTCTGTCGTCATTTGTCTGCCTCGACCCAGTGTGAACTTTATATAATAAACTACTGGACTGAATTTAAAATTTAAAAAAAAACATATTTTTATACTGTAAACCAATGGCCCAGACTTAGCTGGTGCTAACTCTTAAATATTCAGGGCCTAACACAAATTTTGCCCCCCAAATCCCCAAAATTTGCATCCGAAACCAAAAAACTAATGTCATATATGGTCCTCCATACTTTTGTGTACTGCGCATGTGCAGTGTCAAGGAAGTACCGAAATTGGCGCCTTGCTTCATTTTTAGCTTAACTTGACATAGTCAAGATAAGCTATTGCCATCACGCGTGCGGAAGTCTGTTAGTCTGTGAGTCTTTGAGTCTGTTAGTCTGTGAGTCTGTGACGTCTGTTCACATTTTCCTTTAGCACGGGCTACACCCCGCAGTTCTTGTCTGATCATCACGAAATTTCATATGCAGGTTTGGGGTCATGTCTAGATGAGAACGTCCCCTTTTGGTCGCGATCGGGCAACCGGTATGGCTGCCCGAGCCCAAAACCCGAAAACCATTAGCACAGTCTACAGGTCGTATTTATGAAGGGATTTCATTGTAACTTGGTAGGATGCCTCTGTATAGTGCCTAGATGAGAACGTCTCCTTTTGGGCATGATCTATCAACCGTGATGGCTGCCCAAGCCCGAAACCCAAAAACGTTTAGCACAGTCTGCAGGTCATGTTTAATGTGGAGGGATTTCATTGTAACTTGGTAGGATGACTCCTTATGATGTCTAGATACGAATTTCCCCATTTGGGCATGATCTGCCAACTGTGACGACTGCCCGAGCCCAAAACCCGAAAACCTTTAGCACAGTCTACAGGTCATATTTATTGAGGAATTTCATTGTAACTTGGTGGGTTGACTTCATACAATGTCTAGATGAGAAAGTCCCCCTTTGGACGTGATTGGGCAACTGTGACGGCGACATGAGCCCGAAGCCCAAAAACCTTTAGCACAGTATAGAGGTCATATTTATGAAACGATTTCATTGTAACTTGGCAGGATGACTCCAAATAATGTCTAGATGAGAACGTCCCATTTTGATCGCGATCATGCAGCCTTGATGGGTGCCCGAGCCCAAAAACCTTTAGCATAGGCAAAAGGTTATATTTATAGAAGGATTTCATTGTATCCTGTTAGGTTGACTCGATATAATGCCTAGATGATGACATCCCCTTTTGGTCGTGATTGGTCAACTGTGATGGCTACAGGTGCCCGAAGCCCAAAAACCTTGAGCACAGTCCACAGGTCATATTTATGAAGGGATTTCATTGTAACTTAATAGGATCACTCCAGATGATGTCCAGATGAGAATTCCCCTTTTGGTTGCGATCATTCAACCATGATGGCTGCCCAAGCCTAAAGCCCGAAAACCTTTAGCACAGTCTTCAGATCATATTTATGAAGGGATTTCATTGTAACTTGGTAGGTTGTCTTTATGTAATGTCTAGATGAGAACAGCCCCTTTTGGACACCATTAGGCAACTGTGTTGGCTACAGGGGCCCAAAGCCCGAATATCTTTAGCACAGTCAACAGGTGATATTTATGAAGGGATTTCATTGTACCTTGGTAGGATGACTCGAAATAATGTCAAGATGAGAACGTCCCCTTTTGGTCGCGATCATTCAGCCTTGATGGCTGCGCGAACCCAAAATCATATTTATGGAAGGATTTCATTGTAACCTGTTAGGTTGACTCCATATAATGCCTAGATGATGACATCCCCTTTCGGTCGTGATTGGTCAGTTGTGATGGCTACAAGTGCCCGAAGCCCGGAAACCTTGAGCACAGTCTACAGGTCATATTTATGAAGGGATTTCATTGTAACTTCTTAGGATCACTCCAGATGATGCTCAGATGAGATTGTCCCCTATGGTTGCGATCATTCACCCAAGATGGCTGCCCGAGTCCGAAGCCCGAAAACCTTTAGCACAGTCTACAGGTCATATTTATGAAGGGATTTCATTGTAACTTGGTAGGTTAACTTCATATAATGTCTAGATGAGAATGTGCGATCATTCACCCATGATGGCTGCCCGAGCCCGAAGCCCGAAAACCTTTAGCACAGTCTACAGGTCATATTTATGAAGGGATTTCATTGTAACTTGGTAGGTTAACTTCATATAATGTCTAGATGAGAACGTCCCCTTTTGGACATGATTGGGCAACTGTGACGGCTAAAGGTGCCCGAAGCCCGAAAACCTTTAGCACAGTCTACAGGTCATATTTATGAAGGGATTTCATTGTAACTTGGTAGGTTAACTTCATATAATGTCTAGATGAGAATGTGCGATCATTCACCCATGATGGCTGCCCGAGCCCGAAGCCCGAAAACCTTTAGCACAGTCTACAGGTCATATTTATGAAGGGATTTCATTGTAACCTGGGGGCGCGGTGGCTCAGTTGGTAGAGGTGCTGGCTGCAAGCTGAGAGGTCCTCGGTTCGAATCCCACCTGCCGCAACCGCGTTGTGTCCTTGGGCAAGACACTTCACCCCGATTGCCTACATGGGGGCACGATGACGCTGTGTACTGAGGCGTACTGCACGTCGATGGTGCGCATGTCTTCAACCAATCTAACCCTGCCTGTGCTGCGGTGCAGAGTTACGATGTTGGAGAGCTGACAGCTGCTCGTCGTTGCTCGGTGGTTCTCTCCGGGTACTCCGGCTTCCTCCACCCGTAAAACTGTCACGGTCACGATTAGCCATTGTGCATAAGTATGTGACCTTAAACTCCAATACATAATAATAAATAATTCATTGTAACTTGGTAGGTTAACTTCATATAATGTCTAGATGAGAACGTCCCCTTTTGGACATGATTGGGCAACTGTGATGGCTAAAGGTGCCCGAAGCCCGAAAACCTTTAGCACAGTCTACAGGTCATATTTATGAGGGGATTTCATTGTAACTTGGTAGGATGACTCCAAATAATGTCTAGATGAGAACGTCCCCTTTTGATCACGATCATTCAGCCTTGATGGGTGCCCGAGCCCAAAAACCTTTAGCATAGGTAAAAGGTCATATTTATGGAAGGATTTCATTGTAACCTATTAGGTTGACTCCATATAATGCCTAGATGATGACATCCCCTTTTGGTCGTAATTGGTCAGCTGTGTTGGCTACAAGTGCCCGAAGCCCAAAAACCTTGAGCACAGTCTACAGGCCATATTTATGAAGGGATTTCATTGTAACTTCATAGGATCATTCCAGATGATGCCCAGATGAGATTGTCCCCTTTGGTTGCGATTATTCAACCATGATGGCTGCCCGAACCCGAAGCCCGAAAACCTTAAGCACAGTCTACAAGTCATATTTGTGAAGGGATTTCATTGTAACTTGGTAGGTTGACTTCATATAATGCCTGGATGAGAACGTCCCCTTTTGGACATGTTTGGGCAACTTTGACGGCTAAAGGTGCCTGAAGCCCCAAAACCTTTAGCACTGTCTACAGGTCATATTTATGAAGGGATTTCATTGTAACTTGGTAGGTTGACTCCAAATAAGGTCAAGATGAGAACGTCCCATTTTGGCCATGATCATTCAGCCTTGATGGGTGCCCGAGCCCAAAAACCTTTAGCATAGGCAAAAGGTTATATTTATAGAAGGATTTCATTGTAACATTGTTAGGTTGACTCCATATAATGCCAAGATGATGACATCCCCTTTTGGTCGTGATTGGTCAACTGTGATGGCTACAGGTGCCCGAAGCCCGAAAACCTTGGACACAGTCTACAGGTCATATTTATGAAGGGATTTCATTGTAACTTTGCAGGATCACTCCAGATGATGCCCAGATGAGATTGTCCCCTTTGGTTGCGATCATTCAACCATGATGGCTGCCCGAGCCCGAAGCCCGAAAACCCTTAGCACAGTCTAAGGTCATATTTATGAAGGGATTTCATTGTAACTTGGTAGGTGGACTTCATATAATGTCTAGATGAGAACGTCCCCTTTTGGACACGAGTGGGCAACTGTGACAGCTTCAGGGGCCCAAAGCCCGAAAACCTTTAGAACAGTCTACAGGTCATAATTATGAAGGGATTTTATTGTAGCTTGGTAGGATGACTCCAAATAGTGTCCAGATGAGAACGTCCCCTTTTGGTCACGATCATTCAGCGTTGATGGCTGCCCAATCCCAAAAACCTTTAGCATGTCTGTAGGTCGTATTTATGGAAGGATTTCATTGTAACTTGTTAGGTTGACTCCATATAATGCCTAGATGATGACATCCCCTTTTGGTCGTGGTTGGTCAAATGTGATGTCTACAGGTGCCTGAAGCCCGAAAACCTTTAGCACAGTCTACAGGTCATATTTATGGAGGGATTTCATTGTAACTTGGTAGGTTGACTTCATATAATGTCTAGATGAGAACGTCCCCTTTGGACGCAATTGGGATACTGATGGCTACAGGGGCCCGAAGCCCGAAAACCTTTAGCACAGTCTACAGGCCATATTTATGAAGGGATTTTAATGTAACTTGATAGGATGACTCATTTTGGAATAATTTCATTGTAATTTTGTTGATATATGTTAACTGTGAGGGCCACATATATTAACTGTGAGGTCATATTAACCCACCCCTCAGCTCTTTAGTACAGTGTACACCTAATATTATTTTTTTTATCATAAACATAGCACACAGGGAACAGAAATGAACATATTCCCAATTATCACAATTCTTGTCTCATTTCATAATCCTTTCATAAACATCGAACATTATCCTTTTCATCAAACACAACACACAAGTCATTGACACTTTCATTTGTTTGGCCCTTCTGTCAGTAACAACTAACTGACTTCTGTGCTTGTAAATCTCAGTTTTTATGATGCTAGACACAAAGTAATGGTAAGGGGACAGGGTGGCTCAGTAGGTAGAGGTGCAGGCTGCAAGCCGAGAGGTCCTCAGTTCGAATTCCACCTGCGGCAACCGCGTTATGTCCTTGAGCAATACACTTCACCCCCATTGCCCACGAGGGGGCACGGTGATGCTATATACTAAGGCGTACTGCATGTCGATGGTGCACTTGTCTTCAACCAATGCTAACCCTGCTTGTGTGGAGTTTGTATGTTGGGGACCTGACAGTTGCTCGCCGTTTCTCAGTGGTTCTCTCCATGTACTCCGGCTTCCTCCACCCGTAAAACTGTCATGGTCATGATTAGCCATTGTGCAGAAATATGTGACCTTAAACACCAATAAATAAATAAGTAATGGTGATTTTGGTGGATCGAAGGATGAATTAAGAGGATGAGAGGAAAAAACAGTAGTTTGATGTGTTCAGGGCTGTAACTTATAATTTTTATTGAAAATTATTTCATGTTCCCTAATTTCGGGACATGGGCCTGATGTTATCATTCTTGCTATGAAATTGCCACAGTTTGTTAAGTGTTTCCTCCCAATTCTTCCTTGATACCCCCCTGTTAAGCTTCCATACTTTTTGGACCTTTTTATGTGTACCCATACTATGTATGGTACACATAATGCCGGCATCTGTTGTGGCCATCCGTCATTCGTCCATCCTTTGTCCGTCCGTCCGACATCCGTATCCATTTCTTTGGCATTCGATAACTTGAAAAATATTGCTTGGATTGTCAAGTTACTTTATATTTGTGTTCAGGTTACTGATGTGCCGAGCTGTATAATTTTTGGTGTAAATCTGATAATTTGATCCTGAGATATTATCTCTTTATCCTTCAAATTGAGAATTCTTCCAATCCCTTTGGCATGAGATAACTCAAAAAATATCAATCCAATTGTCATGTTACTTTATATATATCTTCAGGTTACTGATGTTCCGAGCTGTATAGTTTTTGGTGTAAATCTGTTGGTTTGATCCTGAGATATTAACCCTTTATCCTTCAGATTGAAAATTCCTCCAATCCCTTTGGCATTCGATAACTTGAAAAATATTGCTTGGATTGTCAAGTTACTTTATATTTGTATTCAGGTCACTGATGTGCCGAGCTGTATAGTTTTTTGTGTAAATCTGTTATTTTAATCCTGAGATATTAACCCTTTATTCTTCAAATTGAAAATTCCTCCAATCCCTTTGGCATTCAATAACTTGAAAAATATTGCTTGAAGTGTCAAGTTACTTTATATTTGTGTTCAGGTTACTGATGTGCCGAGCTGTATAGTTTTTGGTGTAAATCTGATAATTTGATCTTGAGATATAACCCTTTATCCTTCAAATTGAAAATTCCTCCAATCCCTTTGGCATGAGATAACTTAAAAAATATCAATCCGTTTGTCATGTTACTTCATATATGTATTCAGGTTACTGATGTGCCTAGCTGTATAGTTTTCGGTGTAAATCTGATAATTTGATCCTGTGATATTAACCCTTTATCCTTCAAATTGAGAATTCCTCCAATCCGTTTCTTCTTCATGTGATAACTCAATAAATATTAATCAGATTATCAGGTTACTTTATATATGTATTCAGGTTACTGATGTGCTGTGCTGTATAGTTTTTTATGTAAATCTTATAATTTGATCCAGAGATATTAACCCTTGATCCATTAAATTAGGCCCTCCTCCAATCCATTTCTATATGTACCCATACCATGTATGGTGTACATAATGTCAGCATCCAGGGTGGCCCACCGTCATACAGCTTTCTACTAGTTGCGCGTATGGGTACACATCTGACGATTTCATCGGCCTATTTTTAGCTCACCTGACTGAAAGTCAGGGTGAGCTTTTCTGATCACTTTTCGTCCGTCGTCCGGCGTCCGTCGTCCGGCGTGAAGGTGGTGTTTGGGTCTTTTTCTTCCAAACCACTGGCCGCATGTTAATGAAATTTCATGTGAGTAGGGGTTATATAGCGGCATTTTGATTTTTGGGCAAATTAGGTTTCGGCTCATATTGAGCAGAGGGGTGGGGCAAAAATGCTCCAATTCTTAAAAAATCTTCTTCTCAAGAACCAGCAATAGCAGAGACTTGATATTTGGTATGCAGCTTCCTTTTGAGGTGTAGACTCAAGTTTGTTCAAGAGAAGTTTGTAGGTCTATACTTGGCGATGTTATGGGAGGAGCAAAAATTTTGGCCCCACCCCAAATTTCTATTTTTTAAACCGAGAGGCCAATTTGAACCAAATTTTATGTGAGGGCTTATTGGGTCATAAGTACCTAATTTATGCAGAAATTTTTTTTCCTGTAGCCCCGTGGGAACCACAGGAGCTAAAAATAGAAAAAAATTAAAACGCCTATATCTCAAAAACTGCACGGCAGTGAGAATTTTTATTTGGTGTGAAGCTTTCTTGGGACCAACAGAAAGGATTGGTAAAAAAAAATTGCTATCGGTTTTATCATAGGGTACTTTTTCGGGACTCTGAAAAAGTGCTGAGTCAGTATTTTTTAACACAGTAGGCAATGGGAAAAAAATAAAGAATTGTTTTCTTCCAAACCACTGCTCTAAAAGCTTTCATATTTTACATATAACATCTTTGGAACATTGATTCACATATTTGTAGAAATCAAATTCCTCGGTCCATATTTGGGTTCCCTATGGGAACCCAAATGTTCAAATTAGTGCAATATGAGGGATATATTTTAAAAATCTTCTTCTTCGGATCCACAAATGAGAATCTTTTGATATTTGCTATGCATCATCCTTAGGGGGGTGAGATTGATGTTTGTTCAAGCCAAGTCCCTGAGTTCATATTTGGACTCCCTTTGGGAACCCAAATTGTAACTTAGTGCAATACGAGGTATATTCTTTTAAAATCTTCTTCTTCGCATCCACCGGTCAGAATCTTTTGATATTTGGTATACAGTATGCTTAGGGAGGTGAGATTCAAGTTTGTTCAAGTCAAGTCCTTCGGCTCATATTTGGTCTCCCTGTGGGAGCCCAAATTATAACTTAGTTCAATATGAGGAATATTCTTTAAAAAAAATTTTTTTTTCAGATCCACCAGTCAAAATGTTTTGATATTTGATGTACAGCATTCTTAGGGGCTGAGAGTGAAGTTTGGTAAAGCCAAGTACCTGGGTTCATATTTGGGCTCACTGTGGGAGCCCAAATTATACCAAAATTTTTATTTTCCAAACCAAAAAGTCGATTTGAACCAAATTTGATATGAGGGCTTATTGGGTCATAAGTACCTAATTTATGCCGAAAATTGTTTTCCTGTCCCCCACGGGAACTGCAGGAGCTAAAAAATTTTTTTCTTTTTAAATGCCCATATCTCCAGAACTACATGGCACTGAGAATTTTTATATGGTGTGAAGCTTCCTTAGGACCGGAAGAAAAAAATGGTAAAAATTTTATCATAAGGTTCTTTTCTAGGACTAAAAGTGCCGAGTCATCATTTTTTAACAGTGTAGCTAATGGGAATAACGTTGAAGAATCTTCTTCTCCCAAAACACTGCTTCAGAAGCTTTTATTTTTGGGCTCCCTATGGGAGCCCATGTATAACTTAGTTCAGTATGAGAAATATTCTTAAAAAATCTTTTTTTTCTGTTACTCCTGTCAGAATCTTTTGATATTTGATTTTTGATTTTCTTAGAAGTGGCAAATTGAAGTTTGTTCAAGTTCTGCTTTATTGATAAAATTGGGCCCAGTAGTAACCAATTCCTGCATTGAAAGCCCTGTAAAGTGGGCAGTGATAGGCATAAACGATTGACCAAACTTGATATTATAATTACGCCTCTGTAAGATGTAGCCTTTGATGCTGAAAGTGACCTTAAATTCCAATAAATAAATAGATAAATTATTGAGTACCCAATATGGGTATCTAACATATGAACACTTTGGGTTACTAAGTAGGGTAAACAATTTTATGTTGAAAAACTGATAACAAGGCAGAATCCCTTGTTTAAATTATACATGACTACTTTGCGGTAATGACAATCTAAAAGTACAGTATCTTGAAAAGACTTTGTGTTGTTTTTTATTAGTTCAATTTTTAGCTTTTCTTGACAAAGTCAAGCTATGCTATTGTCATGGGGCATGCGGAAGTCTGTGAGTCTGTCTGTCCACAATTTGTTCGGCACAGGCTATAGGCCATAGTTCTTATCTATCATCACCAAATTTGAGATGCATGTTCGCGTTGGTGTCTAGATGAGATCGTCATATTTTGGTTATGACTGGCTGCTTACATTGGCTGCTGCAGCAGCCATCGTGAATTTTGTATGGCGCAGCCTACAGGCCGTAGTTCTCATCTGATCATCACGAAATTTCATCTGCATATTCGGGTTGATGTCCAGATGAGAACGTCCTATTTTGGTCTCAGTTGGCTGCACACAGTGGCTGCTGCAGCAGCCGCAGTGTGGGTTGATTTTAAAAATTGTTATCTTACGCAAATTTCTTGAAATTTGGCAGGTTGTCTTAGATTGATGAGTAGATGAGACCTTCCTATTTTGATCGTGGCTGCCCCCAGGGTGGGTGAATTGAGGGGTGAAGTTGTTTTATCTTATTTTTGTTATACCACATTTGGATGAAAAAGACAATAATACGCTGAAAGAAATTGTCTTTGTGTGGTGAATGTAATATGATATTTCAGGCATGTAGGACACTGTTATGACTGCGAGTGTTTAGATCAGCAAGTACATTTTAAATGTGTATATATTTTGCCCACTTGATGAAATTTGATATGCAAGTTGTTTTTTTTTTTGTTTCAACCATGACTACTTTTCCTAAAGTTTGACTTCAAATCCGCCAATGGTAGCATGGCTGCTTCAGCCATGATTTTTTTTCTCCCAATTTCAACGAAATTTCATATGCAGGTTTAGTTTTATCAGTACTTTTCATAATGGTTGGCTTCAAATCAGCCAATGGTAGCATGGCTGCTGCAGCTGTGTCATTTTTCTTCCAATTTTGACCAACTTGGTCTGAGATGGGTAGTTTCACTGGTAGATTAGCCTTGAATGGGGTCGAAAACTAAAAGTCAACCAATGTAGCATTGCTGCTTCAGACATATATTTTTCACTCCAATTTTAATGGAATTACCAAAAAAAAGTCAATAATTATGGCGCAATTTACTTAAATGTTACGTAAGTTAAGTAATTATAACATTACTCTTAGAAATATACCATAAGATCAAGATAAGCTACAGTGTCATTGACACTTTCGAAACTGCACTGGTAAAGGGATTAACACAACATTGAATGCAGTTGGGACCCAAGCCATGTCAATATCCTTGTCAAATTACGCCTGGATGTCAAATTGTATACTGATCAATCCATAAATGGTGAGACTATAGCATAATAAAAAGCCATGTAGAAACTGCACTTTTAAAAGTCTACGCAACATTGCATGCTTTCGGGACCCACCCATGTCATTTTTCGACTCCTCCCATGGGCCAACTTTGTTTGGGGCCAACCTCTCCCTTGGGCCAACTTCTTTTTCGGGTTGTCTTTGTTTTGGGCCGACTTCTCTCGTGGGATGACTTTGTATGGGGCCGACTTCTCTTAATAATAATAACTCTTTGGCCATCCACTGATTTGTGGCTGTTCTCATAAGAGAAGGCCATCATTCCCTCTGCCCCTCACCCCCTCCTCTCCTCCCAGCATTCAGATATAAAGTGTTTAATAGTGTCCCTCACTTCCCCTTTTTCAACTTCTTCAATCAGATCAGCACTCCTACCCTGTCCCTCGTGTCCCCCCCCCCCCCCTCAGCCATCTATCCTTTGTTTCTCCACCCCATTTCTTTATTATTCTTCCAGTAAATTTTAATCTATGAGGTATATACTATGGGCATTCCAAGAGAAAATGTCCCAGGGTCTTCACTACTCCAGAGTGCCACATTTGGCATCCCTTTTCCCCATCTCTCCCAATTTCCCCCCTAAGCTCCAGTGATCTTGATCTCAGTTTGAACAGTAGTGACCCCCAAAGGTGCCATCTAGGTACTTTTCAAAGTTCTTTATATTGTAACCCCTGCAGTGATCTTTTCACGCTAACTCCTGCTCGCCAGTTTCGATTGCAGTATATGCTCAACCAGCCTGGAAACCTCATACATGCGTCTTGTGGGCCAATTTGTTTTGTGCTGACTTCTCTCGGGGATCGACTTTGTTTGGGACGACTTCTCTTATGTTCAAAAACATGTGGTCAAATGACTTTTTAAAAGACCCAAAAGACCCGGATCCTCACACCTAATTTTGGTAAACATGGCTTCCCCAGGAATTAGGCACGGCAATAGGCAATGTAGTTGTTAAACATGCAGCAATCTAGCATGGGTTCTACCACGATATTGCCGATTGTCGAGGCTAATTTTGATAAACATGGCACCCCAGGCAACTTGTGGTATTTATTAGCTCACCTGACTTTCAGTCAGGAGAGCTATAGTGATCACTCACCGTCCGTCGTCCGCCGTCCGTGAACATGGTGTTTGCGTCTTCTCCTCCCAAACCGCTGAAACAATTTAATTGATATTTGAGATAATAGTTTATGACATCGCAATTTGATTTTGTTCAAATCAAGTTGCCCCGCCCGTGTGTAGGGCCACACCCAAAAAGTGTGCTGAAATCTTAAAAAATCTTCTTCTCATGAACCAGCAGTAGCAGAGACTTGATATTTGGTGTGCAGCTTCCTTTTGAGGTGTAGACTCAGATTTGTTCAAGAGAAGTTTGTGGGGCTATACTTGGCGTCGTCATGGGAGAGGCAAAATTTTTGGCCCTGCCCAAAATTTCTATTTTCCAAACCGAGAGGCTGATTTGAACCAAATTTTATGTGAGGGCTTATTGGGTCATAATTACCTAATTTATGCTGATTTTTTTTTTCCCCGTAGCCCCATGGGAACTGCAGGAGCTAAAAATAGAAAAAAATTAAAACGCCCATATCTCCAAAACTCCACGGCACCGAGAATTTTTATTTGGTGTGAAGCTTCCTTAGGACCAACAGAAAGAATTGGTAAAAAAAAATTGCCATCGGTTTTATCATAGGGGACAGTTTCGGGACATTGAAAAAGTGCTGAGTCAGCACTTTTTAACACTGTAGGCAATGGGAAAAACATTAAAAAATCTTCTCCAGATCCGGCAGGCAGAATCTTTTGATATTTGGTATGCAACATTGTGGGGTGGATCTGATTCAAGTTTGTTCAAATCGGCCCCCTGGGTTTATATTTGGGCTCAGTATAGGAGCCCAAATTTGAACTTAGTGCATTTCAGGCAAATTTCTTTGAAAATCTTCTCAAGATCCAGCAGGCAGAATCTTTTGATATTGGGTATGCAACATTGTGGGGTGGATCTGATTCAAGTTTGTTCAAATCGGCTCCCTTGGTTTATATTTGGGCTCACTATAGAAGCCCAAATTCGAACTTAGTGCATTTCAGGCAAATTTCTTCGAAAATCTTCTTCTCAAGATCCAGCAGGCAGAATCTTGTGATATTTGGTATGCAGCATCCTTAGGGGGGTGAGATTCAAGTTTGTTCAAGCCATGTCCCTAGGTCCATATTTGGGCTCTGATTCAAGTTTGTTCAAATCGGCTCCCTGGGTTTATATTTGGGCTCAGTATAGGAGCCCAAATTTGAACTTAGTGCTTTTCAGGCAAATTTCTTAAAAAATCTTCTTCTCCAGATCCAGCAGGCAGAATCTTTTGATATTTGGTATGCAACATTGTGGGCTGGATCTGATTCTATTTTGTTCAAATTGGCTCCCTAGATTCATATTTGGGCTCACTATAGAAGCTCGAATTTGAACTTAGTGCATTTCAGGCAAATTTCTTCAAAAAAAATCTTCTCCAGATCCTGCAGGCAGAATCTTTTGATATTTGGTATGCAACATTGTGGGGTGGATCTGATTCAAGTTTGTTCAAATCGGCCCCCTGGGTTTATATTTGGGCTCAGTATAGGAGCCCAAATTACTGCATTTCGGGCAAATTTCTTTGAAAATCTTCTTCTCCAGATCCAGCAGGCAGAATCTTTTGATATTTGGTATGCAACATTGTGGGGTGGATCTGATTCAAGTTTGTTCAAATCGGCCCCTTGGGTTTATATTTGGGCTCAGTATAGGAGCCCAAATTTGAACTTAGTGCATTTCAGGCAAATTTCTTTGAAAATCTTCTCAAGATCCAGCAGGCAGAATCTTTTGATATTGGGTATGCAACATTGTGGGGTGGATCTGATTCAAGTTTGTTCAAATCGGCTCCCTGGGTTTATATTTGGGCTCAGTATAGGAGCCCAAATTTGAACTTAGTGCTTTTCAGGCAAATTTCTTAAAAAATCTTCTTCTCCAGATCCAGCAGGCAGAATCTTTTGATATTTGATATGCAACATTGTGGGCTGGATCTGATTCTATTTTGTTCAAATCGGCTCCCTAGATTCATATTTGGGCTCACTATAGAAGCTCGAATTTGAACTTCGTGCATTTCAGGCAAATTTCTTCAAAAATCTTCTTCTCCAGATCCTGCAGGCAGAATCTTTTGATATTTGGTAGGCAACATTGTGGGGTGGATCTGATTCCAGTTTGTTCAAATCGGCCACTTGGATTCATATTTGGGCTCACTATAGAAGCCCAAATTCGAACTTAGTGCATTTCAGGCAAATTTCTTTGAAAATCTTCTTCTCAAGATCCAGCAGGCAGAATCTTGTGATATTTGGTATGCAGCATCCTTAGGGGGGTGAGATTCAAGTTTGTTCAAGCCATGTCCCTAGGTCCATATTTGGGCTCACTGTGGGAGCTTGAATTGTAACTTTGTTCAAAATGAGGAATTTTCTTAAAAAATCTTCTTCTTCAGATCCAGCTGTCGGAATGGTTTGATATGTGGTGAGTAGCATCCTTGGGGGTGAGGGGGGGATTCAAGTGTGTTAAAGCCAAGTCCATTGGTCCATATTTGGGCTCCCTGTGGGAGCCCAAATTATAACTTAGTCAATATGAGGAATTTTTCTTTAAAAATCTTCTTCAGATTCAGCAGTTGGAATGTTTTGATATTTGGCATGGAGCAACCTTAGGGGGCTGAGATTCAAGTTTGTTCAAGCCAAGTCCCTTGGTTCATATTTGGGCTCACTATGGGAGCCTGAATGACAACTTAGTTCAAAATGAGGAATTTTCTTTAAAAATCTTCAGATCCAGCAGATGAATGCTTTTGATATTTTTTATGCAGCATCCTTAGGGGGGTAAGATTCAAGTTTGTTCAAGCCATGTCCCTAGGTCCATATTTGGACTGATTGTGGGAGCTCGAATTGTAACTTGGTTCAAAATGAGGAATTTTCTTTAAAAATCTTCTTCAGATCCAGCAGTCGGAATGTTTTGATATTTGGTGTGCAGAATCCTTAGGGGTGTGAGATTCAGGTTTGTTAAATCCAAGTCCCGGGGTTCATATATGGGCTCCCTGTGGGAGCCCGAATTATGACTTAGTTCAGTATGAGGAATATTCTTTAAAAATCTTTTTTTAGATCCACTGGTCAGAATATTTGGATATTTGGTTTCAGCTTTTCTTAGGAGGAGCAGATGCAACTTGTGGAAATCAATTCTCTGGGTTGATATTTAGGCTACCATGTCAGGTGAGCGCCCTCAGGCCCCCTGGGGCCTCTTGTTTAAAAAAACTTTTGTTAAAAATTTCATTTGAGTTTAACTTGGTTACAGAATGTTTATTCTGTATATCCCCATTGTTACGTCCTCACCCTTTGGGTATTTACGAGTTTTGGGTCTTGCATCTACCATCTGATGTATCGCAGTTTCTTCTGATGAAGATTCTGTCTTACATCGGATAGTTTAAAAAAATCTGTTACTGACTTCGGGCCGTGTTGTTCAGTGCCTAGCGTCTTGTTTCCAGTTTTTATAGCATTTTGTTTACATTGACAACGGTTACTTTCTGTAAGTAATTTCCTAGTCATTATGATGTTAGGTCTTTAATCAGATACATTATATACTCCGGAAGTGTAGCATTAATTTTTTAGAATCATGTAAAAAAATTTGTCCACACTTGGGCTTTTTGGGGATCCATTTGGGCTCATCGTTCCCTTTGGGAACATGGGCTCGTATAAAAAAATTTCGAAAATTTTTTTAGGAATTATTTTTAAAAATTTTTGTATTGGATTGTGTTATTATGTATCTTTGTCATATTATGATGAGGGTTAATGCGAGAACTATGGACTTGTAATTTTTAACATGATGAAAGAATATTTCTCAAATTGTTAGTCGAGGAAATCTTTCTCCGACTCTCATGTTTATTGTGTTTGCTGTAGTCAATGTTCTCGTACTAACACTTGTTCTGTTTGTGCCAATTGGGATGACAAACGTTGGAGATGTGTGTCACGATATGTTGTTAGTGATGAGAGATCCATGCCTGCTCTCTCACCACAAGGTCACTCTGGTATGTCAGTTTTTTTTCAGAGGAACAAGAACATGGTGATGTATCGGTGATACCGTCAGGAAGTGTGCTACCGTCGTCGCAATCTAACACAGAGCTAGCGGCAAAAGTGCTCAAGGAAATTAGACAAGGACCTAGATCACTGATCATGGGATTTACATCCTTGTCGCCAGCTAGCTCGACCGGTGCTTCTATCACTCAGAATATGGGTGTTATGACACTGGGTATGTGGTCGAGGAAAGGAAAAAGGGTGTTGCGAGCACTATAATATCGGAACATGCTCACCCTGCGACGACGGAACAGAGGAAGCCAGTTAGTTATGCGGTCGGCTCGTCCAGGTCTTCCCGGACCATGAGTGAGAGAGGTCCCTCTCTCTTACAGCAACATCTGGGGCCTGATGTTGTTGTTCAGAACGATCGTCAGTCGGAGAATACGTCCACGCCTCCTGTCCAGGACGTTCCGTCAAATAGGCTGCCTGGGTCGGCTAGTCTATCGGCTTCTAGTTTGTCTTCAAAGCACACACGACCACACCTTGGCTATGTGACTACGGAGATACAACCTGCATCGCTGAAGAAGGATTCGAGAAAGTCATGCCATCCAATAGCCAAGGAAATGAGGCCACATGAATTGGGACGTCCGCATAAGAGGAGTATGTCGGATATGCCGTCCCAGGAGCATACAGCGGCTAAGCTACATAGATCCGCTGCTCCTATGGCCTTGATTACAGACTTGCTGTCGCAAATAGCACAGCTCATCACAGCATCCCAGCAAGCTACAGTACATCCTACGACAGTTACCGACTTTGATCTGTTGGATGAAGCTGGGTCGGTACATTCCTCTGCTCGTTCAGATCGGGATGACCGAGACTCAAAACTGGTCCCGTCGGATGGTGAAAGGGAATTGAGTGAATTAGAATTTTCCCTTTTGGAGCAACACAAGGTAGCAATGAATTTTATTCAGCAATACCTTCCAGATATTGTTCCACCGGACCAGAATGCTGTGACAAAGAATAAAAAACTGCTAGCGTCATTGGACTCCGATTTTTTTCGGCCTGGTTAAGGAAGATACACCAGTTTACCCGGTTCAGTCCAGTAATGTGTCTCGGACTTAACTGATAAATGACGCTATACTCAATCTATCCTCGGGACTGAGGAAAAGCAGTTTTTTTATCTACACATGCTCTAGATCTGCCGTTTATCAATAATAGAAATAAATTTAAAACGGCAGGTCAGGGTATATTGAGAGTTCCTTTGCGTTTGGACTTAGATTTGTCTTTACCCTTGTCTTTTTCTATTTCCTCGGATACTATGGATACAACGTTATTCTCCAGTAGAGCGAATCTAGATGCTTTATCTTACGCAGATTACCTTACTAGAGCGTTAGCACAACGTCTCAGTGGAGAAGAATTCGAGGACGTTCGTACCTCATTAAGAGTTCTTTCTAGGGCTATAGCTTATTCTACGTATAACTCTGCCTTATCAGTGGCTAATTTAGAGTTAGTTAGACATGATACAGCCCTAGCGTCATCATCCCTGATGGATGTTAAGGTGAAAAACTCTCTTCGAGTCGCTCCGGTATCTGGTGACCTTCTCTTTGATGGCAAGCTTGCGTTGATCTATGATCAGGTCACTAAGAAAGCATCTGAAACTCTGCTTTTGAAATCAGCATCAAGTAAAACTGGTACAGCAGAGAAGGGTAAAGGAGGAGCTTCACGACAAAATATGTCCAAAGGAAGCTCCTATAGAGTATACAAGAAATCTTCAGGTAGTTACCCTAGAGGTCGTCAAAGTAGCGACTCAGGTAGGGGACGTGGGTCTGGCCGAGACTACCGTTCGGACGTCCCCAGGTCGGCAGGCCGAGGCACTGCACAGGGAGTGTGTAGTTTCTCTTCCCGTAGGCCTCGCAGGTCCAGGAAGTTATGGTCAGGATCTCTATTGCGGTCCTGTTGGTGTAAGACTGTCAAGGTTTCTGGTAAACTGGATTCCAATTACAGAAGACCTCTGGGTCAGAAGGGGTTATCTCGGAAGGCCTAAGGCTATCATTCCGAGAGAAACCATTCATTAACACGAAGTCCATGCGAGACTCAGCTTTCGACCAATCCTCAAAAAAGAGATTCCCTTCTATCCGAGTTAAAATCTCTTTTGGAGAAAGATGCAATAGAGGTCGTAGAAAACCAGGATTCACTGGGTTTTTACAGTCTCCTGTTCTTGGTGCCGAAGCCAGATGGCTCGCTCCGTCCAGTAATAGATTTGAGCTGGATAAACAAATTGTGGCTCCAAACAAAATTTTATATGGAGACCATTCGATCACTAAGAGCGAGCATTCGGGTGAACAAAGGCAAAGGTATATTTATATTTTATTTGAGCTTATAACTTATATAATTCTGTACTAAAGCATCCACCATGTACCGTGGATGGGGGTTTTGGACAGGTCACATGATATCCACAATCAAAAGTACAGTCGTTCATGGTGTCTGATAATGTTAAATTCACTTGAACGATGGGTCGAGTCGCCTGTGGTACGAAACTGAGAGAGGATATGACAACTTCTCAAACCGCGTGTCATTTTGTGGACGGAAAAGTCGTCCACAATGTTCATGCTCACTAAGTTTTCTAAAACATTCTTTCAGATATTTTTCATAAATAAATAGTTGTTACACGCTTTTGATTGTTCTCGGTCATTTGGAAATGCTTCCACATGACATATTAACCCATCAAGTGTACCACGTCAGATTTTCAATTCGTAGTAGAAACGGACAGGACATTGACCACTCGGCAGCATTATGAATGTGTGCCCCTCCAGGTTTATCGAGCTACCGCCGTCCCTGAGTGGGGTGGGTGGGGAAATTTATTTAACAAAACATTGTCCACCACTCCAATACATGCAATCTTGTCATAGTTCAGCCGCCATGAGAGAATGCAGGTTATCAAGAAACGACCTCACAAAAATATTATTTGGGAAGATTTTCACATTAGGTGAAATGTTCCAAAAGAATGTGCGAGGTAAAGTTTATGGGTCTACCTTCCCACAAAAATGTCAACTCAACCCATTCAGAGTTGAGGCTATTCGGTGATATGTTTTCAGTGCACTTCCATGTGAGCAAGTTGCATCAGAAATTAATTTATGGAGAGAACAAATAAAAAACATTGACAGTCATTCACGGTACATATTTTCGAAAATTTCCTCCGTATTTGACTTGAGTGAAATTGTGCCCTCAGAATAAGAATGATTGTGTGTGTGTTAATCGAATTTCATGAAATAAGTCACATGTACATGTAATAAGGGGACTGAGATGGAATGTTTCACTCTATTATCAGCTGGGTTAAAAATATCCCAAATCAACTGGGTTGAGTGAATATGAACCCTACTTAGTTCATATTCAACCAGCTCATTTGATTTGGATTCATTTTTAACCCGGCTAATATTAGACTGTAGTGACCAGGGTTTATCAACACATTGCACAGAGATATCAAACTTTGAAACTGCAAATACCTCTTATGATGCAACAAGAATTTAACCAATTTAATCTTGTTTGGCAGATCTTCAGCTCTTGTTAAGACGGAATTGGTTCAATTTCGTTAATCCTTAATACCAAATGTAACTACGAAAACTGGCCAGCAATATTTAAAAAATAACAATTTAATTTATTTTTGTCCCTAACACAAAGCTTATGACCCCTCATTGGAGCGAGCTTGTTCCAGTGAGATGCCATAAGATATGTTTTTGACAAAAAAACCTTTTCAAGACTTGTCTGCAAAAGTCGTCTTCCTTTTGTGCCAGGTAAAGGGTTAATTCACCAAGGATTTTTTCTCACAGTACACCATGATAACAGCGATTACAATAAAAATATTCATAAGCCGCTTGCTTCTTGCTTTCTTTGCCCCCACTCCACCAGTTTGCCCCCACCCCACCACTCTGCCCCCACCCACCAGTTTGCCCCTGCCCCCCCCCCCCCCCCCCCCCCCCCACCAGGCACCCTGATGTCAAAATAAAAAAAAAGCAGCTATCTTTTCGCATAGTGGTTCATCGAATTTAAGCTGCATAATAACACAAAACTGTATTGGCTAAATTCCAAGTTGCTTTTGAGAGATGATTGCAGCTGCTTCAAATTTTGACGTTAGTTTACATAACGTTAAATCCAATGATTTAAATTCACATGCCAGTTGCCTGACCATCATATTCGATCACCTTTACAACTACATTCCGAATGTGATCTAAGTAGTCGTTGCATCACTCCAGTGTTACTATTTCCTCCCAATAATGACGTATGCCCTGCACAAGTTCATCTTTTGTTTTCGGTCGAACATGATTTCTCAGGTATTCTTTCATAGTTACCCAAATCATCTCCACGGGGTTCAGATCTGGTGATTCAGCTGGAGTTGGCCACCACGAAATATTGTTTTGTTCCATGATATTTTTTGACGCTTTGGGTCATTATCTTGGTAAAATCTGTACCCTTCTGGGTACTTCTCATTTACAAATGGGACTAAGTAAGTTTTCAAGATATTTTGGTAATAGTCACTTTTCATTATTCCAGTGAATATGTGCACCTGGGTTCTTCCTTTTCTGGAAATTCCACCCCAAACGTGAACAGAATAGGGGTGTTTGGGCTTTCCCTGTTTTGAAAATAGTTGGTTGCTCTTTCTGTCATGTTTTTTTGAACCACTCTCTAGTTTTACAGTGGACTCATCAGTAAAAATAACACCACTGAAATTGTCTCCTCTTTCCACACATTGAATCCCAAATCCATTCTTTTTGGCCGATTAAGTTGTCTAACAATTTGACAATGTTGAACAGTTTTTCTCACCCATCCCAATGAACGCCTCTCTCGGTTGATGGTAGACAAAGAAACATCCAGTCCCAAATCAGTCCTAAGCATTTCGGCCATTCCTTCATCATTGTCATAAATAGTTTCATCCTACAGCTGTCTATGAATGCCACTCAGTATCCTTTTACGACCACTTCTGGGCTTATCTGCAATAAGGGCATATGTTTCAAATTTCTCAATCTGTCGCTGAACTGTTCGTTTGTGAACTTTCCAGTTTTCACGCTCCCTGATCACCCTACAGATGTCAGTAATATTTACCCCTTCTCGATACAAACCGATTATCTGTTGGCATATGGACATGTTTGTTTTCTTGCATGGTATACATGTAGATGAAGCCATTTCCCAAAGAATTTAAGTCACCTGTTTGTGAAGGTTTTTGTTGTGTTTGTCATCTCTGCTGATAGCCATTCAGGGCATGGAACGAAAGTTCCCCGTCATGAATGGCTATCAGCAGAGATGACAAAAACCAATCAGAGTTTCTTTTCAACCTACTCACAATTGTTTACAGTTGGCTGTAACTTAAGTGCAAGCCCTACTTCGGAACTAACTCAAGCCTTTAAGAAATTTTTCCAAACAAGTTGGAAAAGTAATAGAGTGCAAAAGCACGAAAATGATAGAAAAAGGGTCGAGCGAGACCAGCGCTCGAAATTACAGGTACTCTCTCTGCACACCTCTTGCATTTACCGAGCGCATGTGCAACAACCATGAAGTCAATTCCTTTTATTTCTGCCATTGTACATGGTCGGAAATTTTTGTGACTCGTGCTATTCTTAGCTATTATCTTCATGAACAACTTATTGTATGTGTTAATCTTCATCTGATTGTGTGCAAGTGGATTGTATCCTTTGTCAAGCTTTCAAAATTATTGATATTTAATGCTATTTTTGATCATTTTTGCTTGTATTTTCACACATAGTCTTGTTTTTTCCCTCACGTGTGAACACAACCTTTATTGTTTTCCGTCGGCGGGAAGCTTGATTTCATTATTCACATTCATATTATGCCAAAGACTATTCCTTGTACCTCTTGCTTGCAGGTGAAACATATGGACGACTCTCATTCCACATGTGTCACTTGCAACAATTGTACTCAGGTCCAATCATGTGGTATTTGTGGGGTAGCCAGAACCCCTCGTTCTTGGGGTAAGGGTAGCCGTGCCTTAGCAGACATTTCTTTTGTGCACGTGGTGAATCTGTCACACAGGATTCGGATCTGTCTTTTTCTGTGTCGAGTTCCTCTGCAACTGTTGACGGTGCTAGTTCAGTGATACCTGACGTGGAGACCGTGGTCTCTTTGTCTTCTGACGTCATTCTTGAGGTGTCTGTTTTCGTAGAGAGCTTCTCCGAGGTCAGCTCGGTGACCCTCTCCGATTTGCCTCCTACGCCGTCGACAGTTGCTGAGGAAGTTGTTACTACAGATCCTATTCTGTATGATGGTGGTTCTTCCATCTCCTCTGGGGATGGTACACAGTCTCGGGGGACCGAAGCTGTATCTGCTGGTGTGTCTGTGAGCTCTCAGCATTCCCTGACTTCGCGACGAAGCTGTGCGGGTTTGCTGTCTGCTCCGCTTCATCTGGCTAGGTTTGCTCCTAGTCGGTTGAGCCGTTCGGTCACTTCGGCAGCGATTCCTCGCCCCTTGAGCGAATCGTTTATTGTTCCTACTTCCCCTGCTAATGTGCCGACTAGCAGGATGGGGTTGGGACATTGGCATCCAGGGCCTGCTGTTCGGCAGAGGTCAGTGACAGCCCCTGTTAGCTGTCATCTTGGAACCTTCCTCCGGTGATTCCTCACTGTGTTCCGAGTCTGGATGTCGATCGATGCTTGCCATCGGTCTCAGAGGATGGGCAGTTGGGGCCGTCTGCCGCGCAGAGGTCATTGACAGGTTCCTGTCATTCTTGGGACAATCCTCCGGTGTCTTCTCACCGTGTCCCAGGTCCAGCTACCTATCGACGTACGCCGTTGGTCTCTTTAGAGGATTTGCAGGCAGGACATCTGTTCCGCAGAGGTCAGTGATGGCCCCCCGGGCGTCACAATCGGGACTATCCTCCAGTGTCTTCTCACCGTCTCCCTATTCTGTCTGCCGAACGACGTTCGACATCGGTCTCTTCTGAGGATTTGGGTTCTTCTACCAGAAGGGTCCATTGGGAGGACACTCCGTTTGGCGATGCTGCTGCGACGGATTCTCAGGGTGACCTGCGTCAGGCCGTTTTGGCGCTCACCCGGTTGCTTTCTGTCAACCCTCAAGTTGGCCTCCCTGTGCCTCCTGAGGCACAAGCTCCTTTGGTTGGTTGCCTAGATGTCTTGCCTGGCCCCTTGAATACTGCACAGTATTCACAGGAGGTTTCTGCTGGTCAGCCCGAGTTGGGCTACGTCTCCTCTGCAACAGAGGATGACGATTTTTTTGAAGGTGATGGGCCCCCCTCGTCAGTCTTGGGGCAGGCTTTGGATTTCGTCTTTGGCTTATTGCCGGACACTCGACCTTCAGACCAGCCATCTGGCCGCGGTCCTCTGTGGAGCGTCGTAACCCTGTTGAGTCTTCTAGCTCTGGGGCTTTGCATCCTCTGCAATCGGCTTAGGTTGTTGAGTCCTTCCAGGGCTTAGACGCCGAAATGCGTTCTAAGGCCCTCAAGGGTTCTTTCTTTTCTAGAGCTGATGCCTTTCTGCCTCCATCGCAGTTTCGTGTTTACTATTCTGTCTGTCCACCAGTCTTCCAAGGGATGACTACTGTGGATGAGGATTCTTCTTCCCTCAGGTTAACTAGGCCTAAGTCGGCAGTTCTCCCGATGTCGGTAGTTGAATCTATGGTGGGCCTGTCCCGAGAGATGCTGGGTATGTTATCTCTCGCGGACCATGTCGTCGCTGCCCTGGCTGAATATTTTCCACCAGGGGAGTTTGATGATGCGCAGGCGCCTTTTCGCATTTTGTCACAGGCTCTCATGAACTTGACAACGCTCACGCCTGTAACACGGCTAATTTGGAGCTGGCACGCCGGGATGTGGTGTTGGATTCTTCTCCATCCCTTCCTTCTGAGCAGCGTGCTGTTCTGAGGTCTGCCTCTTTGATTGGACCTCAGTTGTTCTATTGTTCCGTGGAAGCTGTCCGTGGCGAGGTTCTTCGTCATTCGAAGGGCCAGCTTTTGCTGCGACAGCTGGACCAACCTGCTGCTGCGGGTGGTGGTCGTTCCAGGCCCGCCAAGTGTACTGCTGCATCTGCCTCGTCGGTGACGTCAGCTACGCCTTCAGCTCCTTCTGCTCCTTCTGCTCGGAAGAAGCGCCGACGCGGCCAGGCTCGCTGGCAGCATCAGGCAGGAAAGTCTCAGGACTCTGTCACTTCCCGAGGTGGTGGTTTCTCCTCTCTGGGGTCTCGTCGAGGCCGCAAGTGAAGGTTCTCACCTCGATTCGCCTCCAGTCGGGGGAAGGCTGTCGCTGTTTTATGGCTGTTGGACAGAGATAACGTCAGACACTTGGGTCCTCGACGTCATCCGGTCTGCGACTGTCCTTCCATCGGCACCCCAGTTTATCTCGGGTGCCCCTCCCGACTCGGGTCACTTCCGATTCTCTACGTCGGGACCTTCTGGTGCAGGAGATCAACAATCTCCTCTCCAAAGGGGCGATCGAGGTGGTCAGGAACACCCTTTCACCGGGTTTTACTCGAGACTTTTCTTGGTACCGTAGAAAAACGGCCAATTTCGTCCTGTCATCGAGCTGAGTGTCCTGAACAAGTACATAATTGCTCCTTGTTTCAGTATGGAGACTTTCCGGTCAGTTTGACGTTCAGTTCATCATGGCGACTTTGCTGCCAGTATCGACCTGAAGGATGCCTACTTCCATGTACCCATTCATCTGGCATCACAGAAATACCTTCGGTTCTCGTTTCGGGATCGAGTCTATCAATTCAGAGCTCTCCCGTTCGGTTTGAACCTGGCTCCTTGGGCCTTCACCTGACTGATGTCACATGTGCTTGCTTTCCACCGTACTCAGTCGGCTGTGACTTCGTCAGCCTACCTGGACGACATCCTCCAATGGCACCACGATGCTGCTGTTCTGGAGTTAGATGTCAGGCAGTTTCTTTGCCTACTAGCATTGCTGGGTTTCAGAGTCAATTGCGAGAAGTCGGATCGCCTTCCTTCTCAACGATTTCGTCATTTGGGGATGGATTTCGACACTCTTCACAATGTAGTGTCGGTCCCCCATTCTCGGGCGACGATTCTTTCCGCCTTGACTCGGAACCTGCTTCAATCTTCCTCGGTCTCGGCCAGGACTTTCCTTCGGATGCTGGGCCTTTGCGGTTCGGTGACCGACCTCATTCCACTCGGTTGCTTGTTTGTCCGACCTCTCCAACACTTCCTGTTGGATCATTGGCTTCCGAATGTAGATCCGCTGGACCTGGAACTTCCTATTCCTCGGTCCCTGCTTTGTCACCTCCACCCTTGGGCCGATGTTCCCTGGCTGACACAGCGTGTTCCGTTGGATCTTCCTTTGGCCGATCGCATCCTTACTGCGGATGCCAGCGATCGGGGCTGGGGTGTGATGTTGGATCCTCTCGGTCTGTCCACTCACGGCGAGTGGGACAGCGAGCAGGTGGGCCTTCATATCAACCAGAAGGAGCTCCTTGCTCTTCTGTTGAGTTTTCGGCTTTGGATCCCTCACCTGTCGGACCATATTGTCCTACTTCTTTCGGACAATTCGACAGTAGTGGCCTACATACAGAATCAAGGAGGCACACATTCGATTCCCATGTATCGGCTATCTCGGGATCTTCTTCTGTTGGCGCGGGATGTAAACGCTCGGGTGTCCATTCGACACATTCCCGGGCATCTCAACGTTCTAGCAGACTCCCTGTCCCGACGTGACAGTGTCCTTCCAACCGAATGGATGCTACATCGGTCGGTGTTTCAGACGATTTGCGAGCAGTGGGACCATCCTTAGGTCGACCTTTTAGCTACTCGATGGAATCCTCAGGTAGAGACCTTTGTCTCCCCTTGTCCAGATCCTCTGGCATTTGCAGTAGACGCTCTGTCCCTGGACTGGACAGGTTGGATCGGCTATGCCTTCCCTCCTGCACCGATTCTTCCTCAAGTATTAGCGAAGATTCGTGCTTGCAGTTGCAGGATCATTCTGGTCGCACCTCTGTCTCCGCAGAGAGTGTGGATCAATCTGCTGTGGCCTCTGTTGGCAGATCGGCCGATTCGTCTACCTCTACGTCGCGACCTTCTTTCCCAGGGTCATCCCAAGAAGTATCACAACAACCTGGCGAGCCTGTCCCTTCACGCCTGTCTTTTATCAGGTTCTGTCTCCGACGTAGAGGTTTTTCAAGACGAACAGTGGAGTGCATTTCTGCATCGCGGCGACATTCCACTGGCATGACTTATGCTGTGAAGTGGAAGGTTTTCTGCTGCTGATGTGCAGATCACAATGTGGATTACCGTGATCGCTCAAATTGCGGATTTTCTGGTATATCTTTTTGACTCCAAGGGCTTCCAGCCTATCATGATTAAGGGCTATTGGTCTATGCTGTCTGATACTTTCTCTTCTGTGGGAAAGCGGTGCATCGGTTGTAATATTTTTCTCTCCAAACTCATTCGGCACTTTTCTTTGAAGAGGCCTCGAGTTTTGCGTCTTACACACAAGTGGAACTTGGCATGGGTGTTGCACTGTTTGGAGGGGGCGACATTTGAGCCATTATCTGAGACCGATATGCGTTTTCTCACCTACAAGACAGCTTTCCTTCTAGAGTTTGCTTCTGCTCGACGAGTCAGTGAGCTTCATGCGCTATCTGTTGATTCTGCTTTCTTCAGAAATGAGGCTAACAGTGTAACATTCACTACTGATTGCTCTTTTCTGGCTAAGAATCAACTTCCAGATTCGGTACCTCCTCCCATCTGCATTCGGGCTCTCCCCGCTGTCGATGGTCGGAGACCTCTTCTTTGTCCTGTTCGTGCGATCAAGACTTACATTAATCGCACTCAGTTCATTAGGAGGGGTCGGAAGAGATTCTTTCCGTTTCTCATTCCTAAGAGGCAGTCTATCTCTTCCCATTCTATTTCCAGGTGGATCTGTCTTGCAATCAAGCTGGCTTATTCCCGCTTGTCTGCTTCGGATCTTGTTTCGAACCGGTTTAATGCTCATGAGGTTCGTGCCATTTCAACATCCTAGGCGTTCTCCAATTCTGTTTCGCCCCGGGATGTTATGCATGTGGCTTACTGGAGGAATGCTTCTACCTTCTCCTCCTTTTATCTCCGTCACCTACAGCAGCAATCTGAGGACCTTTATTCTTTAGGCCCTCTCGTTGCTGCTCAGGCTGTTGTTCACCCTCGTTAAATTGTTTTTTCTCGAGGTTATGCTTCACTCAGAACTGTTCTTTTCAGGTGCCTTCTCTCTATCTTCATTTCAGGTTTCGCTATTGTTCTCTGCCCTCCTTGCTTTTTCTGCTACTCTTGTTGGTATTGGTTATGTGATTCACCTCCTATTGTTTATTCAGCCAATTGTAAACAATTGTGAGTAGGTTGAAAAGAAATTAAAATTTTTTAGTTAATTTTGTTTCTTAACATACCTACCACAATTGTTTACCGGAGGCCCACCCTCCTTGGGGATATCTTTGATATCGAAGCCTCCCCGCTAAATCACGAACTTCTCATTGGCGGAAATACGGAATTGACGTCATGGTTGTTGTGCATGCGCTCGGTAAACGTAAGAGGTGTGCAGAGAGAGTACCTGTAATTTCGAGCGCTAGTCTCGCTCGACCCTTTTTCGATCATTTTCGTGCTTTTGCACTCTATTACTTGTCCAACTTGTTTGGAAAAGTTTCTTAAAGGCTTGAATTAGTTCCGAAGTAGGGCTTGCACTTACGTTACAGCCAGTTGTAAACAATTGTGGTAGGTATGTTAAGAAACAAAATTTATTAAAAAATTTTAATATTTCTGGCGTTTATTGTCAGCCACTGAAAAATGTATTCTTAAAAGTACTTTGCTACCAGTCAAAGGCGTTTGTAACAAATGAACCGACTTTAATCTACGGTAGCAGGTGTGAATGTGTAACTACCAAGTTTTATGACCCTTTTACAATGAGATTATCAAAGACACATAATTAAAAGAAGTTAGGAAACTATTGTCTTCCAGATTATCCAGAGTGTCACTAAAGTACTGATAAAAAACAACAATGAGCTAAAGAAGAAAAAATATACATGTAGGCCTACTGTACATTCACAATTTTAACCACTTTTACATCCATTTTACAAGAACTAAGCATTTCCTACATGTACCAAAGATATTAACAAATATATATTTATATATATCAGAAGTTTATAAACAAATCCTTGTGCTGGTAGTTATAAGAAAAAATCATAAAAGTTCAAAACAAATACAATGAAATTATTGTAATTAAGACAAGACAGGCCTGACTAAAGAGCCTCATTCAATAATTGTATTTGTTTTAAACTTTGATGATATATTTTACTTATATAAATATATAGCAGGTGATACCCGGCGTTGCACGGGAGAAGAGGGTTATATCAGCCGTTTTTGAAATAAAAGGTCAAGGTCACCAATTTCAAGGTCAAGGTCACCCTGCACGGCCACCCCGATAAAGTCAAAATGATCAATGGGCCAATATACCCTCACATATCAAATTTTAGCCCGATCGGCCCAGCCGTTTTCGAAATAAAAGGTCAAGGTCACCAATTTCAAGGTCAAGTTCACCCCGCACGGGCACCCCGATAAAGTCAAAATGATTGATGGGCCAATATACCCACACATATGAAATTTTAGCCTGATAGCCCAGCCGTTTTCGAAATAAAAGGTCAAGGTCATCAAGGTCAAGGTCACCCCACGGGCACGGCACCATCCCATGTTACTTGCAGGGACGAATTACCCCCGTGTACAAAATTTGAGATCGATCGGTCGAGAAATGGAGGAGTTCACCTGGAACAAAGATAGAGACAGAGATACAGATATTCGCATTTATATATTACATATATTTGTTCATATCTTTGGAACAATATTCATACTTTCAAAAAAGACTATAATTGAAACTTGGAATCGTTTATTCACACATTCTGTGAAATAGCCACTTCGAAAAACTGAAGTTTACTATTAAAATGAACCCGTATAACCCCCCCCCCCCCCCCCCCCCCCCCCCCCCACGCACACCACCACCACCACCACCACCACATTGCGCTTACATGCTTCCGTTGGTGCTGTCTGTAGATATCACGCATATCAACATATCTTTTAATCACATGCACCCCACCTCATGGTTTTATAAAAAAAAAGGGGTAAATAAAACATCTGAAGTAAATCTAAACGACCAGAAAATCGCTGAAAATATTGTAATTCTCTCATACATTATGTACACAATATACACATCATGTCATTGCTGTAGAAACGCTCAGATATCTCTCCCAGGGCGTCCTAATATAAAAGTTTTTCCTAGGGAGATCCCCCCCCAGACCCCCCCCCCCTCCCACACACACACACAAATGGGAGGGGCCTTTCTCCTCCCTAGTTCAGCGATCTGAACATTGTGACTACCTCCCCCCCCCACCCCACCCCACTCACACACACACACACACACACACACACACACACACACACACACACACACACACACACACACACACAGAGTCTTGTCTTCCCTACATACCGAGGTACCCCATTGTTTGTCCTTTGTGTGGACTAACAGTTTCTACCTCGTTTTGCCGGTACAGTTCTGGGAAAACAACCGAGGTAAAGGGTTTCTTTTGTCTTTTGTACCTCGGTAAGGCGAAACACGCAAACTCTTTTGTCTAATTACCTCGTCAAGTTGGTAAGACAAACCCACACACACACACACACACACACACACACACACACACACACACACACACACACACACACACACACACACACACACACACACACACACACACACACACACACACACACACACACACACACACACACACACTTGCAAAAGGGTCCTGAAAGTTGAAGTAGAATAGCAGATAAACCTGTGGTCCAAATTTTCTCTCCCTGGCCCTGACTGTGTGACACTAAGAGCTCACATATTCACTGTTTATTCAGCATTTTACGACCATCATTTTATTTTTATGACATCTTTTAAATTTTGTATAAAAGTTATTCCCGAATATCCTCAAATATTTAGAAACACAAAGTTCGAAAATAGTCCCGTTCTGTTAGTGTGAGATAATAAGGAAATGCCAGTCCGTTTCAAATTCCTGAGTTCCATATTTTGATTATTTTCAGCACGAGTAAAACAAAAACGTCACAACTGTCTGGTATTCCCCAGTTTGTTTTGTTTTGTGAGAAAAAGCAGGGGGTTCGTTGATTATTACTGTCTCTTATGCATGAAATGCACCAGGCTCAGCCGTCATTTTGTTCAGAATTGTACAAGGGATGACCATCTGCAAATTGGAATCGAAATTACATTGTCAAGGCAGGTATTTAGTGCTTTTAACACGTCCAAACCGTTTGTACCGAAAATTTGTTACGAACGACTGCAAGGAAAAGCTTGTTTAAACTTCCATCGGAGAATAGCACGTAAATATCAAAACTATAAAATTAGCTATTCTCAGCTGGAATTCCCGGTGGTATTCCAGCTCGTCATCCAGATGCTTAAATGCCTCGAGTTACCAACCTCACTGCTAGCGCATTACATAATGCAGTACATAGCGCAGGACGTCGCGCACATGTAAACCAGATTCAACAAGCTTCCTGCACTACATAGCACACTACGTAACAAGCGTGTTCTGCGCTATTCGTGACAGGACTTCTAGTTTTAACTGTATGCTCATCATGATAGCTTAGAAATTGGATCTAATGTTTCTTTATCTAAGTTAGTAAAAAAATTTTGGATCAATAGGAATTTAGCTTGGGTTCTGTTGAAGCTTAAAGAAGCTCCATTTGAACCGTTGGATGCTGTAGAGTTCAAATTCTTGACATATAAAACAACTTTTCTCTTAGCCTTTGCTTCCGCAAGAAGAGTTAGTGAAATTCATACTTTATCTATAGATGATTCTCATTATCGTAGTGTTGGTAATACTATTACTTTAACTACTACTAAATGTGGGATTTTGGGCTAAGAATCAGGCTCCTAATAAATATCCTGAGCCTATTATCATTAAGGCTCTTCCATCATCAGATAGCCGTAAACCTTTGCTGTGTCCAGTAAGAGCTATGCGCATTTATAAACACAGATCAGAGTTTATCAGAAAAGGAAGAAAACGCTTCTTTTTATCATTAATTCCCAATAGAAGGGACATTTCTGTTCATTCTATTGCTAGATGGATTCAATTAGCAATTCGCACTGCTTATGAAAGTGTATCTTCTAATATGCTTAAGATTTCAGCACATGAAGTTAGAGCGCTGTCCACATCTTGGGCTTATTCTAACAGTATTGCCATTACTGATCTCATGAAGGCTGCTTACTGGACACAGCCTTCTACCTTTACAAAGTTTTATCTTAGAAATATAGCGTCTATTTCAGGCGACCTTAGATGTTTAGGTCCGTTATCTGTTGCTCAGAATGTCGTCCACTAAATGATTACAGCTATAGTTATGTAGGTTTTCTGTTCCAGCAGTGACTCTGTCCTGCTGCCCTTTTTGTTCTGTGGTGATTTGATCCACAGCAAGGGGAGGGGGGGGAGGGGTTTCTCTTATATCACCGGCTTTATAGTGAAAAGCAAGGGAATTCCTCTGATGTCAGTAATTCCGAGTCGGTGCCGGGATAGTTTTAAAGTGTAAAGCTAATGTCTATCTCATTTATGTAATATTTTTAAAGTGTAGCTCGGTGTGAAGCATTTGTATATGTCACGTGTTATACAGGCGTTAATATACAATCCTTGGACACTTTTAAATGAGTATAAAGAGTCTCTTTCTCTGGACTATCTTTATTTATTGGTTTCCTTTATTAAATTAGTATAATGAGTTATACTGGATGTTAATTTTAGATGATATACTGCTCAATTATCTGGTTGGTATTGTGTCTTTCTTATTTCTAATAAATAAGAAAGACATATGTAAATCCTTTCTCTCCTTTTCTCCTTGAGGGGATATTCCTGTATATATAATTAAGCTTATTGGATTTTCCTTTATGTCCTTGACCCTCCAGCCTTTTTACTATTCAGCTAAGTCTGGGCCATTGGTTTACAGTATAAAAATATGAAAAAATTTAAAGTAATTTATATATTTTTTATACTTACCAATGGCCCAGACGGGGATGGTCCTCCCATGAGTTGGGAACTCATACCTCCCCGCTGATTATATACATTTAGCTGGCACTGGTTGTAAGAATGAGGCTTGGCGCCAATTTAGGTACTTCCTTGACACTGCGTATGCGCAGTAGACACATGTATGGAGGACCATATAGGACATTAGTTTTTTGGTTTTGGATGCAAATTTGGGGGATTTGGGGGGGGGGGGGCAAAATTTGTGTTTGGCCCTGAATATTTAAGAGTTTGCACCAGCAAAGTCTGGGCCATTGGTAAGTATAAAAAATATATAAATTACTTTAAATTTTTTCGAGAACCACCTATCAGAATCTTTTGATACTTTGTATACAGCATCCGTAGAGGGTTCAAATTCATGTTTTTTTTCAAATCAAGCCACTGGGTTCGTATTTGGGCTCCCTATGGGAGCCCAATTTTTGACTTGGGGCAATATGAGGCATACTATTTAAAAATCTTCTTCAGAACCACAGATCAGAAACTTTTTGCTATTTTGTATACAACATCTTTAGGGAGGTCACATTCAGGTTTCTTCATTTCAAGTCCCTGGGTTTATATTTGGGCTCCCCGGTTTTTAACTTAGTGTGATATGAGGAGTATTTTTTTTTAATTTTCTTCTTCAGGCCCATCAGTAAGATAGAATCATTTGATATTTGATATGTAGCAGTGCTTTCATTTTGACAGGGCCGATCGGCCCCAGCCTCATAAATGGCCCCTGAAAAAAAATTACGGGGCCGATTAATCATCACGGCAAAAAAAGTTAAATCCCAAACATGTTATTGACGAATTGAACGGGTTGTCTTGATTTCGGTTTTTGTACGTAACATTGGTGTGAAATTCTAACAACTCTGGTGTCCGCGCAGCGGATGGAACGCAACCCGAGTACATAAAAATTGATAACTTTGAGGCTGTCATCAATGTCGAAATTTAATGCAAATAAAACAATTCTTGTCAGTGCATTCAATAAATTTTCATTCGCAAATCAGTATGAAGTTGAAACACAACAGGATGGTGATGGGAAATCATATGTTTCAAAAGTTACCTGAAAACTTTGCAGCAGACATCAACAGGTAGTGACGCGGGCGACTCCCAAAGGGAAAATACGTACTATTCTTTCAATTAAATTTATTTTCTGAAGTAACTGCAACCACAAATGACAAATATGATTTTTGGGCCCAGTATTTCTGTGCAGTTGCGGTAATGACCCCACCACCCCAGATTAACAAAATCTTTATACGGAAAATTTAAATTGTGCGTGCACTGTAGATCTTGCCAAACAGTTCACTGGTTGTCAGGGAAACCGAGCATAGGTCGGTTCGCTCGGTGTTCAACTCGCCCGAAGTCGATTCGTCCCTTTTCTCGCACCTGTTCATTTCGCCCCATCTTCCACAAAGGGGTAGTTTTGTTATAAACTTTTGATAGTATTATTTGACTCTGTCTGTTTGTCATTACGGCACCTCTTACCCCCCTCACCCCATTACCTTTTTATTTATCTTGGTCATTTTTATATGGTATTTATATTAAATATAATTTACCATATCATTTCCAACATATATATTGGAAATGATCTGGTAATATGTATGTCATATAAATACCATATAAAAAACTACATGTATTGCTGAATACAAGGTACTTTGGAGAAATCAGCCCTTACCTACAAAAATAGGCCCCATAAGTGCTTTTACGGGGCTGATTTTTAGGCCTTGTTGCTGTTTTAAAATGTAAGGCCTGATGTAGCATCCTTAGTGGAGTGAGATTGAAGTTTGTTCAAATCAAGTCCCTGTATTCATGTCTCGGCTCCCAATGGGAGCCCAAATTTTAACATCCTGCAGTAAGAGGAATATTCTTCAAAGACCTTCTTCAGACCTACCAGTTAACAATTTATCTATTCAGCATGTCTGGGCCAGTGTTAATCGGGGATAAATAATGGAAATTTCAAAAAATTTCTGTATTACTGACCCAGACTGGGAGTGCCCTCTCATAAGTTATTTACTCACACCTCCCAGCATAGAACTATTTACACTCAGGAGGCATCACAAAAGAATGGTTATTGTTGGGAATTCTGGTGGATGCTGCCTTGGCTCTGCACATGTGCAGATGCCATGTGTGGAGGCCTATTCAGGACTCTGTTTTTTAGCTCACCAACAAAGTTTCGTGAGCTTATGTCATCACCCAAGGTGCGTCAGCGTCAACACTTGTGTTAAAGTTATTGTACGAGTCCACTTTGATATTTTTATACTGTACCAATGACCCAGACTTAGCTGGTGCTAACTCCACAAAAACCAGGGCCAAACACAAATTTTGCCCCCCAATCCCCAAAATTTGCATCCAAAACAAAAAGAAATCATGTCCTAAAGGACCTCCATAGTACGACTCTACTGCGCATGCGCAGTGACGCAGTCGTCCCGAAATTGGCGCCAAATATCATTCTCTGTTTGGCCCTTCATCAGTCAACATCTCACTGATCTTTGTGCTTGTAAATCTCAGTTTAAAGGATGCCAGACACGTAATTCTTGGAGAAAATGTGATTCTAAGGAGGATAGAAGGAGGAGAGGAAAAAAGAAGTGGCAAAAAATAATCAGGGCTGTACTTAAAATTTTTTGTTGAAATTATGTTAAGTTGCCTATTTTCGAGGCAAACGCCTCTTGTTGTCATTCTTGCTAATTGTTGCACTGCTTATTCAGTGTTTCCTCTCCCCTAACCTTCTAAAGTCCCCCCTTGCAATTCTCCCATGCTTTTGGCATATTTTTGAGAAGTTTCATTTCTAAAAATTCCCTGGGAGAGTTGCTTGGTTACAGAATGTTTTCTGTTATTTTCCCCATAGTTACGTTTTCACCCATGGGTGTATAACGTTTGTGTTCTGCATCTTCCATCTGATGTTCTGCAGATTCTCCCCTGGGAGTCTCTGTTTTGCATCAGATAGAGTGTAATTGATGACTGATTCCGGGCCAGTTTTTTCAGTGCCTGGAGTCATGTTTTCTGGTGTTTTACACTGTTTGTTTTCATTGGCAACAGCCTTTTTTGAGGGGGGCTGTTTGCCTTTGTGGTAGTTTATCTCATTATAAGATACATTTATATTATCCGAAAGTGTCTCATTAATTATTTTATATAATTTTAAAATTTTTGACCACACTTTGCCATCGGATCCATCGGGGCTCAACGTTACTTTTCAGCAACTTGGGCTTCTCTGAAAAAATATTTTTTCAAAATTATTTTGTTTTGCAATTGTTTTTTCATTTATTAATGGATCATGTTATTATGTATCTTTGTGTCAGGGGTTTTTGCGAGTAACTAGGACTTATTGTTGTTCTTTCACAATGAAGGGACTTTGTTCAAATTGTAATAGGAAGAAATCTTGCTCTGACTTTCATGATTATTGCATTAATTGTAGTCAGTGTTCTCGCATTAATCCCTGTCCTGTATGTGAACATTGGGATGAGAAACATTGGAAACGTGTGTCACGATATGTTGTTTCTGGAGAAAGAGCGATGCCGGCTCTTTCTCCACAAGGTCACTCTACTCTCTCAGTTTCTATTTCAGAGGAACCAGAACAGGGTGATGTTTCCATGTTATCTTCTTCAAGTGTGCGTCCGTCGTCACAAATAAATACAGAGCTAGCGGCAAAAGTGCTCATGGAGATTAGACAAATGTCGTCCGCTAGCTCGCCCGGTGTAGCGTCCATTCACCGAATGGTTCGGCAGCCGGGTTCGTCCGATGCGGTCCAAGAGGAAATTTTGGGTGATGCGAGCACTATAAAAATAATAGATGCACACCCAGTGACGGCGGATAGTGAACGAGAACGGAGGAAGCCTTTTAGTCCGGTTCCTAGCTCGTCCAGGTCCAGCCGGGCCGCGAGCGAGAGAGGCCCCTCTCTCGTACAACAACATCTGGGACCAGATGTTGTGGTACAAAATGTGTCTTTAGCGGAGCATACGTCCGTCGCTCGGGACGCTCCGTTGTATAAGCAGTCCGCAGAGACTGTTAAGGCTTCCTCTTCTCGTCGGCGCACACGACCGCACCTTGGCTGCGTGACCTCCGATATTTTGCCAGCTTCGCCGATGAAGGATTCTTCGGCGACCAGGTCACACCATCCGGCAGCCAGGGATTCGAGACCGATGGACTCCGGACGTTCGCATAGGAAAAGTATGCGGGAGCCATCTGATGCGGAGCTGCCCTCGGCGAAGCAGCGAAAGACCGCTCCTCCGCAGGTCTCGACGTCGGACATTCTAGTGCAGATAGCACAGCTTATCCCAGCAGCCGACAGAAACGGTGTCGGATCGAGAATTATCCGACGGCGCTGGGTCGGTACGCTCCGCCGAAGCATCGGGGGCGGACGACCGGGAACATCGGGAGGTCCGACCGGATGGTGAAAGGGATACGGATGAATTGGAGCTATCCCTTTCGGAACAACACAAAGCTGCCGTGGACTTCATCCGGCACTTTCTTCCTCAAGTTGTTCCGTCGGGCCTGACTGCTGCGCTTCCGGACAGGAGAATTATAGCGTCATTGGACTCTGATTTTTTCGAGCGGTTCAGGGACATCGCTCCCGAGTTTCCGTCGCAGTCCAATAATGTTGCAAGAACATTTGAATTATTGAACGACGCTATTTTTAAACTTGCTTCCAGGACGGGGAAAGCAGGCTTCTTGTCCGCAAATACTCTCAACCTGCCTTTCATTAATGCAAGGAATAAATTCGACACGGCAGGTCAGGGTATACCGAGAGTTCCTCTGCGTATGGACGACGAGGCGGAAGACTTAGAGCTATCATTACCGTCGTCAGCTTCTATTCCAACCGCAGTGTTGGAAACAGCTATTGCGTCTAACAGAGCCAATTTAGATGCCTTATCTTACGCAGATCACCTTACTAAGGCGTTATCACTGCGTCTTCAAGGGGAAGAGTTTCAGGATATACAATCCTCCTTAAGACTTCTTTCAAGGGCAGTAGCTTATTCCACGTGTAACTCCGCCCTTTCAGTGGCAAATCTGGAGTTGGTTAGACGTGACGCAGCCCTGTCTACATCCACACTAGTGGATTCTAAGATGAAGAACTCTCTTAGAGTCGCTTCGGTCTCAGGAGATCTTCTCTTTGACGGCAAGCTTTCCGCTATTTATGATAATATTAAAAAGAAAGCTAGTGATTCTCTGTTGTTTAGATCCGCTCCTAAAAGGTCGGATACAACAGACACGAATAAGGCGGGCACTTCTGGGTCTTATCCGCCCAAGAGAGGTTCCTATAGAGGTTCCGGTGCGTCCTCTAGCTCTTATTCGAGAGACCGTCAGGATAGTGACTCTCGTTCGGGACGTCCTTCAGGCCGGGACAATCGGTCGGACGCCCCGAGGTCGACGAGGCGAGGTGCGGGTCGTGGAAGACGTGGTTTCTCCTACCGCAGGCCTCGCAGATCCAGGAGGTGATGGCTTAAACCTCTATCGCGTTCCGGTTGGCGGAAGGTTGTCGAGTTTTTCTCAAGAGTGGGCGTCGATTACGGACGACCCGTGGGTGAGAGGAGTGACTTCGGAAGGTCTAAAGATATCCTTCAAACGAAAGCCTCCATTAACTCGAAGTCCAAAGTGGACTCATCTTCCGTCAAACCCTCAGAAAAGAGACGCTCTGCTATCAGAGGTGCAGTCTCTTTTAATGAAGAACGCGGTAGAGGTCGTAGAAAACCAGGAATCGCTGGGATTCTACAGCCATCTGTTTCTGGTTCCGAAACCAGACGGCTCGTTCCGTCCAGTCATAGATTTGAGCTGGATAAACAAGCTGATCGTCGCTCCGAAGTTTTATATGGAGACGATTCGATCGGTCAGAGCGAGTATTCGGGTGAACGATTATGCAACGAGCATAGATCTCAAAGATGCGTACTTTCACGTCATGGTACATCCGACATTCCGAAAGTATCTACGCTTCGCAGTCCTAGGAGTGGTGTATCAGTTCCGGGCCATGTGCTTCGGATTGAATCTAGCACCCTGGGCTTTCACTCGGGTAATGAACTCGGTAATGATCTACTTCCGAGCTCATTCGTCTGCGGTAACGTCGGCCTACCTGGACGACATTCTTCAGAGGTACGGCAACGAGTTAACGCTTCAGAACGATGTTCAGAATCTTCTTCTATTGCTCCGACGTCTCGGTTTCATAGTAAACGAGGAGAAGTCGGATCTGGTGCCGTCCAAGTCATTCACTCATCTGGGAATGAGCTTCGAGACGCACAACAATCTCGTTCGTCTGCCGTTAACCAGAGCGAAATTAGTCAGTTGTTACGCTCGCTATTGTCTGAATACAGACAAAGTCACGGCGAGAGAATTTATGAGACTGATAGGTCTGTGCGGAGCCGCCGCGGATCTCATTCCGATGGGACGGCTACGCACACGGCCTCTTCAAATTTTCCTGACTCAGAATTGGAGTGTGAAAATTCATTCGCTCGATGTAGACGTTCTCTTGTCAGATCAAGTGAAACAAGAGATTCAGACTTGGGCAAACATTCAGTGGTTAACTCAAGGAGTTCCGCTGCAGTTGCCGGATCCGAGTTTTACCATTATGACGGATGCCAGTCAAACAGGTTGGGGTGCATCATTAATCCCAACGGATTCGAGATGCCAGGGTCTTTGGGATCCGCAATTCCTGTGCAAGCACATAAACATCAAGGAAATGATGTCAATTTGGCTTGCGTTACGTCACTGGATGGACATTATTCACGATGCTCATGTCCAAATCCTATCCGACAATACGACAGTAGTGGCGTATATACGGAATCAGGGAGGCACTCATTCAGTTCCGTTGTTCAATCTAACGGAAAGAATCCTTCTGTTTGCGTTGGAACATCACGTTCTTCTTTCGGTCCGTCACATACCGGGTCGTCTGAATGTGCTAGCAGACTCCCTTTCACAAAAGGGTCGCTTGTTGCCGTCGGAGTGGACTCTCAACAAACAAGTATTCAATCAGATTTGCTACCAATGGGAACGGCCAATGATAGACTTATTTGCGACACATCTCAACAATCAGTTGCAAACGTATGTGTCCCCGTGTCCGGATCCAAGAGCATTTGCAGTAGACGCTCTGTCGATCCCTTGGGACGGAATGATAGGATATGCGTATCCTCCAGCGCCGTTAATTCAACAAGTATTGCTAAAGATAAAACAATCTCAATGCAAGATTCTGTTGGTAGCATCTCTGTCGCCACAGAGACCGTGGATAAATCTACTCAGGTGTCTGTTGTGGGACCTACCGCGGAAGCTCCCTCCACGAGAGGATCTTCTTTGGCAGGGGAAATCGCGCCAACTACATCACAACCCGCAAGGTCTCAACCTTCACGTTTTTCCGTTGTGCGGTCCTTCTTGCATGGCAAGCACTTTACAGGACGAGCAGTGGACGCGATTTCTAACTGTAGGAGGACCTCCTCTTCGCTAAACTATGCGGCTAAGTGGAAGGTTTTCCGTCGTTGGTGTAGGGATCATTCTGTTGATATATTTGATCCCTCTATACCAGACATTGCTAACTTTCTAGTATACTTGTTTGACGAAATCAAACTGCAACCTGTTACTATAAAGGGTTATAGATCTATGTTATCTGATACCTATGCACATCATGATAGTTTACAAATTGGATCTAATGTCTCTTTATCGAAATTGGTTAGAAACTTTTCGATAAATAGACCCAGAACTCTTAGATTAATTCCTAAGTGGAATTTAGCTTGGGTTCTCCTTAAATTGAAGGAAAAGCCATTTGAACCTCTTGGGACAGTAGATTTCAAATTCTTATCTTATAAGACAGCTTTTCTCTTAGCTTTCTCTTCTGCCAGAAGAGTCAGTGAGCTTCATGCACTATCGGTGGATGATTCTCATTATCGTAGTGTTGGGAACACTATCACCTTCACTACTAATGTCGGTTTTTTAGCTAAGAATCAGGCTCCTAATAAATATCCGGAACCTATTGTTATTAAGGCTCTTCCGTCTTCAGATGGGCGTAGGCCTTTACTCTGTCCTGTTAGAGCACTACGTATCTATAAACAGAGATCTCAGTTCATCAGAAAGGGACGGAAACGTTTCTTTCTGTCTTTGATGCCTAATAGAAAGGACATTTCAGTCCATTCTATTGCTAGATGGATTCAGTTAACTATCCGTACTGCGTATGAAGATTTATCTTCTTCTCAGCAGTCTGTGCTTAAGATTTCTGCTCATGAAGTAAGAGCTCTTTCTACTTCCTGGGCTTATGCTAATAGTGTTGCTATTACAGATTTAATGAAGGCTGCTTATTGGTCTCAGCCATCCACATTTACTAATTTTTATCTCAGAAATATTGAGTCCATTTCTGGAGACCTGCATTGTTTAGGTCCGTTATCTGTTGCTCAGAATGTCGTCCACTAAACAGTTGCAACTATAGTTATGCAGGCTTTCTGTTCCGGCAGTGACTCCGTCCGACTGCCCTCTTCGCTCTGGGCTATTTGACCCAGGGCAAGGGGAAGGGGGGGGGGGGGGGGGTGTTCCCTTAGGTCACCTGCTTTATAGTGAAAAGCAAGGGAATGCCTCCTCCAAGACAGTATTTCTGAGTCGCTTCCGGGATGGTTTTAAAGTGTAATATTAATGTTTAATTTCATTCATGTCTTATTTTTAAAGTGTAGCTCGGTGTGAAGCATTTGTATATGTCAAGTGTCAAACGGGCTTTAATATACAATACTCGGACACTTTTAAATGATTATAAAGAGTCTCAATTCTCTGGACTACTTTATTTATTGGCTTGCTTTAAAAATAATTAGTATAAGGGTTATACTGGATGTTAATAGAGAACATGAATGTTATTGTGCTCAATTATTAAGGGTAGTGTATCTTTCTAATTTAAATATTAAATAAGAAAGATACATGTAAAGCCTAATACTCCTTTTCTCCTTAAGGGGTTACCTCTTTACTATATAATTGAGCTTATTGGATTTTCCTCTATGTCCTAGGCCCTCCAGCCTGTTTACTATTCAGCTAAGTCTGGGTCATTGGTACAGTATAAAAATGTTAAAAAATTTATAGTAATTTATATATTTTTTATACTTACCAATGACCCAGACGGGGATGGCCCTCCCTGAGTTGGGAACTCTTGCCTCCCCGCTGAGTACATAGCGCTGACCAGGCACTGCCAGTAAGAATGATATTTGGCGCCAATTTCGGGACGACTGCGTCACTGCGCATGCGCAGTAGAGTCGTACTATGGAGGTCCTTTAGGACATGATTTCTTTTTGTTTTGGATGCAAATTTTGGGGATTGGGGGGCAAAATTTGTGTTTGGCCCTGGTTTTTGTGGAGTTGGCACCAGCTAAGTCTGGGTCATTGGTAAGTATAAAAAATATATAAATTACTATAAATTTTTTAACTTTCAGCCATGTTGCTATGCACCTCATACTGTGTTTCTGTGGCTTACAATTACCCACAGACCCTTATCCAGTGATATTTTATCGATTTTTATTGTTTTTGCAATGTTAGACTTTTTTTTCAGTGTGGACTGACCTGTTTTGCTATACTGGAATGCTGTGGCTTTTATATTTCTTATATATGTTAAATGCATCAGTATATCATGACATTAACCCTTGCCCGACATTTTTCGGAGATTTTTTACTTTTTTTATGTGTGGACCTTTTTTGCTGTATATGTTACAGTAAATATGCATAGTCAGTAAATATGTATAATTCCTGAAATTTTCAGTCATTACGTATAATTACTGTTTCTGTCAGTAATATACTGAAATTTTCAGGAATTATACATATTTACTGAATTCTTTACTTATTTGTTAGACATATTTACTGAAATGAATATTTGAACAGGGTAAGAAACAAGAAAGACTTATTTCTTTGACATATGTTTATTATGAACAAAACAAAGTAAAATAAATGTTACAAAAACCAGAACATAAGTAATGTAAATGAAATTTTACAATACCAGATCAGTTTTTGTTTTTACAGTCCAAAGATGAATGACATCTAGCTCATGTTTCCGTAGTCCATTCCAGAATACATGGTTTATTCCGGGCATGCGCAGACAACTCGGATTAACAATCTGGTTGTTTTCTTTGCAAACCGTTATTCTGGAATATCATTCCGAATCATTCTGTATAAACCACCTCGCGAGCAGGTTTAGATGGTTTACCTTTTATTCCTGACATGCGCAATTATCAACAATTAGTGGAAAATATTTCCCTGTTCGTTGTATTCTCCAAAAACGTTTGAGTGATCAAGACAGTAACAAATATGTTAGGTACATGGAATTCAGCAAAATATTTAAACATAGCATACCCACAAATAATTGATGAAAATAAAGAGAAAGAACTATGGAGTCAATTAAACAACAGGCCCATTGACCCCCCACCCCAAATTGAATAAATTAATTTTTTGGACCCTGGAATTCATTTTTAGCTCAACTTGACAAAGTCAAGCTGAGCTATTGCCATCACTTCTCGTCCGTCGGCGCACGTACGTACGTACATTAGTACATACGTCCACAATTTCCTTTGGCACACCTCACAGGTCGCATTTATGATCAGATTACTTTGAAACTTGGTGTGCTTGTTTGGGGTGACCTCTAGATGGGAGATATCGATTTTCTTCAATTTCCGTCAAAAAATGTTGCCGCGGCCAACGTTCTTAGAAACTAGTTTAGTCAAACCACAATATTTCCCTTTGGCACACCCTACAGGGCACATTTATGATTTGCTTGCTTTGAAACCTGGTATGCTTATTTAGGGTGACCTCTAGATGGGAGCTATCGATTTTCTTCAATTTCCGGCAAAAAATGTTGCCACGGCCAATGTTCGTAGAACTTTTTAGTCAGACCTCAATATTTCCCTTTGGCACACCCTACAGGACACATTTATGATTGGATTGCTTTGAAACCTGGTATGCTTGTTTGGGGAGACCTCTAGATGGGTGCTACCGATTTTCTTCAATTTCCGGCAAAAAATGTTGCCACGGCCAATGTTCGTAGAACTTTTTAGTCAGACCTCAATATTTCCGTTTGGCAGACCCTACAGGGCACATTTATGATCGGATTGCTTTGAAACCTGGTATGCTTGTTTGGGGAGACCTCTAGATGGGTGCTATCGATTTTCTTCAATTTCTGTCAAAAAATGTTGCCGCAGCCAACGTTCTTAGAACTTAGTTTAGTCAGAAGACTCAATATTTCCTTTTGGCACACCCTACAGGGTACATTTGCGATCGTATTGCTTTGAAACCTGGCATGCTTGTTTGGGGTGACCTCTAGATAGGAGCTATCGATTTTCTTCAATTTCCGTCAAAAAATGTTGACGCGGCCAACGTTTTTAGAACTCGATTTAGTCAGACCACAATATTTCCCTTTGGCACACCCTACAGGGCACATTTATGATTTGATTGCTTTGAAACTTGGTATGCTTGTTTGAGGAGACCTCTAGATGGGAGCTATCGATTTTTTTCAATTTCCATAAAAAAATATTGCCGCAGCCAACATTCTTAGAACTAAGTTTAGTCAGACCACAATATTTCCCTTTGGCTCACCCTACAGGGCACATTTATGATTAGATTACTTTGAAACTTGGTATGCTTGTTTGGGGTGACATTCTAGATGGGAGCTATCGATTTTCTTCAATTTCCGTCAAAAAATGTTGCCGCGGCCAACATTCTTAGAAACTAGTTTAGTCAAACCACAATATTTCCCTTTGGCACACCCTACAGGGCACATTTATGATTTGCTTGCTTTGAAACCTGATCTGTTTATTTAGGGTGACCTCTAGATGGGAGCTATCGATTTTCTTCAATTTCCGGCAAAAAATGTTGCCATGGCCAATGTTCGTAGAACTTTTTAGTCAGACCTCAATATTTCTCTTTGGCACACCCCACAGGGCACATTTATGATCGGATTGCTTTGAAACCTGGTATGCTTGTTTAGGGAGACCTCTAGATGGGTGCTATCGATTTTCTTCAATTTCTGTCAAAAAATGTTGCTGCAGCCAACGTTCTTAGAACTTAGTTTAGTCAGAAGACTCAATATTTCCCTTTGGCACACCCTACAGGGTACGTTTGCGATCGGATTGCTTTGAAACCTGGCATGCTTGTTTGAGGTGACCTCTAGATAGGAGCTATCGATTTTCTTCAATTTCCGTCAAAAAATGTTGACGCGGCCAATGTTTTTAGAACTCGTTTAGTCAGACCACAATATTTCCCTTTTGTACACCCTACAGGGCACATTTATGGTTGGATTGCTTTGAAACCTGGCATGCTTGTTTGGGGAGGCCTCTAGATGGGAGCTATCGATTTTCTTCGGGTTTCTGTCAAAAAATGTTGCCACTGGCAAAAAAAATAACATTGGTACCAATGATCTTCAATTTTGCCATTTCATTTATAACTTACCAAGTTCAAGTTTGTCAAGTTGAGCTACAGTGTCATTGACACTTTCATTTTTTTTGCGAAGCGACCACCCTTGACTGCCCATAACTGACTCATTTATTTCCCCTTGACCCGAAACCCTGATTATTGTGACAGAACATAACATCTGGATGTGAAATCCTAAAATGATGAACGTCGAGGGTGTGTGTGTGTGTGTGTGTAGGTGGGGGCGGGGGGAGGGGAGGGGAGGGGAGGAGAGGGCGGAGTACAGCCAACTTGGTTACAAGGCTCACATCCTACAGATGCAAAAAGTCTGAAAACTGAAGATCTGGAAACCTTTCTCCACCCACCCCCACCAGTTAGAAATTTGAGGGCTGTGAACCCCACCCCACCTCATTATAACACTTCAGCCAAGCTGTGTGAGTTTGCCTCCACCCCCCCACCCCCCACCCCCCCCCCCCCCCCCGCCCCACCTTCTCCCTGGTGAGATCGGATATTGTTACTGAACTTTAACAACGCGGCTGTGCATTCGTGACCTTCTTGTTCATGCTAACTCAGTGGTGAGAGTGCACAGACAGGCTTTGCTGGTTCTCAGTATATTCATAACCAACAAATAGTGGAAACCAAATACTGAATTTTTTTTTAATTTCTCGCTCAAATAACGTCAACAAGCAGAGTTGTATGGACACAATGGCGAGAACCTGTCCCAAATCTCCTGGCGTCCTGGCCAGTGGCGTAGCCAGGGGGTGGAGGGTGGGCTGGAGGCTCAGGTCAACCTAAAGCTTTAGCAGCCCCCCCCCCCCCCAAATAAAAAAGAAATTCTGACCCAAATGCTCGCCAATATAGGGCTACACAGGCTACAATTGCCTCATATTCGATCTTAGAGTACTAACCCTTATAAAAAAGTACCATGGTAAACCATGGTAAATCCCAAAATACCCTGGTATTACTATGGTAATACCACGGTATTTTGGGACGTACCATGGTTTACCATGGTACATTTTTATAATGGAAAATTTGCAAAATTTTCTCGGAAAAGGCCTTGTCCAAACTAGGCCCCTCTGGTCGTCACTCGCCTCTTCCCGTGGCCTGACTAGGGCCTCCGGTCGTATCCCCCCCCTCCCCCCCCCCCCCCCCCCCCCCCCACTTCCATGAAGAGAAGTGGGAGGAAGGATAACGATGGGAGGGTGCTAGCTTGGACTAGGCAAGCACCCCCGAAACCCCACAACATTACAAATATCATGGTATGCCCCTGCCCCCACAAGAAATGGCTAGCCCCCACCCCCTCAATTATAGAATCTGGCTACGCCCCCAAACAAATGGGAGTCGAAATAATAAAAATCAAGTGCTCTGTCCAGCGTTTCTTTGTAATTTTTTTGTTTCTTTTCAATCTGGTCATATTGACCTACCTATCCATAGGAGAGCTATGCTGTTTTATACAGATGCGGCACTGCGATGAGCAAAAACAGCATCCATGTTGTCATTGACAACATCATCAACAAAAATTGCGAGCGCCACTTCCTCAAATTCCATTCTGGTTTACATTTAAAGTGCAATTTGCTGTTTCCTCGCGATTACTATTCTGTATCTTCACTGCACATGTCACACTATTCCATGTAATCCAGAATAGACTACGGAAACATAAGCCTAGAGTTGCACATCAGTTTTGCCTTGAAACACTTACATCTATTAGGTTGACATCTTTTGTTTCTGGAACAATTACATTTAGTGAAACATTGCCCACCACAATTTGACTCCTGTTGGACTGCAGTCCTGAAAGAAATAACATTGTCACAAGACATGTCACATATCGCTTAAAGAGTACAATGGAGTAGCACAAAACATCAAACTGATTACGAGAATACTTAGCATTCAACTGCCCAGCCTTCACTGCTACAGAGTACATTTCATTCTCACTAATGTCAGTTACAACACCCATGAGGTTTTGAGGATCAGTCCTACCTCGAATTGGAATGGTGACATTGTCGCCAACTTTGACCATAGACAGAACAATCTTGCTTCTCTTAACCATTCTCCCTGCTTGCTTTGCTTGTGTCTCAGTTGCCCTTTTCCTCTGCACTTGAATATTTTCTTGTTGAGAAGCTAAATCGTCATTGACGGTTTCACTTTGTTCAGATGAACCACTGCGAATTTCGCCTCGAATTTTCACTGTCCATCTGTGGTTGCATCTTGGGTGCAAGAACTTGGAGAAGGTCATCTTCAGTTTGCTTGTTGATTTCATAACTCTTATAGAGCTGCTCCTGGAAAGATGCTTTGATTTCCATCGCTTCCATGGTTAAATCAAGTTGTGAAGAAAACAGCAAAACCATCTCATTTTATATGTGAAAATTGATTAGGTTTCAAAATCATCAAAGGGAACTATAAAAATACCAGAGAAAACAAATCTGGCTTTATTATTTCCCTGTTCTAATAAATAACACAGAAACCAACAATGGATAAAGAAAAAATATCCATTGAAGGCACTGCAGTCATTGTTTAATTGATCTGACACTCACAATGTCTTAAGTGGACAGTTTCTTTAAACAGTTTCTTTGAAGCTCATTTCAGTAAACATGTCTAACAAATCAGTAAAGAATTCAGTAAATATGTATAACTCCTCAAAATTTCAGCAATGATACATAATTACTGGCAGAATCTGTAATTTTACATAATGACTGAAAATTTCCGGACTTACACATATTTACTGATTATACATATTTACTGTAACATATATGAGGGGAGGCTACCACCAGTATGCTGTGGCTTTTATATTTCATATATATGTTAAATACATAAATATAAGATAACATTAACCCCTGGCCGGACATATTTTTATACTACAACCAATGGCCCAGACTTGGCTGGTGCAAACTCGATAAAATCCAGGGCCAAACACAAATTTTGAACCCCCCAATCCCCAAAATATGCACACAAAACTGAAAAATTAAAGTTCTATCTGGTCCTCCATACTTTTGTTTACTGCGCATGCGCGGTAACCAGGAAGGTACAAGAATTGGCACCAAGCATCATTCTTTGTTTGGCCCTAAATCAGTAAACAATGAGCTAACATCCGTGCTTTAAATCTCCTTTTTTGAGGATGCCAGACACAAATCAATGAAAGAATTGGTGGAATCAAGGCTATAAATGGATGATGGAAGTGAATAACGGTGTTTTGAGATGTTCAGGGCTGAAACTTTACAATAATTATAAAAATTATTTCAATGTTTCCCATTTTCTGGACATGCGCCTGACGTCATCATTCTTGCTAATGATTTACCTACTGTTTGTTAAGTGTTCCTTCTCTATCCTTTCATGAACCCTCCTGTTAAACTCCTAAGCTTTTTGGATGTTTTTATGAAATTTTTTATTAAATTTCTTGGGGAGTTTAACGTGTGTTACAGAATGTTTATTCTGTTTATCCCCATGGTTACGTCCTCACCCTAGGGGTGTTGGGTCGTTTTGGTCTTGCATCTTCTATCTGATATATCGTTTTTTCTTCATATGAAGTAGAGCATGGAGGTTTTTGGGTTTTGGTTTCGGTTTTTGCCACAAACCAAAAAACCGAATCGACAGGAGTCAAACAAAACGTCCATACGGTTTTTGCATACTTTAACGTTAAACTTCGAAATTTACAACAACCCCATCGTAATCACATTTTGAAAATGACAGCGAATGTCAGCAGAATGGGCAAATCCAACAGGAATTATTTCCGTATAATTATGTCCGTGTTTTAGTCACTCCCAGCCTCCCACGTATAAGTCGCACCCAATATTTCCAGCTAAAATACCTCCCCTGCGACTATTACCTTTGTATAAATCACACCCCGACTGAGAATAGCCGGTAGGGCCTACGCAAGAACGAATATGGCCAATGAGGGTGGGCTTTTACTGCACGAAATTAGGTGAGTGTCAGAACATGTGAACGTTTTTTGTTTTTTTTCATTTCAGTCATATTTATCTCTGTGTGCTGTGCTCCAGGAAAAAATAAATCACATTTGAATAATTTGGACGCCATCAGAGTGATATCTGAGTGTTTCTACAGTGCCTAACAGGGTCTTCAAAGGTGCCCAGGTTGTGTCAGATAGCAATTTGAAGTTGGTTTTTTTTTGGGTGGGGGGGAGGATGGGAGAGTGGGGGGGTGGGGGGGATCCATTATTGGATGTGAATAAATGTTTCTGTTTATGTGAGTCTTATATATCACTTGGACATTCTAAGATCCTGTATATACTACGAAGAACCCTTTCGTCACACATTTACCAAATAGAACATATACAACAGGAAAATAATCAAATGACATACAATCTACCCCAAATTCATATTTACCCTTCATCAACTGAGTGCTAGTGAAGTGTGCTATGTCCCAGTACTGCCAGTAGGACGTAGCATGCTTCAAATAGCTCTCAAGTGACATTTCTATGGTCTTTTCTAGTAAGACGATAGTGATTTAGATTAATTGAAGGACCTGGAAATAATACCGAAAAATCGAACCGAAACTGAGGTTTTAAAAAAAATAAAACCGAAACAGAACCTGGGAAAAAAACCTTCCATGCACTAATATGAAGACCTAGCATTTAAATCGGTTACTGACTTTGGGCCTTTTTGTGTGCCTGTTGTCTTGTTTCTGTTTTTTTCTATTGACGTTGTTTACATTTGGCAACGCCCTTAACATGTAGTGTTTAGTATTATAATACTTCAGAATTATTGTAGGATACATTGATTATGATTCGGGTAGTGTAGCTCAAAAAAATTGGCATTTGTCCACACTTAGGCTCTATCGGGATGCCCTTTGGGCTCATGATGTTCCCTATGGGAACTTAGGCATTTTCAACAACAAAATTTTTTCGAAGATGATTTTGGTTGCTTTTATCGTGTATCCTTATGTATTTTTGTTGTTGAATTTGTAGGAGTGCTATCGACTATGTTTTTGATTGTAATTAATTATGAAAGCTTACTGCTTTAAATGCAAGGCAAGGAAGTCTACCTCGGATTTACATGCTTGTTGTCTTACCCGTAGTCGATGCACTCCTACAGATTCTTGTCCTACTTGTGTACATTGGGATGCCAGACATTGGAGACGGGTGTCGTGGTACGTCGTCGACGGTGAAGTTCCAATGCCGGGGCTGTCAACGCAGGATGATTTGAGTTTTTCAGTTTCTTTTTCAGAGGAACAAGAACATGGTGATGTTATTGCGACACACATCCAAAGTGTGCTGCCGTCGTCGCGCTCTGATGAGCAAACAGAACTGGCTGCTAAGGTGCTCCTGAATATTAAACAGGGAATAAGGCCTCTTATTCCAGCAGCCAGTTCGACCGGTGAAGCAGCCAACCTGACAGTGGGAGCCGTAACACTGGGTAAATCCATTTCGGTCGAGGGAATTGTAGAATCGGGTGGAGCGAGCACCTCAAAAACTAAAGCTCACCCGGCGACGACGACAAAAGGGAAGAAGCCTGCAAGTTTCTCTTTGGGAAGCTCGGCGAGGTCTGATAGACCGCGAGCGGAAAAGCCAAATGTTGTTTTGAGAAACTTCACTGAGTCCACACTCGCCGCTCGGGACGCTCTGTCTAAACTGTGGCCAGGATCGGCTACAGTTACGGCTTCTTTCTCAGGTTCAGATAAGCACACACGACACACTAGTGATCCGAGGCTTCATTTATTAGGACTTTCGGAGAAGTGATCTATGTCCGGATCTCTGTCCCAGGAGCAGCAAGCAGCGAAAAAACAGCAGACCGCTGCTCCTCAAGCCTCTGTAACAGACTTGCTGTTGCAAATTGCACAGCTTCCCAGCAAGTGCAAGCGCAGCCTTCTGCAGACTCCGGTGGTGAGCTGTAGGACGGTGCTGGGTCGGTCCGGTCATCTGTACATTCAGATGGTGTTGACCGAAATTCTCAGCTGAATCAGTCGGATGGTAAAAGGGAGGAGGAGAAGGATTACTCTTCCCTTTGGAACAACATATGGTAGTGATGAATTTCATTCATCAATACTATCCTGACCTTGTTCCACCTGATCAGCAAGCTCCGTCTGCTGGCAGAAACCTCTATCGTCCCTTGACAGAGAGGTCGTGCGGGACTATCTTGGCAAGTGTCGGAGACCTTTGGCCACATTAACAACACAATATTCAACCTAGTAAGTTTGAAAAAGAAAGGCTATTTCTTATCTGCATCTTCAATCAGGATCACGTTATTTTAAAACGGTTGGAGAAGACGTTCAGAGAGATCCTCTGTATCTGGATGAGCAGGCTGGATATATCCTTGCCTACATCATTCAATTTACGCTTGGATGTGATGGAATCTTCTATTTTCATCTAATAGAGCGATTCTGGACGCTATGTCCTTAGCAGATCATATCACCAGGGCTCTGGCACAGCATCTAAATAGAAAGGAATTTGAGGATGTTAGTTCCTTGATAGGAGTTCTTTCCAGTCATGTATGCCACATACCACTCCGTCCTTTCAGTGGCAAATTTGGAGTTGGTTAGATGTGATGCAGCCCTTGCGTCGTCATCAATTATCAATGACAGGGTGAAAAGCTCTCTCTGAGTCGCTCCGGCCTCCAGACAGACACTGTTTGACAACAAGCTTTTCTTAGTCTATGAACAAGCTACCAAAAAAAGCTTCCAGCGCACTTCTACTGAGATCAGCGTCTTGACAACATGGATCAGCTGGCCGGAGTAGGCGAGGTCGTTCCAGTTCCCAATCATCGAAAGGGAGCTCCTCGGTAGGGTCTAGGAAACCCTCTTACAGTTACTCTGGAGGTCGTCAATATAGCAACTCAGGAAAGGGGCACAAGTCTTATCAAGACTATAAGTCAGATCCCCATAGGCCGACAGGACGAGGTTCTTCGTGGGGAGGATGTAGTTTCTCCTCTCGCAAGTCGTACACATGATGGTCTAGACCTCTGTTGCTTTCCAGTTGGCGGAAGGTTATCAAACTTCGCGAAAAACTGGATGGAAATTACGGAAGATCAGTGGGTGAGAAGTGTAGTCTCTGCAGGCCTGCGAGTGTGGAGATGCATTCGCTCGAAACTCAGATTGTTTTAACGGACCTAGTAAAACAAAAGGTTCAGATTTGGGCGGATCTCCAGTGGCTGACTCCGGGAGTTCTGCTTCAACTGCCGGATCTGGTCTTCTCGATTATGACGGATGGTATTCTGACGGGCTGGGGTGCGTCCCTAAGTCCTGCAGACTTGAAGTGTCGGGGTCTTTAGGACCCTTGGTTCCTAGAGAAGCACATAAACATCAAGGAGATGATATCTATCTGGCTAGCACTACAACATTGGATTGCTCAAGTTGTGAGCGTCCATGTTCAGATTCGGTCGGACAACTCAATGGTACTGGCTTATCTCCAGAACCAGGTAGGCACTCATTCGATTCCGTTATGCGAATTAATGGAGAAGATTCTCCTATTCACTCTGAGTCATCATGTTCATCTCTCAGTTCGTCACATACCAGGTCGTCTGAACATACTAGCAGACTTGCTCTCTCGAAAAGGTCGCCTGTTACCATCGGAGTGGACTCTCAAGCGAGTATTCAGTCAGATTTTCTACCAGTGGGATCATCCCATGATAGATCTTTTTGTGACACATCTGAACAATCAATTACCGACGTTTGTGTTGCCATACCCAGATCATCGAGCGTACACAGTAGATGCTTTATCGATCTCATGGGACGAAATGATAGGATATGCATATCCTCCTGCTCCGTTGATTGAGCAGATTCTGTTAAAAATCAAACAGTCTCACTGCAAAATCCTGCTAGTAGCACCTCTGCCATCACAGAAACCCCGGATCAATCTTCTTGAGTGTCTGTTATGGGTCATTTGCTGGAAGCTTCTTCCTCGAAAGGACCTTCTATATCAGGGGAAGTCCTGCGCACTGCATCACAACCCGGAAGGTCTCAACCTTCACGTATTACCGTTGTGCGGTCTTTCTTGCACAGAAAACATTTTACAGGACGAGCAGTGGACGCAATTTCTGACTGTAGGAGGACCTCCTCTTCGTTGAATTATGCAACAAAGTGGAGGGTTTTCTTCCGTTGTGGTACGGACCAGTCTGTAGACATTTACGAGCTATCCATTCCTCAGATTGCCAATTTCTTGGTCTACTTGTTTGACGTATTAAACTTGCAGCCCGTCACAATCAAGGGATATAGGTCTATGTTATCGGACACTTATTCTCATCATGATAACTTGGCTATGATATCAGATTCTTCTTCATCCAAACTAGTTAGAAATTTCTGTATTAATAGACCTAGAACCCTCAGATTAATTCCTAAATGGAATTTGGCTTGGGTTCTGTTGAAGCTTCAAGAAGCTCTGTTAGACGATGTAGAGTTCAAATTCTTGACCTATAAAATGGCCTTTCTCTTAGCCTTTGCCTCTGCCAGAAGAGTGAGTGAACTTCATGCATTATCTGTTGATGATACCCATTACCGTAGTGTGGGTAATACTGTTACCCTCACTACGGAAGTAGGATTTTTGGCTAAGAATCATATTCCAGATAAGCAGCCGGAGCCTATTATCATTAAGGCTTTACCATCCTCGGACAACCATAGCCCTTTGCTGTGTCCAGTTAGAGCTATGTGCATTTATAAACGTCGATCGAGTTTTATTAGAAAGGGAAGAAAAAGATTCTTTCTTTCCCTGATTCCTAACAGAAAGGATATATCTGTTCATTCTATCGCGAGATGGATTCAGCTGGCAATATGTATTGCCTATGAAAGTGTCTTTGGATCAACATTCTGTCAACAAGATTTCATCGCATGAGGTTAAGCACTGTCTGCCTCTTGGGCTTATTCTAACAGTAGAGCCATTACTGATCTTATGAAGGCTGCCTACTGGACACAGCCCTCTTTATTTACCAAGTTTTACCCTAGAAATTTGGAGTCTATCTCCAGTGACCTTAGATCTTTAGGTCCTCTTTCTGTTGCTCAGAATGTTGTCCATTAATCTTTCATCTACATGCTTGGAAATAAGCACAGTGTCATCTACAGAATGAGATCCCCAAAGGGTAAATTTGGCGATGCTATCCTGCACAGCAGGGTAGCATTTCTAAATTTACCCCCTGTGAACCTCAATCTGAATCAAGGTCTCGGGCCTAAACAGAATGAGGTACCCAGAGGATAAATCAGGGGATTTAGCCCACTATATTGAATAGCATCAGCAAATCCACCCTCTGGGGACCTCAGGTTGCTTATTTCCAGGCTTGCATCTAGATGATGTCTTAGGCAGTCTGCTCAAGCACTGACTGCTTTCCGCTGCCGTCTTCGTTCTGAGGAATTTTCCTTCAGAACTTGGGGAAGGGGGGCAGGGGGGGGGGAGGAGGCATTTTTTCCCTTATGTTATCTGGCTTTATAGTGAAAAGTAAGGGAATACCTCCTCCAGAGACAGTAGTCCAGTGTCGGTGCTGGGTGGTTTTAATGTGTAGCTCGGTGTGAAGCAATAACTATGTCTCATTTATGTACTGTTTTTAAAGTGTAGCTCACTGTGAAGCATTTGTATATGTCACGTGTCAAACGAGCGTTTCCATACAATCCTCGGACACTTTTAAATGAGTGTAAAGCATCTCATTCTCTGGACTTTAAGATTGGTTTCCTTCACCGAATTAGCATAAGGAGTTATGCTGGCATTAAATGGAGAAATTATTGTAATTCTAAATTACATTGTTGGTGTTATGTCATTCTCTTTTTTTTATAAGAGAAGGACATATGTAATTCCTCTATCTTCTCCTATTCTCCTCTTGGAGCTATTCTTTATCGAAGTAATTGGGAGAATGGATTTTCCTCTAAGTCCTAGGCCCTCCAGCCTTTTAAGATTCAGCTAAGTCTGGGCCATTGGTTGTTGTATAAAAATATTATAAATTCAAAGTAATTTGTATATTTTTTATACTTACCAATGGCCCAGACGGGGATGGCCCTCCCATGAGTGGGCACTCATTCCTCCCCGCTGATTATAACATTTAGCAGGCACTATAGAAAGAATGATGCTTGGCACCAATTCCAGTACCTTTCTGGTTACCTTGCATGCAGGTACAAAAGTATGGAGGACCAGATAGGACTTTAATTTTTCGATTTTGAATGCAAATTTGGGGGAAGGGGGTGGGTGTCAAAATTTGTGTTTGGCCCTGGATTTTATCGAGTTTGCACCAGCTAAGTCTGGGCCATTGGTAAGTATAAAAAATATACAAATTATTTTAAATTTATAATATTTTTATACTGTACCAATGACCCAGACTTAGCTGGTACTAAACTCTTTAATTCAGGGCCAAACACAAATTTTGTCCCCCCAATCCCCAAAATTTGCATCAAAAACCGAAAATTACATGTCCTATATGGTCCTCCATACATTTACTCCTCTGCACATACACAGTGTCAAGGAGGTCTCGAAATTGGCGCCAATTATCATTCTTTGTTTGGCCCTCAAAACAAGAAAATGTTCAGGGCTGTAACTTATAATTATTTTACGAAATTATTTCATGTTGCCTTTTTTCAAGGCATAGCCCTGTTGTTGTCATTCTTGCTATGAATGTCCCATTGTTTGGTCAGTGTTTCCTCTCTTCCTTTCCTTTATTCCCCCCTAGCTATTCTCCCATGTTTTGGCTTATATTTTGTAATGTTTATTACTAAAATTTCTTGGAAGTTTTGGCTTGGTAACAGAATTTTTTGTGTTTTTTCCCCATGTTTACGTCCTCACCCTAGGGGGGTTTTGGCATTTTGGTCTACATCTACCATCTGATGTTCTGCAGTTTCTTCTCTGGAAGCCTCTGTTTTGCATCAGATAGTGTTTTAAATTGGTAACTGATTTCGGGCCAGATTTTTTCAGTGCCTGGAGTCATGTTTCCAGTTTTTTGACACTTTTGCTTAGATTGACAACAGTTACTGCTGATAGTGATTACTTGTCTTCTGCATCACTTATTTCATAGCAAGATACATTGATATTGTCCGTAAGTGTTACATTAATTTTTCAAAATGAATTTAAATTTTTGTCCACACTTAGGCTTTTTTGGGATCCATTGGGCTCAGGGTTCCCATTGGGAACTTGGGCTCTTCTGAAAATGGATTGTTTTATTATGTATCTTTATTTCAAGGATTAGTGCGAGTACGATGATTGTTTACCTTTTTTCACAATGAATGATTATTGTTCAAATTGTAATAGGAGGAAATCTTCCTATGATTCTCATGATCTCTGTATTAATTGTACTCTATGTACTCGCACTGATCTTTGTTCTGTATGTTACAAATGGGATGACAAACGTTGGAAACGTTGGAAACGAAGATCTAGCGACAAAAGTGCTGATGGAGATCCGTCAATTACCCGAGAGGTATTCGAAGGGGTTGATGTCCGCTAGCTCGCCCGGTGTCGCGTCCATTCACCGAATGGGTCAGCACCCGGGTTCGTCCGTTGCAGTCCAGGAGAGAGAGTCGGGTGTTGCGAGCACTATAAAACTTCCACATGCACACCCAGTGACGACGGAAAGGAGGATGGATCGGAGGAAGCCTGATAGTCTGGTCTTTAGCTTGTCCAACTCGGCATGAGCTGCAAGTGAGAGGGGTCCCTCTCTCATACAGCAGCATCTGGGACCAGATGTTGTAGTTCGTAGCGTTACGCAGTCGGAGCATACGTCCGCCACTCGGGACGCTCAGGTATATAGGCAGTCCGGCGAGGCTACCTATAAGGCTTCCTCATCCTCACGGCAGCACACAAGACCGCACCTTGGCTACGTGACCAGTAAAATACAGTCGGCTTTGCCGACCAGGGATTCCACAGTAACCAGGTCACGCCATCCGGTAGCCAGGGATACGAGGCCTTCTACATCCGGACGTTCGCATAAAAGATTATGCAGGATGCAGGATGCAACGTCCAGGGAGCTTCCGGCGGCTAAATCCAGTAAGACCGCGGCTCCCCAGGCCTCTGTAACGGACGTGCTAGCACAGATAGCAAAGATCATTGCAGCATCCCAGCAACCGGCAGAGCCTCTGTCGGAACATGAAGTTTCAGACGAAGCTGGGTCGGTTTGTTCCGTCGCTGGATCAGGTGCGGACGACCAAGATTTCCAAGAGGTCCGGCAGGATGGCAAAAGGGATTCCGATGAGTTAGATATTTCCCTTTCAGAACAATGCAAAATAGCCGTAGAGTTCATCCGGCATTTCCTTCCAGAAGTTGTTCCGCCGGACCAAAATGCTGCGCAGCTGGATAGGAGGGTGATAGCGCCACTGAACATCGGTTTAGGGACATTGTCCCGTAATTTCCGTCACAGGAATGTCTCTCGGATATTTGAATTATTAGATGACGCTATTGACAAACTTGCTAACAAGACAGGCAGGTCAGCCTTCCTACCGGCTTCTGCTCTGCAACTGCCTTTCATCAATCAAAAGAATAAATTTGATACGGCAGGTCAGGGCATCCAGAGTGTTCCTCTGCGTTTAGACAACCAGGCTGAAGACCTTGAAATATCCATGCCGTCGTCTATGTCACTTCCTTCGTCAACGATGGAAACGACAATATCGTCTAACAGAGCCAGTTTAGACGCTCTTTCATATGCAGATCACCTTGCTAGAGCGTTGTCATTACGCTTTGAAGGACCAGAATTCCAAGAGGTACAGACGTCCTTAAGAGTTCTGTCCAGGGCCATAGCTTTTTCCATGTATAACTCCGCCCTTTCAGTGGCGAATCTGGAGTTAGCTAGATGTGATGCAGCCCTAGCTACTTCCACATGCGTGGACAGTAAGGTGAAAAACTCTCTTAGAGTCGCTCCGGTCTCCGGAGAGTTTCTCTTCAGTGGCAAGCTTTCTGCAATATATGATTAACTAACTAAGAAAGCTTCTGACTCTCTGCTATTTAAGTCTGCTTCCAAGAAGTCGGAACCAGCAGAGAGGAGTAGGCCAGGGACTTCTGGGACGAGTTCGTCCAAGGGAAGTTCCTATAGAGGTTCCTATGCGTCCTCTAGATCTTGAGACCGTCAGAGTAGTGACTCGAGTAGGGGCCGTAACGCTGGCGGAAATTACCGGTCAGACGCCTCTAGGCCGCCGGGGCGAGGTCCGGGTCGCGGAGGACGTAGCTTCTCCTCCCGCAAGCCTCGCAGATCCAGGAGGTGAGGGTTTAGACCTCTGTCGCATTCCGGTGGGCGGAAGACTGTCGAGTTTCTCAAGCAATTGGGAATCAATTACGGAGGACCCTTGGGTTCGAGGGGTTATTTCGGAAGGACTAAAACTGGCCTTCAAAGGCAAACCTCCGTTAACTTGAAGTCCAAGATGGACTCAGCTTCTGTCAAATTTTCAGAAAAGAACGGCACTTCTATCAGAAGTCCAGTCTCTTTTAAAGAAGTGTGCGATAGAGGTCGTAGAAAACCAGGAATCTCCAGGTTTCTACAGCCATCTCTTTCTGGTTCCGAAACCAGATGGCTCGTTCCGTCCAGTGATAGATTTAAGCTGGATAAACAAGCTGATCGTGGCTCCCAAGTTTTATATGGAGATCATTTGATCGGTCAGAACGAGCATTCGAGTGAACGACTATGCTGCGAGCATAGACCTCAAGGATGCGTCTTTCACATCATGGTACATCCGGCGTTCAGAAAGTATCTTCGCTTCGCTGTCCTAGGTGTTGTTTATCAGTTCCGAGCGATGTGCTTTGGTCTGAATCTCGCGCCCTGGGCTTTCACTCGAGTAATGAACTTGGTAATGACTTATTTCCGAGCTCATTCGTCTGCGATAACGTGGGCTTACCTGGACGATATTCTTCAGAGGTACGGCAACGAGTTAACGCTTCAGAACGATATGCAGAATCTGCTCCTATTGCTCCGACGTCTCGGTTTCATAGTAAACGAAGAGAAGTCGGATCTGGTGCAGTCCAAGTCATTCACCCACCTGGGGATGAGCTTCGAGATGCACAATAATCTCGTTCGTCTGCCATTAACCAGAGCGAAATTAGTCAGTTGTTACGCTCGCTATTGTCTTCACGCAGACAAAGTTACAGTGAGAGAATTCATGAGACTGATAGGTCTGCGGAGCTGCCCCGGATCTCATTCCAATGGGGCGGCTACGCACTCGTCCTTTCCCGGTCTATCTGACTCAGAATTGGAGAGTGAAGATTCATTCGCTCGTGATGGACATCCTCTTGTCAAGCCAAGTGAAACAAGAGATTCAGACTTGGGCAGACATACAGTGGTTAACTCAGGGAGTTCCACTGCAATTGCCAGATCCAAGTTTTACGATTATGACGGATGCCAGTCAAACAGGTTGGGGCGCAACACTGAGCCCATCGGATTTGAAGTGCCAGGGTCTTTGGGATCCGCAGTTTTTATGCAAGCACATCAACATCAAAGAGATTATGTCGATTTGGCTTGCTCTACGTCAATGGATAGACATTATTCAGAATGCACACATGCAAATTCTGTCCGACAATACGACAGTAGTTGCGTATATTCGGAACCAAGGTGGCACTCATTCCATTCCGTTGCTCAATCTAACGGAAAGAATTCTTCTGTTTGTACTAGAACATCAGATTCTTCTCTCGGTCCGTCATATTCCGGATCATCTGAACGTCTTAGCAGACTCCCTTTCACGGAGGGGTTGCCTGTTGCCGTCAGAATGGACTCTCAACAAGCAAGTATTCAATCAGATTTGCTACCAATGGGAACGGCCAATGATAGATTTATTTGTGACACATCTCAACAATCAGTTGCAGACGTATGTGTCACCTTGTCCGGATCCTCGAGCGTTTGCAGTAGACGCTCTCTCAATCTCTTGGGACGGAATGATAGGATATGCGTATCCTCCAGCGCTGTTGATTCAGCAGATATTGCTCAAGATAAAACAATCGCAATGCAAGATTCTGTTGGTAGCATCTCTGTCTCCACAAAGACCGTGGATAAATCTACTCAGGTGTCTGTTGTGGGACATACCGAGGAAGCTTCCTCAACGGGAAGATCTTCTTTTCCGCAGGGGAAATCGCGCATCCTCCATCACAATCTGCAAGGTCTAAACCTTCACGTAATTCCGTTGTGCAGTCCTTGCACGGAAAACATTTTACAGGAAGAGCAGTGGACGCAATTTCAAACTGTAGGAGGACCTCCTCTTTGCTAAACTATGCTGCTAAGTGGAAGGTCTTTCGTCAGTGGTGTGGGGATCATTCCATAGATGTTTATGATCCTTCCATTCCAGACATTGCAAACTTTCTAGTATACTTGTTTGATGAGATTAAACTGCAGCCGATCACCATTAAGGGTTATAGGTCTATGCTATCCGATACCTATGCACATCATGATAGCTTAGTGATTGGAACTAATGTCTCTTTATTTAAATTAGTTAGAAATTTTTCGATAAATAGACCTAGAACCCTCAGATTAATTCCCAAGTGGAATTTGGCTTGGGTTCTTAAGCTAAAAGAAGCGCCTTTTGAGCCTCTTGACACAGTGGACTTCAAATTCTTAACATATAAGACAGCTTTTCGCTTAGCCTTCTCTTCTGCTAGAAAAGTTAGTGAGCTTCATGCACTATCTGTGGATGATTCTCACTACCGTAGTGTTGGTAATACTATTACCTTTACCACCAATGTTGGATTTTTGGCTAAGAATCAGGCTCCTAATAAGTATCCTGAACCTATTGTTATTAAGGCCCTTCCATCATCTGATGGGCGTAGGCCTTTACTTTGTCCTGTTAAAGAAATACGTATTTACAAACATAGATCTGAGTTCATCAGAAAGGGACGGAAGCGTTTCTTTCTGTCTTTGATGCCTAATAGAAAGGATATTATGGTTCATTCTATTGCTAGATGGATTCAATTAACTATTCGTACTGCTTATGAAAAATTATCTTCTTCTCAGCAGTCGGCACTCAAGATCTCAGCTCATGAAGTAAGAGCTCTTTCTACTTCTTGGGCCTATGCTAATTGTATTGCTATTACTGATTTAATGAAGGCTGCATATTGGTCTCAACCTTCCTCTTTCACTAAATTCTATCTCAGAAATATTGAGTCCATTTCTGGAGACTTCCATTGTTTAGGTCCGTTATAAGTTGCTCAGAATATTGTCCACTAAACAGTTGCAACTATAGTTATGTAGGCTTTCTGTTCCGGCATTGACTCTGTCCTGCCGCACTCTTCGCTCTGGGGTATTTGACCCAGGACAAGGGGAAGGTGGTGGGGGGGGGGGGGGGGGGGGGCATTTGTTCCCTTAGGTCACCTGGTTTATAGTGAACAGCAAGGGAATACCTCCCCTAGAGTCAGTAATTCCGAGTCGGTACCGGGATGGTTTTAAAGTGTAAAGCTAATGTTTACTCATCCATGTAATATTTTTAAAGTGTAGCTCGGTGTGAAGCATTTGTACATGTCATGTGTCAAACGAGCATTAATATACAATCCTCAGACACTTTTAATGAATATAAAGAGTCTCATTTCTCTGGACTTCCTTTATTTATTGGCTTGCCTTTAAAAATATTAGTATAAAGGGTTATACTGGATGTTAATAGAGATCATGGATTATTATTATGCTCAATTACTAATCGGTATTCTGTCTTTCTTCTTTAATATAAATAAGAAAGATACATGTAAAGCCTATCTCTCCTTTTCTCCTGGAGGGGATATTCTGTTATCATCTAAGTCTGGGTCATTGGTACAGTATAAAAATGTTAAAAAATTTATAGTAATTTATATATTTTTTATACTTACCAATGACCCAGACGGGGATGGCTCTCCCAGGAGTTGGGAACTCATACCTCCCCGCTGAGTACATAACGCTTACCAGGCACTGGTTGTAAGAATGATAATTGGCACCAATTTCGAGACCTCTTTGACACTGCGCATGCGCATAGGAGTAAATGTATGGAGGACCATATAGGACATGTAATTTTCGGTTTTTGATGCAAATTTTGGGGATTGGGGGGACAAAATTTGTGTTTGGCCCTGAATTAAAAAGTTTAGCACCAGCTAAATCTGGGTCTTTGGTAAGTATCAAAAATATATAAATTACTATAAATTTTTTAACTTTTCGAAGATTTTGGACTTTTTAATGCAATGTTAGACTTTTTTTTATCAGTGTGGGCTTAGAAAATTCATGTACATGACTGGACATTTTTTGCAGATTTGTAATAAGCCTAGGTTTATTGCATGCCATGTGTTGGTGAGCTAATGGGAATGGACACACCCCTCTTGTTTCTTGTTACTTTGGCGGGGGGGGGGGGGGGGGAGTTCTAACTTAAGTGTTTGGCCTGATTCTGCTGAACACTGTGCCAGCATGTCTTGGCCAGTGGTAGATAGAATAAATGCTGAAATTATTAGAAATTTCCATTTTCTGTGTAGTATTTGTAATAATGTTATTTCCTCATGGAATTCTTTAGATGCTTGGTTGTAGCGCTTCTTCTCTGAAACCACTGTCTCAGTCAGCAGAATCTTTGGACCTTTATCAGGTTAGAGCTTTAGGCAACTTGGAACAGATGAGTCGCTGTTGAATCCAATACTTAGTGGATACTAGCAGTATTTACAGTTCTTTAAGAAGGTGCTGTGTATACTAGCTGAGGGGCCCTGACATTCCATTCATGATTCGATTGAATTCAACATCCATTGGGGAGTGTGGTGGCTCAGTGGTAGACTGTTGGACTTCTATGCTAGAGGTCCCGAGTTCAATTCCCGTATGGGGCGACCCATGTTGTGTCCTTGGGCAAGGCACTTGATCCTGGTTGCCTACATGGGGGCACGATGACAGCGTGTACTAAGGCGTACTGCTCGATGATGGTGCACATGTCTTGAACCGCTGTAACCCTGCTTAAACGGTGCCTGAACAGAGTTAGTATGTTGAGGAGCTGACAGTTGCTCGTTGATGATCGATGGTTCTCTCCGTGTACTCCAGCTTCCTCCACCCGTAAAACTCACGGTCACGATTAGCCGTTGCATATAAGTATGTGACCTTAAACACCAATAAATAAATAACATCCATTGATTTGATTCAGGGTTCGATTTGACTCAAAACTTTAGATTCATGGCACCTTAATAAATAGCAACCTGAGAAGCAGTGTTTTCCTTTATCGTTTTTGACAGGTAAAATTCTGCTGTGTTGTTGGGTTGGAAACTGGACACAGAATTCCAACCAGATCATGACCAAGTGGCTATCCAGTTGAAATTCTCTGTCTGGTTTATAATGCCAGTACTTTAGTGTGTGACATGGTGTTTGAAAATGCTTAGCGGATTCTATTTGTCATTATGCCCAGACTTTCTTATGATTTTAAAATGGATCTTGGCACTGATGTATTTACACTTAAAGGCTGAATTTTTCAAATGATCACATTTTACTGCAGCAAACTAGATGCCCTAAGATGCTGTCTTCAGGTAAAGTGTAGGTTTTATTCAAACTATCTTGGCAGTAGCTTCTAGACAAGTTTTGGCTGCCTATATAGGCAGCCAAGACATGTCTAGAAACAACTGCAAACCACAGGACATAGATTGTCAGAATGTATGAAAAATCTCCAGACTCTTGAAGGTTAAAGATTATAGCTTTTATATAATAAAAATATGAAGTTCTGGGAAACTCCTTTTCATCAGTTGTACAGGAATATGTCTAACAGTATTTAAGATTGCATTGTTGACATTCACAGTCGTTTGTAGAAATACCCCCCTCCATACTTCTATTCATTAAACTGCATGATTTCTACTGCGATATGCAACTTATTTCGATGAATAATTCTAATCAAAAGTGAATTGAATTGTTTTTAGCTCACCTGACTGAAAGTCAGGGTGAGCTTTTCTGATCACTTTTCGTCCGTCGTCCGTCGTCCGTCGTCCGGCGTCCGTCGTCCGGCGTGAAGGTGGTGTTTGGGTCTTTTTCTTCCAAACCACTGGCCGCATGTTAATGAAATTTCATGTGAGTAGGGGTTATATAGCGGCATTTTGATTTTTGGGCAAATTAGGTTTCGGCTCATATTGAGCAGAGGGGTGGGGCAAAAATGCTCCAATTCTTAAAAAATCTTCTTCTCAAGAACCAGCAATAGCAGAGACTTGATATTTGGTATGCAGCTTCCTTTTGAGGTGTAGACTCAAGTTTGTTCAAGAGAAGTTTGTAGGTCTATACTTGGCGATGTTATGGGAGGAGCAAAAATTTTGGCCCCACCCCAAATTTCTATTTTTTAAACCGAGAGGCCAATTTGAACCAAATTTTATGTGAGGGCTTATTGGGTCATAAGTACCTAATTTATGCAGAAATTTTTTTTCCTGTAGCCCCGTGGGAACCACAGGAGCTAAAAATAGAAAAAAATTAAAACGCCTATATCTCAAAAACTGCACGGCAGTGAGAATTTTTATTTGGTGTGAAGCTTTCTTGGGACCAACAGAAAGGATTGGTAAAAAAAAATTGCTATCGGTTTTATCATAGGGTACTTTTTCGGGACTCTGAAAAAGTGCTGAGTCAGTATTTTTTAACACAGTAGGCAATGGGAAAAAAATAAAGAATTGTTTTCTTCCAAACCACTGCTCTAAAAGCTTTCATATTTTACATATAACATCTTTGGAACATTGATTCACATATTTGTAGAAATCAAATTCCTCGGTCCATATTTGGGTTCCCTATGGGAACCCAAATGTTCAAATTAGTGCAATATGAGGGATATATTTTAAAAATCTTCTTCTTCGGATCCACAAATCAGAATCTTTTGATATTTGCTATGCATCATCCTTAGGGGGGTGAGATTGATGTTTGTTCAAGCCAAGTCCCTGAGTTCATATTTGGACTCCCTTTGGGAACCCAAATTGTAACTTAGTGCAATACGAGGTATATTCTTTTAAAATCTTCTTCTTCGCATCCACCGGTCAGAATCTTTTGATATTTGGTATACAGTATGCTTAGGGAGGTGAGATTCAAGTTTGTTCAAGTCAAGTCCTTCGGCTCATATTTGGTCTCCCTGTGGGAGCCCAAATTATAACTTAGTTCAATATGAGGAATATTCTTTAAAAAAAAATTTTTTTTCAGATCCACCAGTCAAAATCTTTTGATATTTGATGTACAGCATTCGTAGGGGGGGGGGGGGGGGGGGGGGGGGGGGGGGGGGGGGGAGGGGGGGGGGGGGGCTGAGAGTGAAGTTTGTTAAAGCCAAGTCCCTTGGTTCATATTTGGGCTCACTGTAGAAGCCCAAATTATACCAAAATTTTTATTTTCCAAACCAAGAGGTCGATTTGAACCAAATTTGATATGAGGGCTTATTGGGTCACAAATACCTAATTTATGCCATAAATTGTTTTCCTGTCCCCCACGGCAACTACAGGAGCTGAAAAAATTTTTTTTTTTTGAATGCCCATATTTCCAGAACTACATGGCACTGAGAATTTTTATACAATGTGAAGCTTCCTTAGGGCCGGGAGAAAGGAATGGTGAAAAAAATGCCATTGGTTTTATCATAAGTACTTTTCCAGGACTAAAAGTGCCGAGTCATCATTTTTTAACACTGTAGGTAATGGGAATAACGTTGAATAATCTTCTTCTCCCAAACCACTGCTTCAGAAGCTTTTGTTTTTGGGTTCCCTATGGGAGCCCAATGTATAACTTAATTCAGTATGAGAAATATTCTTAAAAAATCTTTTTTTTCTGATACTCCTCTCAGAATCTTTTGATATTTGATTTTTAGTTTTCTTAGAAGCGGCAAATTGAAATTTGTTCAAGTTCTGGTTTATTGATAAAATTGGGCCCAGTAACCAATTCCTGCGTTGAAAGCCCTGTAAAGTGGGCAGTAATAGGCATAAACGATTGACCAAACCTGATATTATAATTATGCCTCTGTAATGATGTAGCCTTAGAAAGTGACCTTAAATTCCAATAAATAAATAGATAAATTATTGAGTACCCAATATGGGGATCTAACATATGAACACTCTGGGTTACTAAGTAGAGAAAACACTTTTATGTTGAAAAACTGATAATAACCACAAGGCAGAATCCCTTGCTATTTTGGTGATATGACTCGGCCAGTATCAGGTGAGCGCCCTCAGGCCCCGTGGGGCCTCTTGTTTAATTTACTAGCAATATTTATCATCCCTTGTGTGCAACAAGGCACCAACTGCAATGTTTTAGTATCGCAGATGTCACCTCGTTACACTCAAGGGACAGTAAAAAGTTTCCATGTATATTTTTGTGTGTTTATTTTTATTCTTAACCTGTACTACAGCTTAGCTTATGTGTCACACGAAGATTTATGTCGATGCTTTAAGGGAGACACATTATTGGCTGTGCAAGCACCGTCTGGTACACAGTTGGAAGTTCCCATCCCAGAAATGGTAACCTATATGATTGTTATTATACCCCCACTTCTCTCTGAAGTGGGGCTGTATTGTCGACACCCTGTATGCCAGTCTGTCCATCCAAACTTGTGTGTGCAGCTCATCTTATTTTATTGAACTGATTTTGATGAAACTTCTCAAACAGTAGGACTAGCAAGTGAACATACATATATTCTAAAAACATTTTATCTGCACCAGATTATCTCCCCTGAACTTAAGATTCATTATGCATCTTCAAATGAGATTTTTGTGTGCGCAACTCCTACATTATTGTACCGATTTTGATGAAACTTCTCAAAAATTATGACGAGCAAGTGAACATGCACCTATTCTAAAATTTTTCATTTGTAACAATTTTAACCGGGTTATCTCCCCTGAACATAGATGTATTATGGATTTTCATATCAGATTCTTCTGTACGCAACTCCTCCTTGAACCGATTTCGATGAAACTTCTTAAACATGGCCACTAATGAGTGAACATGCGCATATTTCCAAATTTTCCATCTGTTATGATTTTTACCAGGTTATCTCCCCTTGAACTTAGAAGATTTAATATAGATTTGTATATTGGGATTTTTGTGCAACTACTCCTGTATTTTATAACCGATATTCTAAAATTTTTCATCTGTAACAATGTTAACCAGGTTATCTCTCATTAACTTGGATTTATCATGGATTTTCAAATGTGATTCTTGTGTGCTTAAAACCTCCTACATTGCTGAACCGATTTGATCATTCCGATGAAACTTCTTAAACACAGCCACTAATAAGTGAACATGCACATATTTCAAAATTTTTCATTTGTGGTGATTTTTATGAGGTTATCACCTCTTAACTTAGAAGATTTAATATTGATTTGTACATGAGATTTTTGTGTGTGGAGCACCTTCATAAATGGACCAATTTTGATCAAACGTCTCAAACATTATGACTAACAATTGGGCATACGCATATTCCAAAATTTTGATCTGTGATAATTTTAACCTAGTTATCTCCCATGAACTTTGATTTATTATTGGTTTTTCAAGCTCAACATTCAGAGGTGCATTCTAACAAGCTGGATGTGGGGGTATTGATCACCTTCAGTGATAGTTCTAGTTTTGTATACTTGCACAGACAAAGTGAGATTTGGTCTGTTTTGTATGCCTCATACCAGGGATGTAAATGCAGAAGGTGGGGTGAGTTTTCTTGAATTTGTTTGTCTTAAATAGTAGTCTGTTTGAACACTAAGGAAATTATGCCGTTTAGACAACCATTTTGAATTTTTTTCTGAATTTTAGGTGCTCACATCATCTTTTAATACTGCCCTCTGCTTTCCATTGCTACTTTTTGTCCGAATATTTTGCTCTTTCCTGTTCTCATCTGACTTCTCCCTAAAACATGTAGACCTAGAAGTCTGTTGCAGCCAGGTTCTAGAACCATAAGGGGTATCATGGAACTGCCAATGTCCGTGGACCGGTCTGTTGGACCAATCCTATATCATGTAGCAAATTTTTTTTAATTTTGAAATTTGTCGGATCTTCAGCAGGATTCCTAAGGGGCCTTCAATGGCCTTAAATTAGAAAAGTGGTTGTTTAAGGCCTGAAATGTAACCTTTCTGTCGCAGCATCGCCAAATAGTTTTTACTTTGTGCTCTCCAATTGGTTGCTGTATGTTCTTATTTTTTGTTTAAGCCAATTAATAAAACATTCATACTGCAATTTCATTTAATGAGAAATCACAGATTATTTTAATTATGTACTATTGACATGGGCAAGAAAACACAGTCTTTCTTAAGTGTGTTTTTCGACTGCAAAACTATTATTTACAGATGAAATACTGATTAAAATGAGTTGTCATTTGGAATAATTGGGAAACAAATTGGGAAAAAATTCCTATTTACTAGTTGGTGTGAAAGGAATTGCACATTTCATGAAATTTCTTTTGAAATGAAATTTCCTGCTTTTATTATCGTTAATATGATTTAAAAGTAGATGTAAGGACCTGTCATAACAATATGATGAGCATGATGTGCAAAGAGAATGTGTCCAGTCATTGGATCCAGAACCGACCTAGCAGAAACCAAATTATTTATTCTGACGGTTAATCTATTGTGCAGTTTTTATCACTGAAAAAACTTCATGGCCTTTCAAGTTTCTCTAGGTTGCCCTGTCTGAACACTTGAAGTTTTCATGTAGAGAGTCACATGGAGAGCCTTGAATGGCCTGATTTTTTGTCATTGATGGCATTGAAAATCATGAAAAATTTATGAGAAATGACCTTGAATGGCCTAAAATGTCCAGCCACTCTCTTAGACCCATTAACAGTCTTCTCATAAATGAAAAACAAACTCCGTTTTTCAAAAATGGTTTGCTCTTTCAATATGTTCCGTTTTCAAAATTTTATGAAAATAACCAAAAAACTATAAAATGCTGTTTCACTTGGCTTGAGTTTTTGAGACAACTTCCACTTTTCATAACAAGATTTACTTCACTACAACTAACACACTGTATCTTCATAAAACTCCCAAGATTGTGAGCTTTCTGTGGACATTTTGATTGTTTTGGACTAAGTTAAGATATTACATTCTGTTTAAAATGTCATACTCATTGGGGAATTTATATCACACCGATTCCCTATGGGAACCCCCAGAAAGTGAAACAGTGCTTGTTTGTCATCTGAAAGTCAGGTGAGCTATAGTGATCACTCACCACCGTCCATCATCCATGAACATGGTGTTTGTGACTGCACCTCCTGAACCGCTGAACCAATTTTAGTTAAATTTGAGGTGATTGCTTGTTCTGACATCGCATTTTGTTTTTGTTCAAATCAAAGTGCCCAGCCCCAAAGGGAGGGGGGGGGGGGGGGGGGAAATGTTCCAAAATTCTTTAAACATCTTATGAAACAGTGGGTACAATGACTTCATAACTGGTATGGAGCTTCCTTTTGAGGTGTAGAATCAACGATGTTGAAACAAAGGGAGGGGCAAGATGTCCTAAATTTCTATTTTCAAAACCATTGGTCCAATTTGAACCAAATTTGATATGTGTTATTATTGTCATAAGTACTTGATTCGTGCAAAAAAATGTTTCCTGTGTCCCCTTTGGAACCCCAGGAGCTAAAAAATAGAAATATTTTCAAACGTCCATCTTTCCCAAATTTCACAGAACAGAGAACTGTTATTTGGTATGAGGCATCTTTCGGACCAGTAGAATTGAAAAGAATTGTCATCGATTACTTCAGGGTGGGGGGGGGGGGGGGGGGATGTCAAATAATGCAGAGTCAGCACATTTGCAAAAATTTTTAAAAATCTCTCCAGAACCATTGATCAGAATGTTTTGTTATTTGGTATACAGCATCCATAGGGAGGTCAGATGCAGGTGTTTTAAAATGAGGCTCCTTGGTTCATATTTGGGTTCACTACAGGAGCCTGAATTTTTAACTTAGGGAAATATGGGGAATGATCTTTAAAAATCTTCTTCTTCAGATCCACCAGTCAGAATGCTTTCATATTTGGTATATAGCATCTCTAAGGTGGTGGGAGTGGTGTGGCACATTCAAATTTGTTAAAATCGAGTCCTATGTGAGCCCAAATTTTAACTTAGAGTAATATGAGGGAGTTTCTTTAAAAATACTCTTCTTCCGATTCACCAGTTAGAATCCTTTCATATTTAGTATTCAAAATCTCTAGGTGGGTCAGATTCAAGTTTGTTCAAATTGTGTCCTTGGGTTAATATTTGTGCCCCCCCCCCCCCCCCCCCCCTCCCTTATGGTAGTCCAGATTTCAGCTTTGTGCAATATGAGGAAATTTCTTCAAAAATCTTCTCCTTCAGATCCTCCAGTCAGAATGCTTTCACATTTGGTATACAGCATCCTGGTGGTGGAAGGGAAGAGCTCATACTCAAGTTTATTCAAGTTAAGTTCCTAGGTTTATCCGAGAGGTCCTCGGTTCGAATCCCACCTGCGGCAATCGCGTTGTGTCCTTGGGCAAGACACTTCACCCCTGATTGCCTACATGGGGGCATGATGACGCTGTGTACTGAGGCGTACTGCACGTCGATGGTGCGCATGTCTTCAACCAATCTAACCCTGCCTGTGCTGCGATTCAGAGTTCAGAGTTATGATGTTGGAGAGCTGACAGCTGCTCGTCGTTGCTCGGTGGTTCTCTCCGGGTACTCCGGCTTCCTCCACCCGTAAAACTGTCACGGTCACGATTAGCCATTGTGCATAAGTATGTGACCTTAAACACCAATAAATAAATAAATAAATATTCCTAGGTTTATATTTGGACTACCTAGTTTTGCCTTACTGGAAATCTGGGCATTATTTCTGTGGTAACATCCCTGTACTAGAAAAAAATTATCTGGTAGGGACAACAGAGTTATAAATAATTAAATAACTTCATTCCTCTGTAGTGTTAACTAGCTACAGATGCTAATTAAATCCTCCTTTAAACAACTATTGTCAGGTGAGCACCTCATGCCCCATGGAGCCTCTTGTTTACTATTATAAACGAGCTCTGTTTTGCTAGTTAAATAGAACCCAGTAATCAATGCCTGGAGTGGAATTCCTCTAAAATGGGCAACATAGATATAAACGATTGGCGGGACTTGACTTTATATCCATGTTGTGGTTAAACAAGCTCTGTTTCACTGGTAAAACAGGACTCAGTCACCAATGCTTGGGGTGCGAGTCCTCTGAAATAGGCAGCATGGGGTATAAATGATTGACTGACTTTGACTTTATCTCCATGTTGTGGTCATGATTAGCTATTGTGCAGAAGTATGTGACCTTAAACACCAATAAATAAATAATAATTAATATTGTGGTCACTGTTAATGAAATATGTGACCTTAAACACAAATAAATAAATATAAATAAATGTCACACAGATACCTGCCTGCACAATATGATTCTAAGTAATCCAACAATTCCTAGGAAGTGGAGCAGTGTTTGTTTCCTGCCTTTAAAACGTTCTGCTTAACTGGTAAATTAGGACCATGATATGTTGAGATCATGATACGGCCATGAATGCTGAAAGTAACCTCAACAGGTTGAGGCCTAGATTATTTTTGGTGGTCTGAATTTGTTATCGAAAATTTGTTGTATTACAAATTATTGGAGAGTGCCTGTGGGCACTCTCCAATAATTTGTAATAAAACAAATGTATATAAACAAAATATTATTTGTGTTTAACTGGATATGAAACATGAGCAAGGAAAGCATTGACTTTTGCTCTGGTACCCTCATTTTTAGCTTAACTTGAAAAAGTCAAGATAAGCTATTGCCATCACGCGGGCAGAAGTCTGTGCGTCTGTTCACATTTTCCTTTCGCACAGGTTACACCCCGTAGTTCTTGTCCCACAGTCTACAGGTCATATTTAATATGGAGGGATTTTATTGTAACTTGGTAGGATGACTCTGTATGATGTCTAGATGAGAACTTCCCCATTTAGTCACGATCTGTAAAGTGTGACGGCCTCCCAAGCCCAAAACCTGAAAACCTTTAGCACAGTCTACACAGGTCTTATTTATGGAGGGATTTCATTGTAAAGTGGTAGGATGACTTCATATAATGTCTAGATGAGAACGTCCCCTTTTGGTCACTATCGTTCAACTGTGATGGCTGCCCGAGCCCAAAAACCTTGAGCACCGACTACAGGTCGTATTTATGGAGGGATTTCATTGTAACTTCGTAGGATGACTCAGTGTAATGTTTAAATGAGGACATCCCCTTTGGTTGCGATCGGTCAACCGTGATGGCTACAGGTGCCCGAAGCCCAAAAACCTTTAGCACAGGCTACAGGCTGTATTTATGAAGGGATTTCATTGTAACTTGATAGGATGACTCGTTTTGGAATAAATTCACTGTAATTTGGTAACTTGGGTTACCATACTTTAACTGTGAGGGCCACATTAACCCACCTCTCAGTTCTTTAGTACAGTCTACACCTCAAATTATTTTTATCGAAAACATAACATACAGGGAACAGAAATTAACATATTCTCAATTATCACAATTCTTGTCTTATTTCATAATCCTGTCATAAACATTGAACATTATCCTTTCATCAAACACAACACAATGTCAAGTTAAGCTACAGTGTCTTTGACACTTTCATTTTGAAAGCTCTGATAGTGGCTTCTAGCACTCAACCAGTTAAACACCAATAAATAAATAATCCAACAAATGAATACCTAGGGCAAATTATGCTATATGTTTAACCCTTTTAACAATGGTGTATCTTCCATGCCAGTTAAATGGCAGAAATTGGAAGAGACCGTATCCATTATTTGGGGGAAGAGCAATTGATATTTTCAACGTGCTGCATGTTGAAAATATTAATTGTTCTACCACACACGTTCACTTAGTAGCCATCCTACTTAATGAAATTATGATGTATCATGTTCCTGGGCCGGAAAAGCGGTCTCTCATGTTGAAAGAGTTGATGTCAAGCAATGAATACACATGAGCTATCAATTACTCCATTCTGAGACATATGATATGTGAACAAAACAGTAATTTACTGAATTTGTGTAGGTCAGGAATGTTGTGTCGTCATTTGCTTGCTAACCGTTTACCTCACACAAATAATAGATGACATTTGCTGAAAAACATTTCTTGAATACTGAAAAAATTTCATTTTTTGCTTCCAAAGGTAGCTTATGATCCTTCATTGGAATATGCTACATCAGCTCTTTCCAGTTATGGGTCATAAACTATGTTTTCAGATAAAAATTGAAAAGATATATAATCTGTTGTCCATTTGTGTGAATAGCCATAACCAGTTACAGCCTTTACATTAGGTGAAGGGGTTAAGAATTAAATATTTAACCCTTTTCCCAATGCACTGAATATCAAATTTGTTATGTTACGTTAATTATTGTTTTTTTCTACATTTAAAAAAAATTTCAACATAACCATATCATTTAACTGTTCATTGGAACGAGCTTAATTTGTAAATTATGTGGGTGTATGTGGCCAATTCATTGAGTAAGGGGTTAAAAAATTGCTGGAACAAATTTCATCAGTAGATTCTGTGTGATCCATTTGTTAGGGCCCCGCCGAGAGGCGGACGCCCTATAGTGATCGCTCTGTCCGTGCGTCCTTCCGTGCGTCCGTAATCTTTCTCTCTTAATAGATAAGGTTTTGATATTTGACATGTGGGTATATTATCTCAAGACAATGTGTCGCATACCACGGTTGCCATGCTTTGACCTTGAACTTTGACCTCAAGGTCAAATTATTCCGAATCCGGGGTTCTTTTCTGACAAGTTCGTGTCCGGGCTGTAACTTTTTTCCCTTAATAGATAGGGTTTTGATATTTGGTATGTGGATAGATTATCTCAAGACGACGTGTCGCGTACCAAGGTTGCCATGCTTTGACCTTGAAGTTTGACCTCAAGGTCAAATTATTCCAAATTTGGGGTTCTTTTCTGACAAGTTCGTGTCCGGGCTGTAACTTTTTTCTCTTAATAGATAGGGTTTTGATATTTGGTATGTGGATAGATTATCTCAAGGTCAAATTATTCCGAATTCGGGGTTCTTTTCTGACAAGTTCGTGTCCGGGCTGTAACTTTTTTCCCTTAATAGATAGGGTTTTGATATTTGGTATGTGGATAGATTATCTCAAGACGACGTGTCGCGTACCAAGGTTGCCATGCTTTGACCTTGAAGTTTGACCTCAAGGTCAAATTATTCCAAATTTGGGGTTCTTTTCTGACAAGTTCGTGTCCGGGCTGTAACTTTTTTCTCTTAATAGATAGGGTTTTGATATTTGGTATGTGGATAGATTATCTCAAGGTCAAATTATTCCGAATTCGGGGTTCTTTTCTGACAAGTTCGTGTCCAGGCTGTAACTTTTTTTCCCTTAATAGATAGGGTTTTGATATTTGGTATGTGGATAGATAGATTATCTCAAGACGATGTGTCACGTACCAAGGTTGCATGCTTTGACCTTGAAGTTTGGCCTCAAGGTCAAATTATTCAGATTTTTTTTTTTTTTTCTAACAAGTTCGTGTCTGGGCTGTAACTTTTTTCCCTTAATAGATAGGGTTTTGATATTTGGTATGTGGGTAGATTATCTCAAGACGACGTGTCGCGTACCAAGTTTGCCATGCTTTGACCTTGAAGTTTGACCTCAAGGTCAAATTACTCAGAATTTGGGGTTTTTTTCTGACAAGTTCGTGTCCGGGAAGGGATTTTAATCAGATTTTACCTATTGCTTGAAATATTTTAGTATTACGGTTCACATCAGTTTATACCTAACATCGGTTAGTTGCTGCGGGGCCTGCAGAGATGGATTCCATCTCCGTGATATCTAGTTTAAACAAGAAATCAGATAGTCATATTTATCCCATTGCATAGACGGGATAAATTAAAGAGCTCTGTTCTATCTGTCTATACATCCATCCAGAAGTTTTTACGAATAGCTTGAACAATAGTGATCACATTTTAATCGGTTTTGGTGTGCTGCTTTACAAGCCTGAAAATAAGCAGACTGTCATCTGCAAAATGTGGTCCCTGGAGGGTGAATTAGGTGATGCTACCCTGCACAGCAGGATAAATTGGCCCACTGTATGGGATAGCATCAGCAAATTCACCCTCTCAGGACCCCATTTTGCAAATGACAGGTTGCTTATATTCAGGCTTGCTGCTTTATTTATATCAACATTGTTTTAGGACAAGATTGGTAAGCATCTTATTAGATGAAAATTATGGGAGTTATTGCCCTTTGTTGAATTTTACCCCAAATTTCATTGTCAATAACTTGAATAGTAGAGCACAGATTGCAATAAAATAGTATAGACTGCTTTGAAATACAATTGTCTTGTTTAGTAGTTGTGGATCAAATCGCATTTTTTCTATATTTTCTTTTCAAGGGTCCAGGTATGAAAAAAAATTATCAAATACACCTAAAAAGTTTGAATGGTCCAATAAGTGTTTTATTGGTAAATAAAGATACAGATGAAACAAGTCCAAATGTTGTTACAGTCCCACCTCCTAGTGAAGAGTGTATAGAAAATCAAATCACTTCTCAGAGCAAATCAGGGAAATCAAAAGTAAGTTGTTTTAAAATTGAATTTTATCCCCCACACAAATTTGATTGGGAGCATAATGAAATTGTATCTGTCTCTCACTCTGTTGTTCCATCAGACTGGCTATTACAGAAGTTGATCTACTTAATTCATCTTTTAATGCATTTTGCAGAATGTTTGTCTGATTAACTGATAGAGTGTTACATTATTTTTCAAAGGTGATTTGTAAGGCCTAAAAAAATAAAAAATCTGTTTCTCAGGCTCTCCCGCATGGTCCTTTTGGCTGCCGCATGCTCTCTTTTTATAACCAATTTAAACTTAAAAAAAATAAAACTTAAATGGTTTATGTCTGATATTTTACCCAAGTTAAAAAAATTGATGAATTTGTCCCTTGAGTGCAAGAAGGCTTTGCAATGCTTTAGCATTGCAAAGCCTTCTTGCACTCAAGGGATGAAATACACCATCACCCATGCTATTCTGTAGATTGAGGCCTAAAAATTGAACCAAGAACATGAACTTTTGATGGCAAAAAAGTAATTACTGAAATAAAAAATAAAATAAAAAACTGCTCGCACGCATGCAATTTCACAAATAATGGCCTGAGAAACAGAAGATCTACTTTGTGTGGCCTAATATGAGTATTTTTTAAAATACCATGCTACCAGCAAGAGGAGTCTTAATTTAGCAAAATGTTATTCATAAATAAATGGTAACAAAACAAATTTAGGCTTTAAAAGTTAGAAATCTGTTTCTCAGGTCTTCCCACATGGTCCTTTTGGCTGCCACATGCTCTCTTTTTATAACCAATGCAGACTTAAAAAAAAATACAAATTAAATGTTTTATGTGTGATATTTTACCCAAGTTAATAAAATTAGTGCTGGAAGGTTAACCGAAAATGCAACTCGGTTTCGGTTATTTAAAAACACTGACCAACCTGAATGTGAGATAACCATCAGTCGGGACATGCAGGGTTATTTAACTGCACATTCTGGAATGCTGTCGATTCGTGTAATGTGTTAAATAAAAAGGGCGGAAATCACAGAAAAAAATCAGAGCCCGATAGGCCTAATTAATAACTTTTTTGGTCCCTTAATATAATTGTATTTATGTATTAAATAAACTTTCTTTCGAATGACAAATGAATGAAATGATAAAAATCACCCTATTCAGAGTGAGATTAAAGGCACCACCTGGCTTTGGACAAAAATAAAACAAACATCGAATTACAAAAATGACCACACACTTCACTTGAATGCAGTATCCATGCATCTGCTGGCCACTGCCAGTAATTTCTATGTATGTGTTTGAATGGAATTAGAAAAAAACTGTTGTACACTATTCTTGCACCAATAACATTTTCAAGACTGCAGGGCAAGATTCAGGGCTTTCAGTATCAATACACAAAACTCAACACGATATTCATTAATTTTCATTATCTTCAACACCAATGGTATAACACTCTATAAAATGATCAATTTATCAAATGCGGTTTCCTTTGCTGAACTGGAACTTACCACTTGCTCCGCATTTTGACAGTCCGATATATTTATTTCTATATGTATTTTTGAAAGCTTTAACCTCAAAATAGGTTTCAAATTCACAGTTGAAGTCCGATAAAAATTTTGTACAATGACCTAAATGAGCGACTTTTACTTTGTAAAACTTTTAGGGTCGGCATAATTGTTTAGGGTCGGTGGAGGTACCCCCAAACAAAGGGATTTCTTTTCTTTGGCCTGACATTTCACAACATTACATCTTAATGGGGGAGGGGGGGGGGGGCTGCCAATGCTATTCAACTGTATATCCAGGGCTCTGTGAACAATCTTCATTGTCTTCTGGATTAATGGTTCACTGTACATGTGCTGCGCTATATGTAATCTCATAATTTTAGAGAGAGGGGAAGGTACTTGCACTTTGAACTTTTATTTAAACTAATATATGGAAAAAATCCAAGTGTTTATAGTGTTTAATACTTGAATATTTTTCTCTACAAAAAATCGAAACCGAAACCGGACTCAACTCTTTTTTTTAAAAAACCGACTAACACTAAATAGAATTGATAAATTTGTCCCTTGAGTGCAACAAGGCTTTGCAACTCTTGAGCGTTACAAAACCTTCTTGCACTTAAGGGACAAAATACACCACCACCCATGCTATTCTGTAGATTATGAGGCCTAAAAATTAAAACAAACCAAGAACATGAATTTTTAATGGCAAGAAATAATTAAAAAAATAAAAAATAAAATAAAAAACTGCCTGCCCACATGCAATTTTAGAAAAAATGTCCTGAGAAACTGAAGATATACCTTTTTTTTAGCTCACTGAAGGGAGCTTAACTTATCACTTGCTGTCCGTCGTCTGTCGTGAACTTTACACTATCGACCTCTCCTCACAAACTACTGGACCAAATTGAACCAAATTTGTTGTGCATGTTCCTTATCATATGTCAATTCAAATTTGTTCAAATAAACGAACGTCGCCAACAGGGGGCACCACAAGGGGCATAACTCTGATAGCACCCATAAATTTTTTCAAAAATTCAAAAAATCTTCTTCAGATCCACCAGTCAGAATCTTTTCATATTTGTTATACAACATCTCTGGGAGGGGGGGGGGGGGGGGGGGGGGGGGGGGGGGGGTAGATTCAAGTTTGTTCAAATCGAGTCCCTGGGTTAAGATTTGGGCTCTCTATTGGAGCACAAATTTTAACTTAGTGCAATATGTGGAGTATTCTTTAAAAAAATTTCTTCTTCAGATCCACCAGTTGAAATCTTTTGATATTTGGTTTACAACATCTCTAGGAGGGTCAGATTCAAGTTTGTTCAAATCGGGTCCCTGAGTTAGTATTTGGGTTCTCTGTTGGATCCCAAAGTTTAACTTAGTGCCATTTGAGGAAATTTCTTTAAAAATCATCTTCTTCAGATCCACCAGTCAGAATCCTTTCATGTTTGGTATACAACATTTCTAGGGAGTCAGATTCTAGAGAGCCCAAATTTTAACTTTGTGCAATACGTGGAATATTCTTTAAAAATCTTCTTCTTCAGATTCACCTGTCAGAATCCTCTCATATTTGGTGTATATCATCACTAGAGGGGCCAGATTCAAGTTTGTTCAAATAGAGTTCCTCGGTTAATATTTGGGCTCCCAATGGGAGCTCAAATTTTAACTAAGTGCAACATGAGGAAATTTCTTTAAAACTCTTCTTCTTCAGATCCACTAGTCAGAAACTTCTCATATTTGGTATACATCATCTATAGAGGGGGGGGGGGGGAAGGGGAGTGGGGGGGGGGGGGCAGATTCAAGCTTGTTCAAATCAAGCTCCTTGGTTAATATTTGCGTTTTCTTTGTATGGGAGCCCGAATTTTAACTTGGTGCAATATGTGGAAATTTTCTTTAAAAATCTTCTTCTTCAGTTCCACCAGTCAGAATCCTTTAACATTTGGTATACTTCATCTCTAGGGGGGGTCAGATTAAGTTTGTTCAATCAGATCCCTGGGTTGAAAATTTTGGGTCTTGTTGGGACATAGAAATTTGGGACCAAAATTCAAAAAAAAAAAAATTCCTATTTTTTATGCGCTTTTTTAAATTTTGAGACCCAAAAAAACCCAAAATTTTTAGCCTGAAAATTTTGGGTCTGGTTCTGACGTGGAAATTTTGGACCTTGGAGAAAAAAATTTCTCTGTTTTTATGCGTTTTGTTAAATTTTGAGACAAAGAAAAAAAAATTTGGCCTGAACATTTTGGTCCAGTTCCGACTCAAAATTCAGAAAAAAATTTTGATTTTTTTATGAGTTTTGTTCAATTTTGTAGTGGAAATTTTTTTTTTTTTTATAGCCTAAAAATTTTTGGCCCAGCTTCGACTTGTTAGCTCCCCTGACTTTCAGTCAGGAGAGCTATAGTGATCACTCACTGTCCGTCATCGTCTGTGAACATGGTGTTTGCATCTTCTCCTCCCAAACCGCTGAACCAATTTAATTGATATTTGAGATAATAGTTTGTTATGACATCGCAATGTTATGACATCGCAATTTGATTTTGTTCAAATCAAGTTGCCTCGCCCATTGGTAGGGCCATGCCCAAAAAGTGTGCTTAAAATCTTAAAAAATCTTCTCATGAACCAGCAGTAGCAAGAGACTTGATATTTGGTGTGCAGCTTCCTTTTGAGGTGTAGACTCAGATTGTTCAAGGAGAAGTTTGTGGGGCTGTATTTGCCATCGTTATGGGAGGGGCAAGAATTTTTTTGGGCTCTCTATGGGAGCCCAAATGTTTAAATTAGTGCATTTTGAGGAATATTCTTTAAAAATCTTCTTCAGATCTACCAATAAGAATTCTTTTTGATATTTGGTATGCAGCATCCTTAGGGGGGTGAGATTCAAGTTTCTTCAAGCCAAGTCCCTGGGTTCATATTAGGCTGAAAATTTGGGGTCCCATTCCGGACTTAGAAATTTTGTACCCAAATCCGGAAATTTTATTTTTGTTTTTAGCTCAACTTTGGCGAAGCCAAATTTGAGCTTTTGTCATGGCCTGTCGTCCGTCTGGCCGGCCATCATCCCGTCCGTCTGTCCGTATGTGAACAATAGTGTTGTGCGGTTTTTATTTTTCTTGTTTCGGTTCGGTTTCGGTTCGGTTATTTAAAAAAACTCGGTTTATAGGGTCGGTTTTTCGGTTTTTTATAGTAAGACATCTGCAGTTTCCAACAGAAACTATGTAGTGTCGATATAATGCCTATACTGTCATATTTTCAATGATGATTTAATTAAGGCAAAATTGTAAACGTTTAAACGACTGTCTGTAAACGAAACGTAAACGTTTACACGTACTAACAATGCAAGTAGTCAATATTTGATAGAAGTGTGTAATAATACACACTACACAGTATGTCAATAAGTTCATCATATCTTTGCGTACAGGGCATACATTTTATGTTATTGAGACAGACTATTTACAGTTCGTCCAAAAACTACGTAGACGAACGATCACAGCATGCAGATGCCGAAGGCAAAGTCGCTCAGTCTGTGGGGGGGGGGGGGGGGGGGGTTTCAAACAGTAATGTTGGAGTGTGTTGCCATGGCACACAATAGTGACAATACCGGACTTGAGAGTGGAATGCAATGTCGCAAAAATAAACAAAGTCTACAAACCATGCAGGGGAATCCAAATTTTCAAACACCGCAAGTGCCAGTCTGTCTGTCAAACTCCATAAATTGATCCTAAGATCATCCCATGTGTGAATAATAAATTAATAATCCATGTCAGGTGAACGAAATCATCGAGAACAATTGTGTATGACTTTGGGAATATACATGTAAATCCGAATAAACTAAAACATCCCACACATGTTTCGAAGGAAACACCAAAGATAAGCACGTGCCATGCGGCTCACGTGACTGTGTCACATATGATATCACATGATTTGAAGATGATTTTGTTCGGTTACTGTGGCGGCGGCGCCAGGCGGAACCAGCACACAGTTTTTTCTGAAGCATTATCAAAATATTGCATTGCAAAGTTGGAAATTTTTTTTTTGTTTCTTTGACTTTCTGCATTAATCTGCAATTTTGAAATTACTCTATTAAAACTTCATTCCGTGTACACGTTTACCAGAACTGTAAACGTTTAATGCCCATAAACAAAACGTTCACGTTTACACGTTTAAACGTGGAAGCCTTAGATTTAATTGGCATTGACTAGCATTTGTGCTAAGTGTATAAATGGCAGGCATTATCAAAACAAAATAATATAAAAGAAAATAAAATGTAACAGTGTTCGTAGAATATCACCACTCACCAATTCTAGGCACATGCCCCCCCCCCCCCCCCCCCCCACCTCTGGTCTTTAAGTTCAGGCATAGAGTC